>CM059188.1:108299620-108364543 GCA_030323885.1 Branchipolynoe longqiensis | reverse complement strand
CATGCAGCAATGTATACCAATCAATCAATCAATAGTTCCATCCTCTAGTCGAGGGTTGGATGCAATGGTTCTCCACTTGTCCCGATGTTGTGCTGTTCTGATAGACTGTGAATAATTCAAGCCTGTCCACTGTGAAATATTTGTAAACCATGATGTTCTTGGTCTCCCTCTCCCTCTGCTGCCATTCACCTTCCCTTCCAACAATGTACGGTATATTGAACTCTGACGAATGATGTGGCCAAAATAAATAAGTTTCTTTGTCTGTATAGTGGCAAACAAGCTTTTCTTATTTTTAATTTTTCTGAGAACTTCTTTGTTGGTGATCTTCTTTGTCCATGATATTTTCATCATCCTTCGATAAGTCCACATCTCAAATGCTGCTAAACGTTTGTACATTTTCTTAGAGATTGTCCATGTCTCTGCCCCATACATTAGAGTAGACCACACATAACACTGAAGAATACGCTTCCTTGTTTGTATTAATATCTTACTTGATGTTAACACTCTATACATTTTGGAGAATGTTGTTCGGGCTATTGTTATCCTTCTTTTAATTTCTTCCTCACATCTCCCATCATTTGTAATCTTTTGTCCGAGATATATGAATTCGGATACTTGTTCTATGTTTGTGCCATCTATGGTTATATTGACATTTGGTTTATCTGTCTTTTTACTTATAACCATTGTTTTGGTCTTCCTGGCATTCATCTTCATGTTGAATAGTATTCCAGCTTTATTGATTCTATTCACTATATCTTGTAGGTTTTTCTCACTGTCTGCTAGTATTACACTGTCATCGGCATATCTAAGATTGTTGACGTTCATGCCACCTATTGTCACTCCCTTGCAATCTTCAATGTGTCTGAAAATCATCTCTGTGTACAGGTTAAATAGACATGGTGACAATACACACCCCTGTCGAACTCCTCGTTTAATCATAACTTCATCCGATAGGCCCTGCTCCATTTTTATAAATGCACGTTGTGTCCAGTATAAGTTCACAATTAGTTTAATGTCTTTGCCATTGACACCAATATCTTGTAAACATTTGATTAACAGTTCATGATTGACTCGGTCGAAGGCCTTCTCATAGTCAATAAAGCAGGCATAAACATCCTGGTTCACTTCACAATAACGTTCACAAATCATTCTCATATTGAAAATCCCTTCACGTGTACCTCTTCCAGATATAAACCCACTTTGTACGTTACTGATTTGTTCTTCAATTTTCTGTCTGTTTCTCAGTAAAATTATTTTCAGGATCATCTTCAACATATGACTCATCAGGCTTAGTGTTCTGTACTCAGTACACAATGTTGGTTTTAGCTTCTTTGGGAGTCGTACAAATATGGATTCATTCATATTCAATGGTATAAATCCAGTCTCATAGATGTCAGTTACTAGCTTATGAATGATTTGAATCCCCACTTCATCTAGTCCTTTTATCATTTCTGATGTTATCTGGTCACTTCCAGGAGCCTTACCTGCCTTTAGATCATTGATAGCCTTCTCAACCTCTGATACTAATATAATATTCCCATCTTCTTTCTCAATTGTGGGTGGGTTCCCTCTGTCATCATTGTATAGTTCGTTTACATATTCTTCCCATCTGGACTTTATTTCATCTTCTTCAAAGAGCATTTTGCCGTCTTTGTTCTTGATACATTTACTGCTTCTCTGTCTGTATCCTTGACCTGTTATCTCTTTCACTTTCTTGTGCATCTCTCTTGAACGATGTTGAGACTCAAGTTGTTCCACTACTTCACACTTCTTATTCCACCATTCATCTTTAGCTTTTTTGCATTCATCTTCTATTTCATTCTTCAGGTGTTTGTATTTAGGTGGATCAGTGGTTTTCACTTTCTTCCTTTCTGCCATCTTTTCTAGTATGGTTTGCGTCATCCATGATTGCTTTGTCTCTCGTTTTTTATTTGGTAACACCTCCTCTGCTGACTTGACCATGCTTTCTCTGAGAGCTTCCCATTCCATTTCAATGTTGTTATACTCTCTCTGAGGAGTTTCTTCATTCATCAGTACACTGAATTTGTTATGAACAGAGACATTATACTTAGTTCTGTATTTTGCATCTTTTAACATGTTCATATCCATTTGAATGTTGTTTTTAATTTTGTTCTGCTGTTTCAATTTCACTACCATACTGATTACTACTGGATTATGATCCGAACATATGTCAGCACCTGGATATGTCCTTGCCTGTTTGATACAATTTCGATATCGATAGCTTCTTTGGGAGTCGTACAAATATGGATTCATTCATATTCAATGGCATAAATCCAGTCTCATAGATGTCAGTTACTAGCTTATGAATGATTTGAATCCCCACTTCATCTAGTCCTTTTATCATTTCTGATGTTATCTGGTCAACCAACGATATCGATATCGAAATGTATACCAACGTACCCCAAACATACTCCCAATGTACACTGAGGTATCCCAAACATACACACAGTGTACGTTCAACGTACGAGCCACACCTTGAAAATCTTGAGCATGCACACAATTATTTTGGAGCCTTGATGCGCGTCAACATAAGACTACGTATACCGACGTATTCAGAACGTATACGCCGTATGCCCAATGTACAGGTAACGAATGACGATGTACGCCGACGTGTTGGTCGAAAATCACATACGTCGGCATACGCTAAGGCTATACGTCGTAGTGTGACAGGCCCTTAACAAGGGTATGAAAGTGAATCTCCCCGTCCTTGGCTTTTGAATTCAGTAGTTCACTTCCAGCCCTTTCTGCCCAGTCGAGTGTCCTGCATGGTCAACAATTCGTCGCCAATTTCACCCAATTTAATATAATTTGAAAAAGAAGCAAACCTGATTTGGTTGATCGGTGATGGTTAATAATAGCGCACACCAACACCACTCTATATGCTGATTTCAATATAGTGCGCAAACTCTAATATATACATTTCCATTGTTATCAATAATAATAGTATTACTATTATTATATTCATTCGAAGATATGGAATTCAAGGTTATTTCAAGGATTTTCGAGGGTGTTTTTTTAAAAGGAATTCACGACAATTTTCATTTCGATTTCAAGAGAAAAAAACAAAAAACGAAATTCAAGACTTTTCGAGACTTTCCAGGCCACATACAGACCCTGTTATTGATATAATGTGTCTTATTTTCTTTAAAACGAAAAACGTAATGTAATTTTGAGATTGCAACATTACCAAAGTTTCAACTGACCCCCCCCCCCCCCAGCCCTCCCCCTCCCTAATGACGGATTACTGCTCAGATTTGAAAGTCAAAGGCACTTATAATTGCATTTCACCTCAATCACTACTCAGTACCCACGGCCCGAAAACCTTAAATATGGCATAAAACACAAACGCTAGGTGAACATCATATTTGTTCTTTTCTTTCTTTTCTTTCTTTTCTTTCTTTTCTTTCTTTTCTTTCCTCCACATTTTCTCCCTTTTAAATAATGAAAAGAGAATAAATATCGGAAAAGCGACTGTATTCAAAGGAGTCCAGAAGATGCATAGAAAACAAATCTGCCTAAATGCACTGTCACACTACGACGTACGCGTCAGCGCGTGCTCAACGTTAGAAAATTTGCCAGTACGTTGGCATTCGCCAAACCTTTCAGCAGTGGGGTATAAAAATGGGCGCATACACAACATACACACAACATACGTAACGTATGCAGGACGTATCTGACATATTGCTAGCATATGACAGCGTTCATGTCCCTCGCAAAACGTTCGCAAAACACTCGCATACGCTCACGGAATGCTGACCAACATTACATACGTTACTCCATTGCTAGAAGTACAGCGTATACGTTAAATATGCTGGAGATACGGCAGGCGTACATTCGAAGTACGTTATGAGTACGTAATGCATCCGTTGGCACTACGCGGACTGGACATTCCCACCGGCTGAATGTACGACTAACATGCAGCAATGTATACCAATGTACCCCTAACATACTCCCAACGAAAAACGTAAAGCATTTTGAGAAGGCAACATTATCAAAGTTTCAACTGAACCGCCTCCCCCCCGCCAGCCCTCTCCCCCCCCCCCCCCCCCCCCGCCTTGTGTCCCCCTCTAACGCCAATGCGCCTCCCTAATGGCGGATCGCTGTCGGACCCGCCCCACGCCCGTAATTGCCGCTTCCCGCGCTTTTCAGAGCGAGGCCAGGCGCCGTGTGGTCGTCTGCTGCTGACCGCTTTGTCGAGGCCTATTGGCGCCACCTATGGACGTGCGCCGGTAATGACCCCCATTGTTATTGGGCTGTAATCATGCTAATGTGATTATACGGGTTTGGCCCGCGCCTATTGCTCACACTGTCCTAGTCTTTCTCCTTCCAGTTCTCCCACCACCCCCACCCACCCTCCACCAACCGCCCACACTCACTGTTGTACACCTATTTTCATTTTCCAAATTGACTCCCTTCCAATACTGCCAAGTGCAGGTTAATAATTCTCTGCACAGGAAAGATGTTGCTTGACCGTCAAGTCAAAACACAAGTTACTGTCAGTCACTACCTCTCTCGGCCAGTTTTTTTTTTTATTTTTTTTTTTTCTTTGAACATTTATAATGCCTCTCATGGAAACGTGTGAATAAACTTGTTTTCACCATCACACAGTTGGTTGATAGAAAGCCCGAGCCTACACTTTTACCGACCCCATGGATTTTTAACCTCCCACACCAAATAGACATGGTATAAGAGCAACTGGCCTTTGATGACGCTGTAAGTTATACACAGCGGTGGAAAAGTCAGACACTCTAACCAGTCCGAGACAGAGAACAAAATATTTCAAACTTTCTCTTCCCATTTCAAACTCCAAAACAGTTTAAAGGGAGAATGACAAACATTAGTAAGGGGGATACATGAAGTCTACGAATAGCATTACAGTTTATTTATATGCTGTGAGAAAAAGAAAAAAAACTTTGGTTTTCGGAGCTTTTCAGATTTCAGAATTTCGGATAAGGGGTTATACGAGCGTTGCACACTCCGCACCCGCCCTGCAATGTTTAGAACAATTTGCTTGTTTGATGTTGTGTTACGCCCTAGCAACATGTAAGGTCATATCAGGATGGTGTTTTGAACAGTTCTTACCATGTTTTTACGTCGGCAAATTGTGACCAGGTGTTTAGGTAAAATCCATTCCAACTGCTGCAAAATATAATAAGTAAAATGCATTAGTTACATCATTTTACAATTGAATTAGTATTGGACGCGAACAAGTAAGTAATACAGGATAATCATTAATCAAAGCGGGGATTTCTAACATCTACAGAGTGTCAAGTGGCGCCCTCAGCGGAAGTGGACCCAGGTGGAGGGGGCGCTGGTTCCGGTTAGTGGTGATATATGGAACTAACCTGGTCAGCACTATCCAATCGTACCAATACAGTCATATTAAAATATATGGTCAGCTCCACTTTTAACAGATATGGGTGATTAGCAAAAGGCGCAGTTTACTCGTCGATAGAGGGGGCGTTGCATTAGAATCCTCCCCTGCCGCTGGCCTCACATGAATGAAGCCTGAAGAAGGGAAATGTGCCCACATATATAGTTGGTTGGTTGTTGGAGTTTTACATCCTGGCAACATCTAAGGTCATATCAGGGCACTAACTTGTGACAGTGTGCACTCATGGCGACTTTATAGTGCTGTCCCACAGGGAGACCGGGCCACCAGCACCATGACTTAATATCCCACTCAATCACATTATCCTGACACTGAGCCAACCAGTCCTTGCCCTCTTGTAATAATGCAGAGTGCCTGGCGAGGAAGCGACAAGTATCAATTGTTAAGTCATTGGTTTGACTCGATCAGCGTTCGAACCCATGGTTCGAATCCCACGATCTACCTTGAGCCTGACGCTCAACTCATTCGGCCATCCCGTCTGGTCCATATACAAGGAGCAGGTCTCTCAGAGATCATACAGGTCCAATCGGTGGACCTAGCATTGCAAGTTATATATTATGCCCAATGGAATACATATATACAAATTGTTATGTTTTGCTTTATATTTTGACAACTAAACCTTGTGCGACACATAACATTACAAGCGCCCAAACTTAGGCCTGAGAACAGGCCAGACCTAAAAGATTGGATCAGTGCCCATGTCAAGAACAATCCCCAAAAGTCAGGAACCCACAAACAGCCGAGAAATTGTCATCTCTGTATACAGGGCTACATGTCGAAATCAATCCCTAAAAGTCAACCCACCAACTGGCAACAAATGTTCATCTCTGTATTTAAAACCGTATGTCGAACTCAATCCCCAAAAGTCGGGAAAAACGCTTGATCGGCGGGGTTTACTCATCTTCGAACTTGACCAATTTTCCCCATACTTATTATAGCCATATATGTAAGTTTAGAACATCTACTAAAATATGAATAAATTAGGCATGGTGAGACAGGTGCAATGTTGGCCTTGCTATAACAGCAACCCCTCCCCCCCCCCACCCACCCCCACCTGTCTGAACAGATTGGGGAAGCAACAGCCGGCTACAGAACTGTTCATGGTTCCGGTTTAAAGCTGCATAGTCCGATGAAGCATCACATTTTCAAAAACCAAAACAATTATCTATATTTAATTCTATATATATAACTTAGATAGTGGTGCACTTATTACGCATTTGTTGCCACATAGAAGGGAATACTGAGGCAATTGAATCAAACCTGTTACTGCTAAAGCCTATGATACCAGTCAGGGTTTTGGCGTGCTTGCCAAAATTAATTTTGCATGGTTGCGCTTCAAATATTTCAAAAGTCAGCCATTTAAAATAAAAGTGATTTCAAGCTGAAGTAAGGTACATAATAACGATCACCCTAATGTATTTATCTCAGAAAATATCAGAAACTATTATTTATATTCTGCCGTCAAGGACAACAAGAATGAGTATGGTTTGGAGCGAGAAATCCTCTGGCTGGACCGACGAAAAGGCCTACTGAGCAGGGGTCCAGTTCACTCAGCAGTGCCTACACCAGCACATACACAAAGGTAGAGAACTACCAACAAATACACATAGGAACAACGTAGAACAAAGCAGCAGTGCTGAGTGAAGCTAAGATTCCTTACACGCGGTATGCGGCATGTGAATGTCCTATATGCAGCGTAGATATATGCCAACTCGCAACATTTGTTGGGGTTTTTCGTCCTAATTTGTGAAGGAATAGTATTTGTTTCTATGGCAAACGCAGTAGTATTCGCATTTGCATTCGCATGCCGCACCGATGGCTACAGGGACCGAGATTATTCAGTTGCCGCATTCGCATTCACATTCGAATTCGCACATTCGGACGTATGGAAGCAACACTATTCATTTACATGCTTTTCGATTCTTATTTGTATTCGCATTCACATGCCGCATACCATGTGTAAGGAATCTTAGCTTTAGGTGTGTAACAGCCTAAATAATATTGGCATAATAGATTATACATCACCAAAACTATCACACTATGCAACTTTAAAACAATACAACAATTGAACAAATGGGACGGCGTGCCCTAGGCACGCCTGGTGGCACCCAGCAGAAGCTGCAGGAAGTGAAGTCGACAGCCCAGGAGAGTGTCTCAATGGTTGAAGGATGGTAGTTACCATTTTTGCCATTATAGACAGGCACGGCAGGTGCGTTGTCAATTAGGCCCCTGGTATGGTCTATATGGGAGAGCTGCTCTATTTGAGCAGCTCATGTGATGTTGTCTCCAGTGTTGATGTATAATGCTCTACGCACTTGTCAGGGCTGAGATTAGAGACTTCAGCAAAGTCGGTCTAATTTGTGTGCTTTTTAGAGGTTTGAATGTGGAACTACACTAACTTGCTAAACAGGAGGACCCCGGTGACTTGCGTCAGATGTAGTGAAAGCATAGCGATTTCTTAAAGTTGCATAGTGCGATGGTTATGAGTTTCTGACATTTTCTGAGATAAATATAATAGGGTGGGTGTTATACTTATAATGTACATTAGTTTAGTTTGAATGAACCTTTATTTTAAATGGCTAACTTTTGATACATTTGAAGTGCAACAATGTGTAATTAATTTTGGCAAGCATGCCAAAACTCTGACACAATAGGTTTCTGCAGTAACAGGTTCTAGCAAATTGCCTCAGTATTCCCTTCTGTGTGGCGACAAGTGCTTAATAAGTGCACAAGTATCTAACTTAGATATGAAGAATAAAATGTAAATGTCTGTTTTGGTTTTGAAAATTTGATCGGACTATGCAGCTTTAAATCCTGTGCAAATTGCCAGCAGGGTCTTAATTTTCAAAATTTAGTTTTCTATATTATAGATTAGAGCATAGACTTTCCCCTCCACTTTCAGAAAAGATTTCTTCAAACTATATCGATTAGAGTTACCCCTTGATGACTTCATCAAAATTGTGGGAGCTTCATATAAAAAGTATATAATTAAGTGGCTTCATGATATTTAAATTGCATTTGTTTCCATAGTGAGATCCGTACGCGGGTACACACATGGAATATTTTTACTAATTTCTACTATCTTCTAACCACTCCCGTACTGATATGACCTTATATGTTGCCAGGATGTAAAACTCCAACAAACAAACAAAAACCAGTCACTTATTATTCACCTATACATAACTGCTCCCTGAAGACAACCATCACTCTCCAGCCAGACTCTTGTTTCTATACATAACTGCTCCCTGAAGACAACCATCACTCTCCAGCCAGACTCTTATTTCTATACATAACTGCACCCTGCAGACATCCATCACTCTCCAACCAGACTCTTGTTTCTATACATAACTGCCCCCTGCAGACAGCCATCACTCTCCAACCAGACTCTTGTTTCTATACATAACTGCCCCCTGCAGACATCCATCACTCTCCAACCAGACTCTTTTGTTTCTATACGTAACTGCCCCCTGCAGAGAGCCATCACTCTCCAACCAGACTCTTGTTTCTATACATAACTGCCCCCTGCAGACAACCATCACTCTCCAACCAGACTCTTTTGTTTCTATACGTAACTGCCCCCTGCAGAGAGCCATCACTCTCCAACCAGACTTGCAGACAACCATCATTCTCCAACCAGACTCTTGTTTCATACTCATTGAGATCATCGATCATTTATTTATTCCACTTTGGATTTCAGAACTCCCACACTGAATGATGGATGATGGATTGCCGACTCCAAAACTAGGCATCCAGCTTAAGGCCGAGCCTGCTTAATAATTTATCACGCTCTCCAAGGTGTGAACTCACAGTAAAAAAAAAGAAGTAAAGCTTGTTTTATTTAATAACGCCTCTAGAGCACATTGATTTAAAAAATGGTATCATTGGCTATTGGATGTCAAACATAGGGTCATTCGGACAAATTTCTTTGGAGGAAACCTGCTGCCACAACATAGGCTACTCTTTCCGATAAGCAGCAAGGTGTCCCCCCTCCCCCCCAGACAGGACAGCACATACCTTTGATGAACCACTTGTGGACCATTGGTTGGAACAGAAAATAGTAGAGTGGTCAAGGGGGAAATTGTGAATAAAGAATGTCTTAGATGTTGCCAGGACATAAAACTCCAGTAACCAACCAATCTACTAGTACTCTATTTCACTAGTGTTACAATAGAATATATCCGTTTAGTAATAATGCGCAGGTTTTGAAGGTGACTGTTCTATGGGAGACCTACTTTCTATGCGGAGGTCATTCTGTGACTGGTAGAATATGCCAAGCAGAAAACAGGTAAACTGGCGTTAATTCAACACATCTGATAAACTGTTCGTGTGTTGGAGTTTTCAGTCCTGGTAACATCTAAGGTCATATCAGGAGGGGTACCGACTTGTGACAGTGCACACTCATGGTGACTTTATAGTGTTACCCCACTGGGATATCAGGCTGCTGGCACCATGAGCTGATATCCCACTCAATCACATTATCCTGACACCGAGCTAAGCAGTCCTTGCCCTATTTTAATAATGTTGAGCGCCTGGCTAGGACGTGACAAATATCAATTTTGTAAGTCATTGTTTTGACTCGACCGGGGATTGAAATCCCGACCTTCCGGACAGGAAGCCTGCACTCTACCAATGCGACCACCACATCCGGCGGCCCTTTCGAAACAAGGCCTCATTTAAATATGCTTGCCTGTGCTAAGCTGCACTTAACCAATTCTTTTCCAATGGTCCCCAAAACAAAAAGGAGATGTAGCAATGTATTTGACACAAATACAGTTTTTGCACACAAAAAAACTAGTTTCCCGGGGGTCCGTGTGTACACATATCTTCGATCTGATAACACAGGATTGTAGATCACCCAGTTTACTTCCTTCCCAGCAGGCATCACCAACAGTGCCATGGCGCTATCTTGTCTGTGGATCTGCGCGACAGTCAGTGTAAGAAATTGATCGCGCCAGTCCTAATGGGGCAGGAGGATATATAAAAATCAGATGGGGACATGATAAGAGTAGCAATACTGCTTGGGAGGAGTCAACTGGAAAGTTCACTTCCACCCAACACCACACTGCAGACACACTGGGTGATAGACATCACGGTCATATACTGCTCACACATAATGCTCACAGCTGCTCACACATAATGCTCACAGCTGCTCACACATGATGCTCACAGCTACTCACACATAATGCTCACAGCTGTTCCCACATAATGCTCAAAGCCGCTCACACATAATGCTCACAGCCGCTCACACATAATGCTCACACATAATGCTCACAGCCGCTCACACATAATGCTCACAGCTGCTCACACATACTGCTCACAGCTGCTCCCACATAATGCTCACAGCCGCTCACACATAATGCTCACAGCCGCTCACACATAATGCTCACAGCCGCTCACACATAATGCTCACAGCTGGTCACACATAATGCTCACAGCTGGTCACACATAATGCCACACCACACAACCCAAACCCCCACAAACCACACCACACAAACCACACACGCCCACATAATGCTCACAGCCGCTCACACATAATGCTCACAGCTGGTCACACATACTGCTCACAGCTGCTCCCACATAATACTCACAGCTGCTCACACATAATCCTCACAGCTACGCCCACATACTGCTCACACATAATGCTTACAACTGCTCAAATATAATGCACACAGCTGCTCCCACATAATGCTCACAGCTTCTCCCACATAATGCTCACAGCTACGCCCACATAATGCTCACCGATACTCACCACATAATTCTCGCACGTCTAACGCTACTATTCGAAATTCAAAGCATTACTGCTCGTGCCTTTGTAGGCAATTACGCAGGCCTCATGGTCTATGCTGCTACATTCGACCCGTCCTAATGAGATATCTATAATCACCACTATCTGGCCACTCACCCAAAGCCTGCACAGTCTAACTCCCAATTACCCCAGGCGTGGTCAGGCGCCCGTGTGTTGGGCTTGTACTAATTACCACAATTAGAACCAGATAACACTTTTGCCTTTTTCTCCTTTCTTCAATTACCGCCATGCGTTTCGTATAACAATTTAGAAGTGAACTTTCCAATAAGTCTGTGCCCTTGCCTATCTATATAGTAGTAGCTATCTGCAGTGACTCCTGTGATTGGCGAACCCCATCATGTGTCTTTGGCGAACCCCTGTCACGTTGTCATTGTCGAACCCCGGTCATGTGTCATTGGCGAACTCTGTGATTTGTGAACCCCTGTCACGTGTCATTGGTGAACCCCTGTCACGTGTCATTGGCGAACACCAATCATGTGTGATTGGCTAACACCTGTCACGTGTGATTGTCGAACCCCAGTCACATGATTGGCGAACCCATGTCACGTATGATTGGCAAACCCTAGTCACGTGATTGGCGAACCCTGTCACATATGATTGGCGAACCCCACTCATGTGTCATTGGCGAACCCCCACTCATGTGTCATTGGCGAACCCCACTCATGCGTCATTGGCGAACCCCTGTCACGTGTCATTGTCGAACCCGTCATGTGCAGATAATTCGTCAATAGATGACTTGTAACATGTCTCATTTCACACTCCTTCCAATGCCAGGACCTGCAATGACAGGACGCCTGCTATGTCAGGACAATATTGGTCTGAATGCAGAGTTGTCCTTTGAAGACAGCTATCAAGGTACTATTGCACCACACGGGCGGATGACCAATCCATAACAATCGACTTAACGTGTGACTTTACGGTTATTCACTCTTCAATGTACAATCCACTCATCTTCACACAACTATCCCCGCAAGTCAACACTAATTTAATATATTATTGTTCCTACCCATAGCCTAGGGCGGTTACGACCTTCTAGCTTTATCAGACCAGACACACATCTGCATTGGCCTACTGAATGATTCAAGAGCTGCCTGTGAGTGATACGATAGTTGAGTTGCACTTCTCTATGAGTCATCTTTTACGACATGCCAGCTGACACTTCGAATGCTTGATGCTGAGTGCCAAGCAGGGAGTACAGGGTGTGATTTCGGAGGGAATGCGAGAGGGAGAGAGAGAAGGAAGGAATAATGAACGGAGGAAAGGAAGGAGGAAGTCAGAGGACAGAAAGGAGAGAGGAAGGTTGTTTGTTTTTTGGGAGGTTTGCGTCTTGTCAACAGCGAAGGTCATATCAGGACGGGTACCAACTTGTGACAGTGCACACTAATGGCGACTTTATAGTGCTGCTGTCAGAAAGATGAAGCAAGGAAGGGGGAGACGGAACCCCGGAGGGAACAGACGGGGAAGAAGGGAGCAAGGGAGTGGGGGATGGGAGAAAGAAGTTAGTGAGGGAGAGGGAGGGAGGGAGAAGGAGGTGAGGGAGGGAGAGGGAGGAAGAGGGAGGAAGGGATGGGTTAAAAAAAAGAAGTCCATGACATAATATCTTTCAATCATTATTGAAATTAATTTGTCCATAAATAGGCAAGCCATCAGTGAATATGTGGTCTTACTCACGTGTTCGACTAATAGCATTATCAATACCAAAAGACTAACAGAAACCCAAATATTAATAATAATAATATTAATAATAATAATAAAAACCTTATACATAAAAAAAACAGAAACCCAAATAAAAAAAAAATTCTTGAAGATTTATACTGCCCATCATGGATAAGTCTGAATCGACTTGTTTTTCCCTTTAGACAGTTTGTCGATAGAAAGCCCGAGCCTACACTTTTACCGACCCAAGGGATTTTTAACCTCCCACACCACATAGACATGGTATGAGAGCAACTGGCCTTTGATGACACTGTAAGTTATACACAGTGGTGGAAATCCAAATTGTCAGAGGTGGGGAGGGGGGGCACGGAGAATCGAACCACCAATCTTCAGATTAGGTGTCCGACCTAGAAAAAAGTCAGACACTCTAACCACTCTGCCACAGAGAACACCACATTTAATATTAATAAAAAAACCTTATAGATAAAAAAAAACAGAAACCCAAATAATATTAATAATAATAAAAACCTTAGACATCAACATTTCTTGGAAAAGCACAATAAGCCTGTCACATTGTCAGTGAGAATGATGTCAATGAGGTACTAAGGAACAATGCTCAGCCCTTAAGTGTGACAGCACCCCCCACCCCCACCCCCCCATGGGCGAGCATCCGGGTACTCACCGAGAAAGCCCTGAACAGATTGCAACCACACTAACGCGCGCCTTATGAGGCGAGCTCACCATGGCAACCGGACGCCGTGGGTGAGTCGGTGACACCTAGTGCATCAAACTGCCACCAGGAGACCTCGTGAATGCGGCATAACAGCACGTTGGGGTGGAGATTGAGGCTGAGGGGCTTTTGAGTGTGTGAGGGGCGGGGCCTTCTGTGTCGGGGAGAGACCAGGAGAGCCTGGTGACAGCTAAAGCTAAGATTCCGTATACGTGGTATGCGGCATGCGGCATAGATACCGATGCGATTTTTGGTCTTACTTTCTACAAATTTGTGAAGGAAAGTCAAAGCTCCTGCTGTTTCCTATGGCAAATGGAGCAGCATTCGCATGCGCATTCGCATCGATCGGTCCATGGAGCGATCCACTTGCCGCATTCGCATTCAATTTCAAATTCGCATTCACATTCGGACATATATGGAAGCACTACTATGTGTTTACATGCTTTTCCATTTTTTTTTACGCATTCGCATACTAGCACTCCGCGTATATGGAATCTTAGCTTAACTAAACCTGACACATAGGCTCACACTCACAGAGATGGCAGATCAAGTTTGATTCTAAATTTGGTATAATGCCTTTTGATTTCCAGAAAGTGGGAACAAATGGTGGCATGCTGCATTACGTGAAAGTAACTACGACCTTAACCTGTTAACTGCCTCCAGTACTGGTACACTGCAGCCATTCGCAATACATTATGTCATTTTGTTTTCCTGCAGTCCAGCTGAGACAAGACCTGTGTTAATTTAAAACTGCATAGTCCGATGAAGCATCACATTTTCAAAACCAAGACAATTACCTAGAATTGATTCTACATATCGAACTTAGATAATAAGGCATTATTAAGCATTTGTTGCTGCGTTAAAGGGAATAAATACTGAGACAGTTTAATAGACGCTGTTACTGCTGAAGCCTATGGTGTCAGAGTTTGGGCGTGCTTGCCAAAACTAATTTTACATGCTTTCATTTCAAATATCTCCAAAACTTAGCCATCTAAAATAAAAGTTACTTCAAACTAAAGTAAGGTAGATTGTAACAATCAACTAACGTATTTATCTCCGAAAAATGACAGAAACTCAAAATCATCGGACTATGCAACTTTAAAGTAGTGGATACCGGCTGTGTTAGAAAAGTTGTGTTCTTCACACCACTCTCGTCCCCGTTATCTGTAGAGTATGTCATCATACCCTTGATTTGCTTTTTGTTTTCTTCACTTTAATTTTTTTTTATTTTATTTTTTTTATATCAATATTTCCGCAAACTAGGGCCACCTGGTGAATGTCAACGGAACTAGAATAAAAACGTGAGTCGTGGTTTCCTGGGTTGTGCACCTTGGACTGGGCGTGGTGCACTGTAACGATGCTTGATTGGGCTTGGCCACACCCATCTTATTATTGCTGCTGCTGCTGCTGCTACTGATGCTGCTGCTGCTGCTGCTACTGCTACTGCTACTGCTACTGCTACTGCTAATACTACTACTACTATTATTATTTGACACTCCGCAATACATAACACAAACCCAATTATTTGGTTGAGAACGTTAAAGTTGCATGGTCCGATGGCATCTGAATTTTTGTCTTATCTTTTAGATAGATATATCAAATTGATCGTTACAAGCTACTAATCATTAGTCCGGAGTGATTTTGATTAAAGATGATTAGTTTTGAAGTAATATGAGCTGAAAGAACCAAAAATAATGTCGACAAGCTTGCCAAAAGTCCTGTGGCTATGACCCAGATGGTCATCTCGCGGTGACCACGTGATGTGAGATGACCTGGAACCTTACAGGACTGTAGGTAGGTATTCCTGGTTGTATGTCTGAGTGTGTGGCTTTCTGTGTGTATATGTCTGTGTGTATGTCTGTGTGTATGTCTGTCTCTGTGTCTCTGTAAAGTCAGGTCAGGAAACACACAGACACATACACACACACATCCACCTCATATCCCCTTCCCCTCTATGGCCCTGCACACTAGGCCTACTTGGTTGGGGGGAGGCTAATGAGGTCACGAGATTGGCCTAGTTGGTTAATGGCCTCCCAGCATAATGGGTGTTTCAAAGTGAGTGTCCTTAGGGGTGAGCTTATAAATTCACTGGTTATTCTGAATATGTTGTCCCAAATCATTAGCTAATACACCAGTATCTAAGTTGGATATATAGGATCAAATGTAAGTAGTTGTTTTAATTTTGACAAAATTATATTTCATCGGACCATGCAACTTTAACGTTGGCTTGCTAACATTTCTAGCCTACCGTTGATTTATTATGGTCAAAATGTTCAACGGGAGTGATAGCGATAGTGGTGCTCACGCCAGCTCGGCGGCTACTCGTGGTGGGTTTGCCACCCTGCACGCAAACCCAAGTCACCCAGGCTGCTGCCATCAGCAGTTCGGACAATAGTAGTGTTCGGTGGACGAGACGCTACTGGCACTCCATTAGTAATATTTATATAAGGTATTTATATAGCACAATAACAGTAATGATGATAATAAATATAATAAGAATAATTTAATATAGCATAGCAGGACACATTCTATGGGACTGTACAGTTAAACCATATTCCATATTTACAACTTGATTACAATTGTCGGAACGACATTCCTTTATCATAAAACCTATATTAAAGTTGCATGGTCCGATGAAATATAATTTTGTCAAAATTAAAACAACTACTTACATTTGATCCTATATATCCAACTTAGATACTGGTGTAATAGGTAATGATTTGGGACAGTGTATACAGAATAACCAGTGAATTTATAAACTCACCCCTTTAGACACTCACTTTGAAACACCCATTATGCAGGGAGGCCATTAACCAACTAGGCCAATCTCATGACCTCATTAGCCCCCCCAACCAAGTAGGCCTACTGTGCAGGGCCATAGAGGGGAAGGGGAAATGAGGTGGATGTGTCTGTGTGTGTGTATGTGTCTGTGTTTCCTGGCCTGACTTTACAGAGACACAGAGACAGACATACACACAAACATACACACACAGACAGATATACACACACATACACAGACAGACATACACACATACCTACACACACATACCTACACACATAGATAGACACACACAAACAGACATGCACAGAGAGCACACACAGTCACAGAAATACACAGACATGCACACACCCAACATACACAGACACACAGATGCACAGACACACATACACCCGACATGACTTTGCAGAGAGAGACACACACACAGACACATAGACAGCCGCACACAGACAGAGGCAGACACACACATACATGCCCACACATACATACACACATACATACACAGACAGACATACACATACAGACACACACATACATACATACACAGACACACACAGACATACACACACAGACATATACACAGGCACACACAGACACACATAGATAGACACACACAGACAGACATGCACATACACCACACACAGACACAGAAATACACAGACATGCACACAACTGACATACACAGACACACATACATCCGACCTGACTTTGCAGAGAGAGACACACACACAGACAGAGACACATAGACAGACACACACATACATAGGCAGACACACATACATACACACACAGATACCCACACAGACAGACATACACAGACACACACATACATACACACACAGACATACACACACAGACATACACACACATATATATACACACAGACACACACAGACAGACACACATAGATAGACACACACAGACATACATGCATAGACAGCACACACAGACACATAAACACACAGACATGCACACACCTGACATACACAGACACACATACACCCGACCTGACTTTGCAGAGAGAGAGACACACACAGACACCCTCATACAGAGGCAGATACACACACATACATGCAAACACATACATACACACACACAGACACACACACATACAGACATACACAGACACACACATACACACATACCAACACACCCATACACACATACACACACAGACATACATACACACACATATATATATATATATATACATACACACACAGACATACACAGACAGACAGCACACACAGACATAGAAACACACATACACACATACAACCGACCTGCCTTTGCAGAGAGAGAGACACACACAGCCAGAGACACATAGACAGACGCACACAGAGGCAGACACACACACATACATACACATACCTACACATAGATACACACACATACAGACATACACAGACACACACATACATACATACACATACACACAGACACAGAAACAGACAGACAGAGACAGACACATACACACCCACACATACACAAAAACACACAGATAGACACACACAGACATACACACACACAGATACATACATACATAGACAGACAAACACAAGCAGACAACACACACACATTATATTTTGTTAAAAACCCTAGTGCCATGGGCCTATGGCACTAATCAGTTCCCAGAATGTGCCCCATCCAACCAGAAATACCTACCTACAGCCCTGTAAGGTTCCAGGTCATCTCACATCACGTGGTCACTGCGAGATGACCATCTGGGTCATAGCCACAGGACTTTTGACAAGCTTGTCGAAATTATTTTTGGTTCTTTCAGCTCAGATTACTTCAAAACTAATCATCTTTAATCAAAATCACTCCGGACTAATGATTAGTAGCTTGTAACGATCAATTTGATATATTTATCTCAAAAATAAGACAAAAATTCAAAGGCCATCGGACCATGCAACTTTAAACAAGAACAGATTTAAATTCATCAAAAGATACTACTTTTCTTACATCCTCTGTCACATGACCTCTAGGCCATTTAGTATGACGACCCATGCTATAGATCATTTTCGCAATATAGAAAAGGCACTGTGAATATATAGTCGTATCGGGAAGAAAGTGATAGATCTCACGCCACCACCACCCCCGCCCCCACACCTACACCCGCCTTCATACTTTTCCTCATTGCAGTGATATATTTTTTCCGACTGCACTGTCTGGGTGTGTCTGGTACGTGTAGGTGTGTGTGTGTGTGGGGGGGGGGGGTATTGGTGACTTGGGTGTGTGCATGGGGGGGGGGGGGGGAAGTGGGGGGGAGGTGTGATGTGTTGGTGACTTGTTGTGTGCATGGGGTGAGGGAGTTGGTGTGTTGAGGGAGTGGAAGGGGGGGGGGAGGGTGTTGAGCGGTGTGGGTGTGGTCTTGGCTGTGCGTGTTTGTGTTGAGGGGAGTAAGGGTGTTGAGGTGGGGGTGGGGGTGACTTGGCTGTGTGTATGGGGGAGTGGAGTGGGGGGGGTGTTGAGCGGGTGTGGGGATGGTGACTTGGCTGTGCGTGTTTGTGTTGAGGGGAGTACGGGTGTTGAGCGGGTGTGGGGATGGTGACTTGGCTGTGCGTGTTTGTGTTGAGGGGAGTACGGGTGTTGAGCGGGTGTGGGGATGGTGACTTGGCTGTGCGTGTGGATGTTGAGGGGAGTAGGGGTGCTGAGGGAGGTGAGGTTGGTGACTTGCCGGTGTGTATGGGGGGGGGGGGGGAGTGGGCTGTTGAGATCGGGGGAGGGGGGGGGTGTTGGTGACTTGGCTGTGGGGAATCTCAGCCATGTAATCCAGACTCTGCCCTTCTCCACTCGCACTTCCTGTCGGGCATGTAATCCGGCGTCCCGCCTCACACCCTACCACCGTGGTCCTATCTCCCCTGCGCAGGCGCACGTCGCGCGTCACTAACATATCGCTGACGGAACGCGCGAAATGACAGGAGCGGGGGGACCCCAAATTGGCAGTTTAAGCGGGTTCAAATGATCAAAAACTACATCTAACTTGAAAAGGATTACAACTCAAGGCTTGTTCTATTATATCTATTAAGGTCTAACTTCACAATACTTGACTGCTGATCCGGCCGTCCTCTGATCCGGCTATTGTTCCTGGCTGTATTCCTGGATGTGCTTTTATTTTGGTAGGACACCTTCCCACTCAGCACGCATGGGGCATCTACAAGTTGGGGGTGCCGGTACCTAAATGCAGTATCACCCGCTAGGTGGCGTAGGCGCATTTAGAAGCTGAGGCCCCGTCACCAGGTCCCTGGGACCCCCATGGCGTTACCCAGATACGGTCCTGATACCTCGCTATAAAGTAGAAGTCTGTGTTTCACGATCTCTTTCTTTGTTATAATTTATATACTGCAAATTGTGTATTCAAACAGTTATTGTATACCATACTGGATTTACATTTTTGTGTAGATAATCCAGAATTGAAAAATAGCTGGAAGACCAGTGCTTCGGCACTGACAAAATACTTATTTACAAAACACACACCAAAGACAGCAACAATAAGACAACAACAAAACTAAACACACTTCTCAGCTGCACCATGATATCCGGACAGTTAATGAAGGAAAGTTCACATTAGCTCGTTTTTCGCTGTGAATGTTTTTTTTTATTAACTATAGATAACCGTACCAGAACAGAAGACCATTGCCTCGGAGTGGATAAAGCAATGAAAATCACCTAGAGAAGCAAACATAGCTACCTCCCCTCACATAATATTTATATTTATTCCTGTGAGTACCATTACAGATACTTTTATTTACAATATATTAATAATTATACAATATTCCACAGAAACAAACATACCTATCTCCTCCACACAATATTTATGTTTATTCCTCTGAGTAACTGTGCATATACACTTATTTTCAATATATTAATAATCATAATTAAATAATGATTTATAATTCAATT
This sequence comes from Branchipolynoe longqiensis, assembly GCA_030323885.1. Taxonomy (NCBI): domain Eukaryota; kingdom Metazoa; phylum Annelida; class Polychaeta; order Phyllodocida; family Polynoidae; genus Branchipolynoe; species Branchipolynoe longqiensis. The sequence goes on along the minus strand of CM059188.1, from coordinate 108,344,253 downwards.
TTAGATACATTATACATGGACATCTTGCAGGTTCCGTGACATCAGTTCACTACTGACAAGACGAGATGACCGAATGAGTTGAGCGTCCGTCTCCCGTTTTGGTAGATCATGGGATTCGAACCCATGGATTCAAACCCTGGTTGTGTAAAACTGACTTAAAAATTAATACTTGTCGCTTCCGAGCCAGGCACTCGGCATTATTCGAATAGGCCAAGGACTGGTTGGCTCAGTGTCAGAATAATGTGTGAGTGGGCTAGTATTAGGTCATGGTGCTGGCAGCCTTGTCTCCCAGCGCGACAGCACTACAAAGTCGCCACGAGTGTGCACTGACACAAGTCGGTACCCATCCTGATATGACTGTAGATGTTGCGAGGACCTAAACCTCCAATGACCAACCAACCAACTACTGACTTTCCCTCCGACTAATCTTGCAAACTGCGTTGGTAATTTGACCCCACTTTCTGGTTGGGTGTTTGTTAGTAAGGCCGGGCCCAGGGCGATCTCCTCCAGTGCCCGCCAGGGGCACCGCGGCACCCACAACCAACCACAACAACCCCCATCCATAAACAAAGTCTGTCCTAGCGCCCCCTCTGGTGGCGGCTTACCGACAGGCCTCTCGGTACAAGTCACCCAAATGTAGCCAGTAAGGGGGTTGGTTCACTGTGGTTCCCGGTCGAGTCAAACGAATGACTTTAAAATTGCTGTTTTGTGTGTTGTTGTTTTACGTCCTAGCAACATCTAAGGCAATATCAGGATGTCACCGACTTGTGACAGTACGCACTCATGGCGACTTTATAGTGCTGCCCCACTGGAAGACCAGGCCATGAGCACCATGACCTGATATCCCAATCAGTCACATTATCCTGACACTGAGCCAACCAGTCCTTGCCCTATCCTAATAATGCCGAGCACGAGGCTAGGAAGCGACAAGTGTCAATTTTCAAGTCATTGGTTTGACTCGACCCAGGTTCGAACCCACGACCACAAATGTCGCCATGTTGGCAAACAGGGGATAAACTACAGATGTGCACAGTTGTCTTATAGGTCAAACCACCCGAGATGTGTAGCTATGGATCCATTGACAGACCTACATAAATCTTACCATAGACCAACAATCAACATCTTCCTTCTGACCGGGAAGCTTTCATCGCCTTGCCATGTTAGAGCAGCACCAGACGGGATGGCCGAATGAGTTGAGTGTCCGTCTCCTGTTTTGGGAGATCGGGGATCCGAACCCATGGGTTCATGGGGTTCGAACCCTGGTCGAGTCAAACCAATGACATAAACATTGATACTTATTGCTTCCTAGCCAGGAGTTCAGCATTATTAGGATAGGGCAAGGACTGGCTGGTTCAGTATCAGGATAATGCAACTGAGTGGGGTATCAGGTCATGGTGCTGGTGGCTTGGTCTGCCAGTGGCAAAGCACTATAAAAGTCACCATGAGTGTGCACTGTCACACGTCGGGACCCGTCATGATATGACATTAGATTTTGCTAGGATGCAAAACAACAGCAAACAAACAATTTGAAAGCAGCCCTCCCAGATGAAGGCAGTTGATGCCCTCCACCCAGGGCTGCGTCAACCCCTGCGCCGTGCGTGTTGGTTGGTTGATTGTTAGCGTTTTACATCCTGGCAACATTTAAGGTCACATCAGGATGGGTACCGACTTGTGACAATGCACACTCATGGCGACTTTATAGAGCTGCCCCACTGGGAAATCAGGCTGCCGGTACAATGCCCTGATACCCCACTCAGTCACATTATCCTGCCACTGAGCTAACCACTCCTTGCCCTATCCTATTAATACCGAGCACTGGTTTGACAATGAGGAACCAGTGCCCGAGAGTGAGGAACCAGCGCCGGATAATGTAGAATTAGTATCCGACAGAGAGGAACCAGCGCTGGATAATGCCGAACCAGCGCCAGATAGTGAGGAACCAGTGCCGGATAATGTTGAATCAGTGCCTGACAATGAGGAACCAGCGCCGGATAATGCCAAACCAGCACCAGATAGTGAGGAACCAGTTCTGGATAATGTGGAATCAGTGCCTGACAATGAGGAACCAGTGCCTGATAATAGGCCTACCGAACCAGCGCCAGACAGTGAGGTACCAGCAACGGATAATGCTGAACCAACCCCCGACAATGACGAACCTGCCCCGCATAATGCCGAACCAGCGCCCGACAATGAGGAACCAGCCCCGGATAATGCCGAACCAGTGCCTGACAGTGTGGAACCAGTGTCGGATAATGTGGAATCAGCGCCTGACAATGGGGAACCAGGGCCCCACATTGGGCAGCTGAATGGGACCGCGCGCAGGCGGGCGGGGGGTGGGGGGAGGGGGGGGAGGGGGGCTTAATGAAGGCGTTTCAGTGGGACAGTGCAAGGCGCAGACGACAACCCACACCCACCTCACACCTCAGATCGGAGCATCCATGCCTAAGTGGGGCCCTGGGGCGCCTTCACACCGAAATTAGGAGGCTGGAATGAGAGAGGTGCGGGGGGGGGGGGGGGGCGGGTCAGGGAGCCGGGGGAGGAAGGAGATGACAGGCCAGCTCGTGAAAAGGAGTGAAGTAGAGGCAAAGGTGGGAGGACGAGCAGGAGGGGACTGAGTTGGGGGTAGACAAGGGGAAGACAGGAGATGAGAGAAGAGAGGAGAGGGAAGGGCGGGGGCTAGGGGGAATGAACATGAGTGGAAGGGAGGGGAATAGAGGTGAGGGAAGCAATTCGGAAGGAAACCTGACCCACCACCACTACAACTCCTCGAATAAACTGACTGGGAAAAGGGGGCCTGCCTCAAAACCCCCACCCCAACCCCCACCCCCACCGCCACAATAGGCATATACGTGTCTAGTGAGTCTAACATCCGAGACAACAAATGGTCGACAAGGGGCTAGAGCGACACCACTGTCTCAGATACCATATAGCCAACCCCACGGTATGAGACATAAGGAAGTGGTTCTACTATTACCTAAGATGGCCGAATGAGTTGAGCATCCGTCTCCCGTTTTTATAGATCGTGGGATTCGAGCACAGGGTGAGTCAAACCAATGACTTAAAAAATTGATACTTGTCTCTTCCTAGCCAGGTGCTTGGTGCTATTAGGATAGGGCAAGGACTTGTTGGCTCAGTGCCAGGATAATGTGACAGAGTGGGCTGTCAGGTCATGGTGCTGGCAGCTTGGTCTCCCATTGGGGCAACACTATGAAGTCACCATGAGTGTGCACTTTCACAAGTCGGTACCTGTCCTGCTATGACCCTAGATGTTGCCAGGACCTAAAACTCCAACAACCAACCAACCAACTTAATATGTAAACAGCCCACAGGAATTTTCAAAGCCACCACCTGCACACACACGTACACACACGTTATTTGAATATTACTGTTTGTTTTGAACTTAACATATACTGAGTTATTACATTATTTGTCATTGAACTATAACTTTATATGGTACTGATGACATTCGACAATGCAACACTATCCGTATACATGTAGTGTTTACATCACTTATGGTACACAAGAATCCCGGCAATATTGCTACCTCTATTCGAGATGAAAAGAAAACACCATGAATATAGTAAAAGCCTGGAAGAACAGTTCCCTGGACGAGAGAAAGAGAGAGAGAGATGGAGGGAGAGAGGGAGAGAGGGAGAGAGAGAGGAGAGAGAGGGGGAGAGAGAGGAGAAGGAGGAGAGGGGAGAGAGAGGAGAGGGAGGAGAGGGCAGAGAGAAGAGAGTGGAGAGGAAAGGGAGAGAGAAAGGAGAGAGGAGAGAGACAGGAGAGAGGAGAGAGAAAGGAGAGAGGAGAGAGAAAGGAGAGAAAGGAGACACAGGAGAGAAAGGAGAGGGAGAGAAGGAGAGAGGAGAGGAGATAGAAAGTAGAGGAGATAGAGGAGAGAGACGAGAGAGAGGAAGAAAGAGGAGAGAGGAAGAGGGCCAGAGGAGAGGGAGAGAGAAACGAGAGAGGATAGAGAGGGGAGAGAGGGGAGAGAGGATAGAGAGGCGAGAGATGAGAGGAGAGAGAAGAGAGGAGAGAGGGGCGAGGAGAGGGAGAGAAAAGAGAGAGGATAGAGAGAAGGGAAAGAAGGGAGAGAGGGGAGAGAGGGGAGAGGGGAGAAAGGGGAGAGAAGAGAGAAAGGGGAGGAGAGAAGAGAAGAGAGAAAGGAGAGAGGAGAGAAAGGAGAGGGGAGAGGGAGGGGGGAGGAGAGATGGAGAGAGAGGATAGAGGGAGAGGGAGAGGGACATAGAAAGCGAGCGAGAGAGGGGGAGTGAATATTCTGATCAATAAATGTTCACCAGATATAGCTGGATGTATTATTTATAATATCAACCACTGGAGAATGCATGCAGCCTGTGCTGTCTTTTAGCGGCGATATTATTCATCTTTTAACACGACGAGCTGGCGGCCCCGACCGGGCAGTCCCTGGCCCCCGACGCAGTGTCGCAGTTTCCGCTGTCCGCCAGTTTCTGCGGTATGCATACACTCAAATGCATTGTCAATGGCAGTGAGCAATCTTCATACAGAAAAAGTGAAATATCTCTAAAACCACACCACCTAGAAACAAAGCGCTTGGTACACATATAGAAAACATCTTTACCAAAAAGATTATATTAAATTTATAAGGTTAGGGTTCTTGATTTCTATTAATTTGGAATAAAACTAATGTTTTGCACTGCGCGTACCATCAAACTCAAGGCATTGTCAATGGTAGTGAGCAATCTTCATACAGAAAATACAGAAAAAGTGAAATATCTCTAAAACCACACCACCTAGAAACAAATCGCTTGGTAAACATATAGAAAACATCTTTACCAAAAACATTCTATTAAATTTATAAGGTTACTGACGATGCTGTTCGATTTTGACGCATGCACAGAAGCGATGCGTACTGCGGAAACTGGCGGACGGCAGAAACTGCGACACCGGCAGTCCCCGGCCCGGCGCCTGCGGGTGTCAGCGGGAGCTCCCAATCTTCCATTAGTGACGACGGGAGGTCAAGGAACGATGCTATAGCGACCATGCCCGGGGTCTGGCGATTCAACCCCCCTACTGTCAGCTGCGTAAAAAGCTAACTCCTTCTGTCACGACCGCGCATGCTCAACAGGCTCCGCGCAATATAGGCCGGCCGACTGGCAATATGTGCGCATGCGCAACAGCTCCCTATGAGCAGCGCCTGAAACCCCTGGTGGGGTTGTCGGGAGAACGGTCCTTTCGTATATAGAGGGAGTGCACGTGACGTCATCACTCAGCAGTCAGTGGCCAGCCATCTTGTATTACGAGCACCCTCCCTAGCCATGTTGTGAATGCATGCAGATGCAGTAAAAAAGAGTTTTCTTGTGTTCTGGGAGGCTCTGGGCAGTTTACATCCAATGTGTTTACTTACAGCACTTTAGCAACAACTTCTGAGGCCAAACTGCTCAAAACAATGACAAATAAACCAACAAATCAGTAAATAAGCACAGTGTAGGCAGTTGCAAGCCTTCTGTATGTAAACCAATATGGCCACTGAAAGTTGTCTTGTGACGTGATTAGACCCCCTCTATATGTCCCATGCATATTTTAGTGAAAAAGGGCGTGGGTGACTGTTGCCCCTCTTGGCCCCAGGGGGTAGATTGGTGAGGTCATTATCCGGCTTCCTCCCCTGTCGGGCTCACAGATCGTACATCAGGAGCCCGCAGAAATCACTCGGCGATGGCCTGACCCTCCCCGGGCACAGTAGTAGTAGTACAGGCGAATCGCCGCCCAATCCCAACAAATGACGCGCCTTATATATATATATATATATATATATATACATACATACATACATACATACATACATACATACATACATACATATATATATATATATATATATACATACACACACACACATGTGATGCATAAGTATTATCCAAGTATAAAAACGCGGAAGGGAAATATTAGTTATTTTACTGTCTATTACTATTGTTGTGCACGCATTTTGTGCGAACAACGGGACAAGGTGTAAGCCATTCTCGGTAAGCGACCAGAGGATATCTTACTATTGTACTTTGTAGTAGTCTGCACTGACCTCTCAGGCAAGTAACCACATTCACAGGTAGCCGTGGGTAGTGTGGTGATATCAGGGTGCCTAGGTGGTGTAATGGTTAGTACACTGGCCCGGAATGCAAATGGATGTGGATTCGAATCCCGCTCTAGGTGCAATATTTCACATTTTCATCACCCCCCCCCCCCATGACACTGGTTGCCGTGACCATGGTCCTGTACAAGCTATGCGCTGTATGGTTGTTGAACCTACCCTGTGTATGTATACATGTATGTAATTGTAAGTATTAAAAGACTTACAATTCCAGCGGGACGAGTGTAGTAGTCTGCACTGACCTCTCAGGCAAGTAACCACATAGACAGGTAGGTGTGGGTAGTGTGGTGATATCAGGGAGCCTAAGTGGTGTAATGGTTAGCACACTGGCCCGGAATGCAAAGAGATGTGGATTCGAGTCCCGCTCTAGGCGCAATATTTCCCATTTTCATCACCCCCCATAACACTATTCTTAGGCTGTGTATCCATAGACTGTTCCCTTGTGGCATGTTCCCTTGTTCCGTGTTCGCTTGTGACCTTTTGATGTGCCACACAGACAATGAACATTTGCTTTGCTGAGTGTCCATTCCCATAGGTTGGATCCAGGGCCCGCATGGCCTTGTGCATGGCACATGTGACGTACTGACTGGGAACATAGAGAATGAACATGTTCATTGTCTGTGTGGTGCATCACAAGGTCACAAGCGAACACGGAACAAGGGAACAGTCTATGGATACACGGGCTAAGCATTATGCAAGTATAAAGGCATGGGAGGGAATTATTATTGTTATTATTGTCTATTAGTATTAGTATTATTGTGCAAGCATTTTGTGCGTGGGTACAAGGTGTAAGCCCTTCTCGGTGGCGTTGGTAACCGACCAGAGGATTTCTTATGAGCACTTAAATGCCCTAATAATTTTCAATTTAGCGAATATGGCCGGTGTGTTGTTAGTGAGCCGTGCCCATAGCAACGGCGGCCGTCTCTTGCTGCCACCTGGTGGTGACCAGGGCTACTCTGTGTAACAAGGTCGTACAGCGGTCACGTGTTCAGACTACACGTGGATTGGTTACCATGCCCCAGAACATTATACTTTGATTTGCACGGTCAAGTAAAGTAGGTTTTATTTAACGATGCCTCTAGAGCACATTCATTTTTTTTATTGTATCATCGGCTATTAGACGTCAAACATATAGTCATTCGGACATATTTCTTTGGAGGAAACCTACTGCTGCCACATAGGCTAGTCTTTCCAATAAGCAGCAGGGGGTCTTTTATATGCACTTTCCCACAGACAGGACAGCACATACCACATTATTTGATGAACCAGTTGTGGACCTCTGGTTGGAATGGAAAATAGCCTAAACTGCAAATGGGTCCACTGGCTCCTCCACCGTCAAGAGATTTTCATGTTAACTTGCTCGGCTGAGATGTTATTTGGCATAATCTTTAGCATAAAGCTTTTCATATCTCCAGATATGGTATCGCGAACAAAATGTTAAATTAATGTACACTCACAATCACTTGCATACCTAGATTCACATCCCAATGTTTGAAGCAACTGCGGTGTTAATAACATAATGCCTGGCGAATAAATGAATAACACTGTTATTCATTTATTCGCCAGGCAGACCAGAAACCGATCCATCATACATAATACATCCATGAATACATACATACGTATGTACACACATACATACATTGATACATACACATACATACATACCAAACATAGTACACATACATACATACACACATACATATATGCATACATACATCCACACATAGATACTTACACATACATACCTATATACATATATACATACACATACATATATACACATACATACAGAATACATAACATACAGTACACATATATACATACACACATACACATATACACACATACATAGACATAACATAGTGCACTTTCATATATACATATACTCATGTATATACAAATACATGTATACATGCATACATACATATATGCACACATACATACATGCATGTATACATACATATATGCATACATACACACATACATACATGTATACATACATGCATGCATATATACACATACATGTATACATACATACATCCATGCATACATACACACATACATATATGTATTCATACATGCCTACGTACACACATGCATGCATCATGTATACATACATGCATGCATCATATATACATACATAGATACACGTATACATACATGTGTGCATACATACACACATATACATGTATACATACATGCATACACACATGCATACATACATACATGGACACATACATACATGCACACATATATACATGCATGTATACATACATATATACATACATACACATACCTGTATACATACATGCATACATACATGTATACATACATACATGTGTGCATACATACATGTATACATACATGCATGCATACATACTCACACATGCATGCATCATGCATACACACATGTATACATGTATACATACATGCATGCATACATACACACATACATGGATACATACATACATACATACATGTAGATTCATGTATACATTCATGTATACATACATACATGCATGCATCATACACACATACATGTATACATACATGCATACATACACACATGCATACATTGATACATACACATACATACATACCAAACATAGTACACTTACATACATACACACATACATATATGCATACATACATCCACACATACATACACATACATACCTATATACATAGATACATACACATACATATACACATACATACAGAATACATAACACACATTACACTTACATACATACACACACATAAATAGACATAACATAGTGGACTTTCATACATACATATACACATGTATATAAAAATACATGTATACATGCATACATACATGCACACATACATACATGCATGTACACATACATAATGTATACATACATGCATATACCCATACATACATGCATGCATACATATGCACATACATACATGTATACACACATGCATGCATACATACATGCATACATACATGTGTGCATACATACACACATACATGTATACATACATGCATACATACACACATACATGTATACATACATACACACATACATGTATACAGTAAACAGTATCAGAGAATATCTATTAATTTACAGCCATTTTACGTAAATATTCAGACATGTCTGTAAATGTTTTCAGAGAATATCTTTAAATTTACAAACATTTTATGTAAATATACAGACACTGCATGTGAATCTGGAAATATTTTCTGTAATTCTACATTGATAACACCAACAATAAATTTAATAAGCAATGTATTTATTATGAATCTCGACTGATATAGACACGCCGACGCCGGAGTCCTGTGTGTGTGCGTGTGTGTGTGAGTGTAAGTGTGTGTGTGTGAGTGTGTGTATATGTGTAAGTGTGTGTGTGTAAGTGTGTGTATGTGTGTGTGAGTGGTGTGTATGTGGGTGGGTGGATGTGTGGGTGTAAATGTGTGTATGAGTGTGTGTGAGTGTGTGGAGGTGTGTGTGTGAGTGTGTGAGTGTGTGTGTGAGCTCTGTTGAACAGTGGGTGGTCTTGCTTTATGCTTCACTTCCCCCATAAATCCGCTGACATCTACCAGGATATACGGTCGAGATAGTCGAATCAGTTAAGCACTGACTTCCCGTGCGAGAGGTCGTGGGTTCGATACCGGGGCAAGACATTTTTGACTAAATTAACAGTTATCACTGCCTTCCCTGGCGATCGGCATTATTAAGACGTTGCTAGGACGTTAAACCCAAAGAGCCAACCAATCAACTATATATGTGTATATATATGTGCGACTGACACTGGTCTACATCCGGTGGAGGCGAGGAGGGAAGGTGGAGCCACCGGTACAGCGTTGGTATTACGGAGTATAACAATTAATAATAATTAACCCTTACATATCTTTATACTCGCATAATTCGCTATACATCATATATATACATATGTATGTGTGTGTATGGGTGTGGTGTATAACGCAGTATGCGAGTATAAACGCGCGGAAGGGAATTGTTGAAATTATGATGATGGTTATTATTATACTATATTTAGTCATTCTGTATATTGCCACCTCCTTGCTCTTGTTCTCGATCCTCCGCCCTATCATCCAGTATTCAAATATGTCACAGTGTGTTGGAAGGGGGCGGGGGGGGGGGGGCGGGGACTGCATACCCGCCATGTGTGCTGCTAGCACCTACCAGTATTACTACTAACCATACCTCAGCATTTCCATCATCCTGAAGACAAGGTGTGTGGGTTGAGGGGGAGCGGAGGGGGGGGAGGGGGTGTACAACAAACTACTTCCATCTGGCGGCGGGATCTGGAACAAACGGACCATTTACCAGCACAGTACTTGGGGTTTGGGGTGTGGTGTGGGGTCTGGCTGGGTGTGGTGAGGAGGTGGTGTGAGTATGTGGTGGGTGGGTGTGGATAGCTGTGGGTGGGTTATGGGTAATTTTTTTTGGTGTGTGGGTCGTGGGTGTGCGTTTGGTGTGGGGTTTGGGTGTGGGTATAGTGTGAGTGAATGGGTGTGGTGTGGATGCATATATGTGGTGGGGTGTGGTTGGTGTGGGGTGTGGTGGTGTGGGGTGTGTGGGTATGGTGTGGGTTGTGGGGTGTAGTCGGGTTGCTGTGGTGGGGCTGTGGGTGTGGTGGGTGGGGTGTGTGGGTATGAGTGTGGGTGTGTAGGTGTGGGCATTATGGTGTGGCGTGGGTGGTGTGGCTTGGTGTGGGTCGGGTGGTGTGTGTGGTATGGTGTATGTTGTGTGTATGAGTGATGGGTGTGGGTGATGTGGGTTATGGTAGTGGTTGTGGGTATAAATGGTGTATGTGCGTGTGGGTGTGGGTGGCGTGTGTGTGGTGATGTGTGTGGTTGTGTGTGGTCTCCGGTGGGTGGTGTGGTGGTGTTATGGCTATGGTGTGGGGGTGTGGGGGTTATGGTGTAGTGTGTGTGGTGTGGGTGTGTATGGTGTGTGTGGTGTGCGTGTGTGTGGTGTGTGGTGTGGGTATGGGTGTGGTTATGGGTATAGTGTGGATGGGTGTGGTGTGGGTATGGTGTTGGTGTGGGTATAGTGTGTGTGTGTGTGTGATGTGGGTGTGTGTGGTGTGGGTATGGTTTGTGGTGTGGGTATGGTGTATGTGTGGTGTGGGTGTCTGGTGTGGGTGTGGAATCGGGATGTGTGGTGTGGGCGTGGTGTGTGTGTGTGTGTGTGGTGTGGGTGTTAGCAGCATTAGCAGCAGCATTAGCAGCAGCAGCCCGGGACTGTGTAGAAGGGTGGACGCGCATGACACGCCTGCTTTGCCCCCCCCCCCCCATCCACCCCCCCAGCCCCCCCTCCCACCGCCCCTGCTTCCACTCAGACCACCGGGCGCGGTGGCCTAATCGGTAGAGCGCGGACCTCGCGTGCGGAAGGTCGGGAGTTCGGTTCTCCATCGAGTCAAACCAATGACTTAAAATTTGATACTCATCGCTTCCTAGCCTGGCGCTCGGCATTAACAGGATATGGCAAGGACTGTTTAGCTCAGTGGCAGGATAATGTGACTGAGTGGGATATCATGGTGCCAGCAGCCTGATTTCTCAGTGGGGAAGCACTATAAAGTCGCCATAAGTGCACACTGTCACAAGTCGGTACCCATCCTGATATGACATTAGATGTTGCTAGGACATAAAAGAACAACAAACAAACAAATCCACTCAGACCAGTGCGATCCTCGGGCGTCCGTTGTTTCATGGAAGTGCGACTAAAGCTGAGATTCCTTCTACGCGGTATGCGGCATGCAGCATGTGGTATGTGAATGGGAAGATTCCTTCTACACGGTATGCGGCATGCGGTACACGACTGGCTATATTTAAAAAATAAAAATAAACAAGTATACTCCATACTGCACTGTATATGGCCTAATATGGCATGTATATCTATGTAACTTTGTGTACGTCACATGGGGGTTCCTACCTTTATTATAACCAAATTATAGATAAGTATTCATATTCTTGTGGCTCTGGTAGCATTTTTACCAACCCGAACACCACCACCACCACTACCATATGTGTCCAATCAGCACCCCTGTGCGCTTGTCCGTTCAGTAATAAAAATGCTTGTCAGCCTGTCTCCTCGTCTAAAACCTTAATGGACAAGTGCGACTGTGGTTTCTATTCACAACCCCCGTGCCCGCATGCCGCACCGAATCGCTACAGGGACGGATTCGACGTTGTCGCATTTAGCATTACGCAATTCGATCTTTACCGCGTGTAAAGGGTTGTAAGCCCAATTGGACTTCAAGGCGTTTCGATTTTTTTGCCGCTTAGCATACCTGCATGCAGCATACCACGTGTAAGTAAAGCTAGGATTCCTTACACACGGTATGCGGCATGCGGCATGCGCATGCGGCATGCGGTATGCGAATGGGAAGATTCCTTACACACGGCATGCGGCGTGCGGCATGCGGTAAGCAGCATATAAAAGTGTGCACCCATGTGTACATTCATTGGTATTCATATTTATGAGCATATGGTAGCATTTTTAGCTTTAAGCTAGGATTCCTTACACACGGTAACCGTCAGTCTCCCGATTGGGACGGTCCTAACATCCTAAACTGAGCCATGTTAGGACCGTCCTTTTCGGTCAACAAAACCATTATTTTGTCTTTTTGTGTGCTATTTCTACTCGTGGGGGTTCCTACCTTTATTATAACCAAATTATAGATAAGTATTCATATTTTTGTGGCTCTGGTAGCATTTTTAGCAACCCGAACCACCACCACTACCATATGTTTCCACTCAGCAGCCTTGTGTCTGAGGAAGTTATGGGATCCGCGCCTTCTATCCTTGCTACCTGGCTGTCCGTAATTATCAGTCGCCTCCTCCAGCCTTATATCAATGGACAAATGCGACTGATGCTTTTCTATTCACACCCCATGTTAGGACCGTCCTTTTTGGTCAACAAAACCATTATTTTGTCTTTATGTGTGCTATTTCTACTCCTGGGGGTTCCTACCTTTATTATAACCAAATTATGGATAAGTATTCATATTTTTCTGGCTCTGGTAGCATTTTTAGCAACCCGAACCACCACCACTACCATATGTTTCCACTCAGCAGCCTTGGAGACTGCTTCCTAACAGGTCCGCCACGTCTTCTACCTTGTCATGGTCTGTCCGTAATTATCAGTCGCCATCTCCAGCCTTGTAGGTTGGACATATGCGACTGATGCTGTTCTATCATCACCCCCATGTTAGGACGTCTTTTCGATTCAACAAAACTACATTATTTTGTCTTTATGTGTGCTATTTCTACTCCTGGGGGTTCCTACCTTTATTATAACCAAATTATAGATAAGTATTCATATTTTTGTGGCTCTGGTAGCATTTTTAGCAACCCGAATCACCACCACTACCATATGTTTCCACTCAGAAGCCTTGGAGACTGCTTCCTAACAGGTCCGCGCTCTACCTTGTCCTGGCTGTCCGTAATTATCAGTCGCCTCCTCCAGCCTTATATCAATGGACAAATGCGATTGATGCTTTTCTATTCGCACCCAGTGTTCGCATGCTCCGCATGCCGGAGCCGATCGCTTTCAGGGACCGATCGAGGACGGGGATTCTGCATTGCTTCGCGCACAGATCAATTCGCATACCGCGTGTAAGGGTTGCACCTCATTGACTTCAAGGCGTTTCGATTTTTTGCCGCATTCGCATTCGCAGATCGCATACCGCGTGTAAGGAATCTCAGCTTAAGGAATCTTAGCTTAAAGAAAAATTCCTCCCTCTTCAACTCTCGTGATGGGGGAGGGGGCTACTCCTGTCGATGGGCCCGGTCCTGAATAGCATTAAGCCATTTGGCGTCTTCATCGATAAGGCACAATTAGGCAATACCCCCCCAGCCCCCCCGCCTGTGTCCCTTGGGTATATGACTGAGGCTGCCAGTGCGGCACTTTGAAGAGGAATCAGGTCTTGTTCTACCATAGCCGTCACGATGGATGACTGAGTGACTGAGTGACTGGCTGGCTGATTGACTAACTGACTAACTGACTGACTGACTGACTGACTGGCTGACTGGCTGATTGACTGATTGACTGATTGACTGACTAACTGACTGACTGGCTGACTGACTGAGTGACTGGCTGATTGACTGACTGACTGAGTGAGTGAGTGAATGAGTGACTGACTGATTGACTGACTGACTGAGTGACTGACTGAGTGAGAGAGTGAATGCGTCGGTGAGTGAGTTAGAACTTGAGTGAATGGTTGAGTGAATGGGTTAGACTTAGAGAGTGAGAGTGAGTGCGTGAGAGCGTGAGTGAGAGAGTGAATGCGTGAGTGAGTTAGAGCGTGAGTGAGTGACAGTGAGTGAGGGTGTGAGTAGTTCGAGCGAGTGAGCGTGTGAGTGAGTTAGTGCGTGCGTGAGTGAGAGTGTGTGAGTGAGTGAGTGAGGGTGTGAGTGAGGGTGTGAGTGAGGGTGTGAGGGAGAGGATGAGTGAGTTAGGGCATCAGTGAGTGAGAGAGGGTGTGATTAGTGAGTGAGTGAGTGAGTGAGTGAGTGAGTGAGTGAGTGAGTATGAGCTAAGAAAACGGGATGCAGGAAGAGTGGATTGGACAAACAGATGGCTGAATGACGACTAGAAGGTATTATGATGGAGAGCATGAAAGGGGGGGGGGATATTTGTAATAAACAAGCTCTTAATAAGCAACACCGACGAAAGCCACCGGCCTTCACACACACAGACACACACAGATACAACAACAACAACAAAACAACAACAAAGCGCCATTCACTGCCAATCCCCGCTTTAATTTACAACACCACCTCAGAAGACTCCCCCGTTGTCATTTCAATTACCTCATATTCTTCTTTATCTTTTCCCACTCCTCCTACTCCCTCCCTCCTACTCCCTCCACAGCGCAATTTTCTTTTGAACAAAAGATAACTAAAAATGAACTGCAAGTCTCAACAGTCTTTGAACGTCTACTTCACTGAATACCGGGCGTCGTGGCATAATCGGTAGAGCGTGGTCCTCGCGTGCGGAAGGTCGGGAGTTCGGTTCCCGGTCGAGTCAAACCAATGACTTAAAAAGTGATACTTGTCGCTTCCTGGCCTGGCGCTCGACATTAATAGGATAGGGAGGTCAAGGACTGGTTTAGCGCAGTGTCAGGATAATGTGACTGAGTGGCATATCAGGTCATGGTGCCAATGGCCTGATTTCCCAGTGGGGCAGCACTATAAAGTTGCCATGAGTGCACACTGTCACAAGTCATTACCCATCCTGATATGACCATAGATGTTGCTAGGACGTAAAACAACCAATACAAAAACACTTCTCGGATTAGATCTCTTACACAATCTGCATAGGAACAACAAAAATTCTTTTTTTAATGTCTTAAAGGGAGCAGATTTAGTTTGTCATAAATCCTGACATTACTACTATCAGCTGAAAGGATCTGAAACGACCCGGAAGTGCTATTAATTCATCAAATCGAACTAAACCGTGCCTAGTAATCATCAATATGAATGACGCATTAACTGCACTTTGGAATATTACAAACACCGTGTCACATTTTTATAATTCTCTCGCGGCATTTCAAACATTCAGTTTGTGTGCATTTTATGCTCAGGAAGTCCGCTCTTGGGAAAGTAATGAATTTCCTAAATGTTTTATTTTTAATCCATCGGCAATGTTGTTAGTTAATTCCTCTGCCGGTAAAAGTTGTGATTTAATTCTTAAATTATAATTAAAGCAGGGTATTGATTGTAAAGGCGCCCATACCGATGAATCTTTGAATCTTGTGACGTGTACATTCCATGCAGGATAATAGCAGCCAGATATGGGAAATACAGTAAGACCTCTCTAAATCTACTGAAAATAAGTTTGTTTTAATTAACGACACCTCTAGAGGATATTGATTTTTATCATCGGCTATTGGATATCAAACATATGGTCATTCTGACATATTTCCTTAGAGGAAACCCGCTGCCGCCACATCGGCTACTCTTTCCGAGAAGCAGCAAGGGGTCTTTTATGTGCACTTTCCCACAGGCAGGACAGCATATACCACACAACCTTTGATGAACCAGTTGTGGACCACTGGTTGGAACGGTAAATAACCCAAACTGCAAATATGTCCACTGAGCAGGATCGATAGGATGACATACACCTTCACAGGTAGACAGACACTCTACCGCCTGAGCTATGTCCTGCTCCTGGCTAAATCGACTGACTATGGGACCAACTTTAAATGGTCCATTTAACGAGGTTGTCGGTTTAGGGAGTTTTTCATTTCGTTAAAATGATATTGGATGGGCGATCGTTTGGGACCCAAATAAAGCGATCCATATATGGGAGTGGTCGATGTGTGGAGGTGGTCGGTAAGAGAGATTTTACTGTAACTTATAAGTGTAGACATGGTCTAATAGGTTTTATTAACTTTTATGAATCCATTTATCTCCTGCCCACCCACCCCCTTTTCCCCTCCCACGACCCGCTTCCATTATGGTTACGTCACTGTCACTCGTGAGATAACCGTGACGTCACTACTCAGCAATTGATGGACAAAGGCGAGTGGTCCTTTGTCAGGTATGGGAAACCTACCGCTACCGCAGGTGTGGGTAGAAATAACAATGGGTGGGGTAAATGGTGGGTGGGAGAGGTAAAGGTCAAAGGTCAATCCAATAATATCTGGCTTTGATTTCTGTCTATTCACAGCCGGCTGGTCGCAAAGGTGGGAGAAGAATCAGATTTAAAAGTTAAGTTACACCCACTCACAACTAGGCTTTAAATAGCGAGTAATCACTTTTGCTAAATCACAATTTAAACAAATTAATTAAAAATTGAAGCAAAGAATAATTTAACAAAATTTTATCCTGTTGAATTTTTTATTAAAAAAAAAAAATTTCCATTAAAGTTGCATAGTCCGATCGTTTTGAGTTTCTGTATTTTCTTTCTGATATAAATATATCGAATTAAATGTTATAATTGTAGTGGTCTGCACTGACCTCTCAGGCAAGTAACCACATAGACAGGTAGGTGTGGGGAGTGTATTGATATCAGGGAGCCTAGGTGGTGTAATGGTTAGCACACTGGCCCGGAATGCAAAGAGATGTGGGTTCGAGTCCCGCTCTAGGCGCAGTATTTCCCATTTTCATCACCCCCATGACACTGGTTGCCGTGATCAGGATCCTGTACAAGCTTTGCGCTGTATGGTTGTTGAACCTACCCTGTGTATGTATGTGTTAGTGCATTGCCTGTATGTATGTAATTGTAAGCATTACAAGACTTACAATTCCAGGGGGACGAGTGTAGTGGTCTGC
Source organism: Branchipolynoe longqiensis (assembly GCA_030323885.1). Lineage (NCBI taxonomy): Eukaryota > Metazoa > Annelida > Polychaeta > Phyllodocida > Polynoidae > Branchipolynoe > Branchipolynoe longqiensis. The sequence goes on along the minus strand of CM059188.1, from coordinate 108,326,854 downwards.
ACTGACCTCTCAGGCAAGTAACCACATAGACAGGTAGGCGTGGGGAGTGTGTATGATATCAGGGAGCCTAGGTGGTGTAATGGTTAGCACACTGGCCCGGAATGCAAAGAGATGTGGGTTCGAGTCCCGCTCTAGGCACAGTATTTCCCATTTTCATCACCCCCATGACATAATCTTGAATTAAGTTTGATTATAAATGGTTAACCTTTTGAGATATTTGAAGTGCAAACATGCCAAATTAATTTTGGCAAGCAGGCCAAAAACTGACACCATAGGTTTCTGCAGTAACAGGTTCTAACTTCTATTAAATTGACTCAGTACTCACACCTATGGAGCAACACATGTTTAATAAGTGCACCAGTATCTACGTTAGATATGTACACTCAAATCTAGATAATTGTTTAGGTTTTGAAACTGCAATGCTTTATCAGACTATGCAGCTTTAAGAAACTATGTCGACAGCATACACTGTCAATTCGGTAACAGCAGACCTTTTGTAGACAGCATAGTACAAACAGGATTAACCAGGGCACTGACCAGTTATTGACTTAACCTGACCACAGGGTTAAAGTGGTTTGGTTAAAGTGGGGCTAGGTCAGGAATTGAGTTAAATTGCGTTGCATAATAGTCCCGCCGGATGCCTATTAATTCCCCCTCCTCCACACCCCCATACCCCCACACCCTATGGTTGGTTGTTGGGATTTTACGTCCTGGCAACATCTAATGTCATATCAGGACGGGTACCGACTTGTGATAGGAGCTAAGCTCAAGCTAAGATTCCTGACACACGGTATGCGGTATGCGGTATGCGAATGCGGCAAAAAATCGGAAAGCATCTAAGTCAATGGGGGTGATTCCTTACGTCCGAATACGAATGCGGCAACTCGATCGGTCCCTGTAGCGATCGGTGCGGCATGCGGCATGCGGTATGCGAATAGAAACGTCAGTCGCACTTGTCCATTAGTTTTAGACGAGGAGAGGCGACTGAGCATTACGGAACGGTCACACACAAGGGTGCAGAGGGGAAACATATGGTAGTGGTGGTAGTGGAGTTACGGGTTCGCATACTGCGTAGAAGGAATCCTTCCATTCGCATACCGCATACCGCATGCCGCATACCGCGTGTAAGGAATCTTAGCTTTATGGCGACTTAATAGTACTGTCCCACTGGGAAATTAGGTTATTAGCACATGACCCGATATCCCCACTCAGTCACATTATCCTGACACTGAGGTAACCAGTCCTTGCGCTACCCTATTAATGTTGGGGGCCAAACTAGGAAGTGACAAGTATCAATTTTGAAAGACATTGGTTTGACTCCACCGGAAACTGAACGATGTTTAAAAAAAATCCCTAAATTGACCCCCCTCCCTAAATGGACCATTTAAAGTCGGTTCCATGGTCGGTCGATGTTTTACTGTATATTGTTGATTATAAAACACTAATGTGGTACTGACCATGTTACAAAACCAGCAAATAATGTGCTATCAATACCCACTCACAAGACTTGCGAAAAAAGAAGGACTGAGGAAAGACTATGTTTTATGTCCTAGGAACATATCAGGACAGGTACCGGTTTGTGACAGTAAACACTCATGGCGACTTTCTAGTGCTGTCCCACTGGGAAACCAGGCCACTGGCACCATGACCTGATATCCCACCCAGTCACATTATCCTGACACTGAGCCAACCAGTCCTTGCCCTATCCTAATAATGCAGAGCGCCAGGCTAGGAAGCGACAAGTATAAATTTTTAAGTCATTAGTTTGACTCGACCAGGGTTCGAACCCACGATCCTACGGATGCCAAGTTACAAAACCAGCAAAGACTTCCGAAAAAAGAAGGACTCAAAAAACACTAGTCTGGCAGTGGCAGTGACTAATAGCACCGTCATCTAGGTTAGTCACTATAAGAACAGTTGCACGGATGTACCTTGCACCTGATTACAGACCCAGGTGAGTGCTGGGCGATGCGTCAGTCACGTGATGTGTGGGTGAGTCAGGGGGGTTGCAGCCAGACACTGCCAGTGCCACCACACATGGAGGCACAACGTCAGCGTGTAGGGCCGACAACACCTACCTTCCACACCTGTGTACCAGAACCAGTGAGCAGGTCAGAGCTCACCCCCACCCTCACCCACCAGCCACAGGCATAGGCACTACAGGATAGATATATATATATGTATATATATACATACTAAATTTTATATATATATATATATATATATATATATATATATAAAATTTAGTTGTATACTACCACCACTTAGGCCCGGCCATCTGTACTACAAGATACACATACATATATAGAGTGGCTGGAGAGTAGATGGATCTTCCGGCTTATTATACTCGCATAATCGATTTATTTGGGTCCCAAACGATCGCCCATCCATTATATTGAATTTGTAGGATATATGATATATGATATATGATATATATATATATATATATGCTGTATAAACCATTATAGAGTATAATAAGCCGGAAGATCCATCTTATATAATATATGCTGTATAAGCCATTATACGAGTATAATAAGTCGGAAGATCCATCTACTCCCCATATATCTCTCTCTAAATCGACCGACCATGGGACCGACTTGGTCAATTTAGGGAGTTGGTTGGTTTAGGGAGTTTATTTATCATTACAATGTTATTGCATTGGCGATCATTTGGGACCCAAATAAAGCGATCGATATAGGGGAGTGGTCAATGTGTGGAGGTGGTTGGTTAGAGAGGTTTTACTGTATATCCTTTATAAAAATTATACGCATATAATAACCTGGAATATCCCTCCTTTCACTCATCACTCACTCAGCTCCATGGACTGATGAAGTCTGTCCTAGTCACCTACTGCTCCAGCCTCCCCAACCCCAGCTCCGATGGTGGCGCCACCACCCCTGCACACAGTAACCGCCACTTACTGTACCGCTGTGGGTGTGTATCTTGCAGCATATATTGAAACTTTATATTCGCATAAATAGTTCTTATACAGCACACACATATATAGTAATTATATATTTAATGATTTGCGACTAACAAACTATGATCGACCTGGTAACGATATTGTTAGGAACTGAGGGCCATCCTGGTTGTGCTGCTCACAACATTAGTCTGCAGTCGGAGTGACTCACACAATGCCATACATTCACAATGAGTTCCAGCGTCAATTGGTGGTAGTGGGTGGGTGAAGCGGAGATGGAGGGTGAGGGGAGAAGGTGAGTGGAGGGGGAGGGGGTGGGGTTGGTGGAGGTGTGGGTTTGGGGGGTATGGAGGTAGAGAGGGATGAGGGACAGTACAGGTGGTGGTGAGGGATGGGGTTGAGGGATAGGGGGATGAGGTTTGGGGAAGGGATCGTGTGAGAATGGGGGAGGGAGGGAAGGGAAGGGGGTGACGGGGGAGGTGGTGGGGAATGGTGTGTGGGGTAGAGTGGGGGAGGGGGAGACGATTAGGGGGAGGCGGTATGGGAGGGGTGGATGGGGGGAGGGTTGAGGACGTTTGGGAGGGAGGTGGAGTGGGAGGGGGAGAAGATGAGGGGGCGGATATGGGAGGGAGGGGATGGTGGGGGTGGGGCAGGGTTGGGGGGGTTGGCGTTGGGGAGGGTGTAAGGGGGACGGGATGGGGATGAGGGGGGGATTGGGAGGGAGGGGATGGGGAGGGTTGCGGACGGTTGGGGAAGGGTGGTGGGAGGTGGAGGGGGAGAGAGAGGGGGAGGGGATATTGGGAGGGAGGGTTGGGGGTGGTTGGCGTGGGGAGGTGGTAGGGGAGGGGAAAAGATGAGGGGAGGAGTAAGTGAATGGGGAATTGGGGAGCAGGGTTGGGGGCGGGGGACCAGGGGAGGGGGAGGGGGAGCGGGAGGGGGAGAGGGGGAGGGGGGAGAGGGGGGAGGAGAGTGGGAGGGGAGAGGGGTGAAGGGGAAGGGGGCATGGAGGGGCTAGACACACACTGTTGGAACAGCCCGTTGGGTGCGGGGCGGTGATAGCGGCCACCTGGTACTGGTGGTACCAGCTGTACTGCTGGTACCGGCGGTAACGGCTCCCACCCCGGCTATACACACGGCGCACAGTTAGTCCAGCAAACCTTTGTTTCTCCTCACGGTACATTCCTTAAAGCTGCATAGTCTGATGTAAGCATAAAGCCCAGTCACACTATGGCTTGCGACCACTTGCGATCACTTTGCGACCACTTTGGATGGAAAACCCCACAGTCACCAGCGAACTCCTTTATGACCAAAGCAATGGTCACTGACCTCCTTGCGACCAGCATCAAATTTTCAAAAGCAAAACAGAACATTGTCATTATTGTTCACAATTTTACCATCGCCGACAAAGATTATCCTCCTCGTTTGGGAAGTAGTTCAAGTGTAAAGTGAGTTTCTACCTGTCAGGAACTGTCCACTGGCGTGTCTGCATTTCTATTCACTACTCAAAACGCCCCAAGTTTGTTTGTTGGAGTTTCAGGTCCTGGCAACATCCAAGGTCCTATCAGGACGGGTACCGACTTGTGACAGTGTGCACTCATGGTGACTTTATAGTGCTGCCTCACTGGGAAATCAGGCCACCAGGACCAGGACCCGATTTCGCACTCAGTCACATTATCCTGACACTGAACTAAGAAGTCCTTGCCCTATCCTATTAATGCTAAGCGCCAAGCTAGGAAGCGACAAGCATCAATTTTGTACGTCATTGGTTTGACTCGACCTGGAATTGAACTCCCGATCTCCCACACAGAAGGCCTGCTGTCTACCGATTCGGCCACCGCGCCAGGGAAATAATGCCTCACGTCGACGGGCGAACCGCTGTCTGATTGAGCCGAGTGAGAAGCATTCGAGAAGCCTTTCACTAAGAGACGTCAGTCAACTCAGCCCTGGTAGCCTCAGGTCCACACGAGTTTTATGGTTTGTTTGTTGGGGTTTTACATCCTAGCAACATCGACACTCATATCAGGACCGATTGCGACTTGTGACAATGCGCACTGATGGTGACTTCATGGTGCTGCCCAACTGGAAGACCAGGCCACCGGCACCATGACCTGATATCCCACTCAGTCACCGAGCTAACCAGTCCTTACCCCAGGGTGTGTGTACACATGTCAAGACTATTTCAAGGCTGTTTTTGATAGGAATTCAAGACTATTTTCATTTAGATTTCAGGAAAAAAAAAACAATGGTGAATGCCGATTTCAGACTAAGTTATATCAGTGGGGATGGTTCAATGGAATTCAAGGCTTTTCAAGACTAATTACCAAAAATAGGTTAAATTCAAGGCTTTTCAAGGCTTTCAAATGGGGAAAATGAAGTTCAAGACTTTCCAGGCTGCGTACAGGCACTGTTGCCCTATCCTAATAATACCTAGCACCATACTAGGAAAAGTCAGTTTTGTAAGTCATTGGTTTCACTCGGTCTGGATTCGAACTCCAGACCGACCTTCCGCACGGGAAGCCGGCGCTCTACCGATTAGTCTTGTTTACTAACCTGGCAAATTACCGCGAGACGCCGTGACTGATTTATTTACCCGGAGTTTGCGGTCTGTAAATATTGGCCGAATGTATTGATCCAGCGTCCGGCCGATACTACAAGCTGCGTCTGATGGAAAATCAATACCAGGACGAGCGGGTAACAAGTGTTCGCGAGCTCCGCCACCTCTAGGTCCACCCCTCACCTCTCGTCAGACTCACACGCTCTCTCAACTACACACACACTGAGAACTTCGTCTCCCTCTGTACTAGTATATAACCACCTCTTTAACTACACTATTCTCAACGACATATTCGTTCAAGGCACGATACTTCTCGATTAGGCATAATCTAAATAGAAAGTCGTATAAACTAATTCTCATTTATAGTACAAACGAGGGTCTTAGACAAGCTATTAGTAACAAGCCCCGTCTCTAGTACCAGGAGATATTAGTATAAACAGACCCGCTCTTTAGTATTCAAAAGCTATACCCCTCTCAAGCTTTCTCACAACTACACCCCTCTCACAACTACATCCCTCTCACAACTACACCCCTCTCACAACTACACCCCCTCTCATAACTACACGCCCTCTCACAATTACACACCCCTCTCACAACTACACACCCCTCTCACAACTACACACCCCTCACAACTACACTATGTATGCATGTATGCATGTATGTATCTATGTATGTAAGTAAGTATGTATTTATGATATGTATTTATGCATGTACGTATGTATGCACGTATGTATGCGTGTAAGGCTATATGTATATATGTAGCAAAGCGGTTAATATATCTAATTCAGGCAGATATATCTAATAAATATAATACCAAACAAAACGAGACAATATCAATTAAATTACGAAGAAAGAAAGCCGAGTCAATTTAGACCAGGAAAATATCACAAAATTCGTCAAATTAAATTCGCTTGAAAAGAAATCTTCTTTTGGTGCAAGGTGTTGGATTAATTACAGAGACTAGTCAATTATAGTAGGCTGCCATTGCAGCAGATGCGGGTACAACTGCCTGGTGAGGAGGAGGTTCTATGAGCTGCTCTGACACACAAACAATGGAGTACATGAGCTGCTCTGACACAACAACAGGGGGTTCTACGAGCTGCTCTGAGACACAAACAAGGGAAACCATGAGCTGCTCTGAGACACAAACAAGGGAGTCCATGAGCTGCTCTGACACACAAACAAGGGAGTCCATAAGCTGCTCTGACATACAAACAAATGCGTCCATGAGCTGCTCTGACAGACAAACAATGGAGTCCATGAGCTGCTCTGACACACAAACAGGGGTGTCTATGAGCTGCTCTGACACACAAACAAGGGAGATCATGAGTTGCTCTGACATACAAAGAAATGCGTCCATGAGCTGCTCTGACACACAAACAAGGGAGTCCATGAGTTGCTCTGACACACAAACAAATGCGTCCATGAGCTGCTCTGACACACAAACAATGGAGTCCATGAGCTACTCTGACACACAAACAATGGAGTCCATGAGCTGTTCTGACATACAAACAAGAGCTTCTCCCCTGAGTCTACGGGTGACCTGCGGCTAAGATATTGCGGAAGCGATCGGCCACTTTGAGAACTATCGCCTAGTTTTAGAGCAATCACTGATAGCTAAAGAACCAAGCGTTGAAAGGTTCGGCGCCGGTTCCCCCGAGAGATAAACCCCAACATTTTCCCGATGGAAAAACGTCGGCGATTTCGAGGAGCCGGAATAGACTACAGAACAGTATGTGGTGGTGTATGAGTGTGGTGGTGTGGGGTAACTTGGTGTATCAGTGTGATGGCGCAAAGTGTAGTGGTGGTGTGGGGTATAGTTGTCTATCAGTGTTATGGTGCAAAGTGTATGGTGTGGGGTATAGTCGTCTGTCCGTGTGGTGGTGCAAAGTGTAGTGGTGGTGTGGGGCATAGTCGTCTGTCCGTGTGGTGGTGCAAAGTGTAGTAGTGGTGGTGTGGGGCATAGTCGTCTATCAGTGTGATGGTGCAAAGTGTATGGTGTGGGGTATAGTCGTCTGTCAGTGTGGTGGTGCAAAGTGTAGTTAGTGGTGGTGTGAGGTATAGTCGTCTATAAGTGTTATGGTGCAAAGTGTATGGTGTGGGGTATAGTCGTCTGTCAGTGTGGTGGTGCAAAGTGTAGTAGTGGTGTGGGGTATAGTCGTCTATCAGTGTAGTGGTGGTGTGGGGTATAGTCGTCTATCAGTGTGGTGGTATGGGCTGAAGGTGGGTAGGCATATGGATATATGGGTTGAAGTGTTGTGTAGCCTGGTGGGGGAGAAAGTGTCTGATGGTTGGAGTATGCGCGTGTGTGTGGGGGGCGGGGGGGGGGGCGATGAGGGGAGTGTAAACTCGGTAAGGCGTGATGCGATTGGTGGTGTTGCTGCTGGCCGGTGTGTGTGTGTGGGGGGGGGGGGCTGGCCGGTGTGTGTGTGTGGGGGGGGAGGGGGGGGGCGTTAGTGCGTGGTGAGGCTGGCGGCGGAGTATTGTGTGTCACGTGACGACAGCAGTGACACTAATCCAATTCCCTTCTCCCCTAATCCGATCCCAGCCTAATACCCGCAGGTGGGGATTGCCCCGATTTTCTTCCCCGTAAAAACACTGCAGTTCTTCCCTCCCTCCGAATGCAACTGTAAGCCACGTCAAGTCACTCTTATTGCAGAAAGAAGCCAAAGGGGCAGCTGGTGGTAGGGGGAGGGGGCAAGGGGAGGGGGATGAGGGGCGGAGGGATGGCGAAGGGAAGGGGCAGGGGAGGGGGTGAAGGGACGAGGGGTGGCAGGGGAAAGGGTCAGGGGGGTTGAGGGGCGGAGGGATGGCAAGGTGGAGGGGGGGGCAGGGGAGGGTGGTGGCAGGGGGGGGGGGCGAGGGGGCGGAGGGATGGCAGGTGATGGCAGGGATGGGGCTGGCAGGGAGGGGGGCGGGGGCGGAGGATGGCAGGGGGGATGGGGCAGGGAGGAGGGGGTGGCAGGGGAGGGGGCGATGGGCGGAGGGATGGCAGGGGGTGGGGCAGGGGGTGAGGGACGATGGTTTGGGTGGCAGGGAAGTGTCGGGGGGGGGAGGGACGGAGGGATGGCAAGGGGGAAGGAGCAGGGGAAGGGGGCAGGGACGAGGAGGTGCAAAGGAGGGGTATGGTGGCAGGGCGGAGCGGGTGGAAAGGGAGGGGGGATGGTAGCAGGGGGAAGACGGGGGAGGGCCGAGGAGGTGGAGAGGGTGGGGGTGTGGTGGCAGGGGGAGGGGATGAGGGACGAGGGGTGGAGAGGGAGCTGGATGCAACTGCTCCCAGCGGCTCAGCACTAAGTCTAAGCGTTACACAATAAACTGCTCAACAAAGAGCAACTCATTCTCACAGGCTTACAGGATTGCCTTTATTGGAGGTGAACCATAATTCATCTGCCGTTGAGGGGGGAGGTAGGCGGGTGGAGGTAGGTGTTTGTTTATCGCACTGAGGATAAACGTGATACTAATTAGGTCCTACTGGTTAGATTTCGGATTGGGCAGTTTGAGGTTTTATGTCACAGCAACATCTGAGGTCATATCAAGACGGCTACCAACTTGAGACAGCGCACATTGATGGCGGCTTTATTATGCTATCCCACTGAGATGCCATTCACATAATTGACCTTATCCATAAAGCCCCTGTCACACCTCGCCGGATTGAGCAACGGACAGAATTGTCTAGTCCGGGTGTCATAAGTATCAAAATGTATTAAAATGTGTCAAAATGTTGCGATATCGGGTCAAATGCCGCTGGACGAACGGACATGAAACCAACATGAACGGATAACCAACGGACCATAAGTGGACTAAACAGACTCAAACCGGACAAGAACCATAGACGTCAGTCTGGTAGCATCTGTTCCTAGTTTGGGGCATGTTCAAAGCTTGTACGGACACAAAACGGACTTTGTTCGGTTTCTGTCCATTTCCCCTAATCCGGTAAGGTGTGACAGGGCCTCGATGAACTTCTACAGAACTGTGCTTTTCGGAAATATCATAAAAAGGGGAAATAGATCTAACAGCACAGGACTGGATCTAGTATAACATTGGGGATAGGATACTCGAAAGTGGTTTTAGCTAGAGCTTCATTCTAAACAGTAATGCAGCAGAAGTAGAATTTACCGATCATTCTTGTGTTGTTCATACCAGTCTCGGTGACCACAGAGTATGTTATCCTGTTGGGGGGGGGGGGGGGTGACATGATCGATGGGATGTTGGTTGGTTGGCTGTTTGGTTGGTTGTTGGAGTTTTACGTCCTGGCAACATGTAAGGTCATATCAGGAATACCGACTTGTAACATTGCGTGCTCATGATGACTTTATAGTGCTGTTCCACTGGGAAACCTGCCCACCGGGACCATGACCCAATATCCCACTTAGTCACATTATCCTGACACTGAGTCAACTAGTCCTTGCCCTATTCCAATAATGTCGAGCGCCTGGCTAGGAAGCAACAAGTATACATTTTTAAGTCATGGGTTTGACACGACCAGGGTTCAAACCCGTCGGTTCAAGCCCCACGATCTACGCAAAGGGGAGACGGACGCTCAACTCATTCGGCCATTCCGTCTAGTCCCAAGAAATGTTAGTAAATCGCCACCTTTCCTCCAGGAGCCCACATGTTGCTTGCTTGGTCAGTGAACTGCTGGTAAAGTGCGATCCAGATGCCCTCTGGTGAGAGGGCCAGAAGTGCAGCAGATCTAAATATAGCTACCATTATCTGGTATTCGGATGCGCCCCACCGAGCTGGTCTGAGCAGCTCTGAGCAGCTCGGTGGGTGACCACGCCGTAGTAAACCACTGACAGAAATCCCGGTGGTCTCTAGCCAACAATTCCATGCGTGCGTAAATAATTACAGCAGTGTGGCCAACTCTCACGAAATTCCCGTCAGAGTCAGGGAAATTGACGATTCTGATCAGTCACCTCATGAATCACGGATCGACCCCCAAAATCCCATGAATTCCACGCAATATACTAAAATATCAACCTATAACCCCTTGGAAATGCCCTCAAATATTCCATTTTAAAGCCATTTAAAAAAGATTTTTTGGGGGAGGGGTATGCCCCCGGACCCCCCTGGCAAGCTCACGGCTGCCTCCATTCGGGTTCCACGTCCGCATTGCAAAATGTCAAGGATTCTCGGTACCTCCAGGTTGGCAACACTATCACAGCCTAACTTCATGTTGACAAGCAAAACGCATGTGCATGTTCATGTTCATGTGCATGTGCATGGTCTAGTGTATTACTAAAGCTTACGTCACACATACCCAGATCAGGGGCCGGACGAGCCCCGACCCGTGATCCGGCGTGGTCCGTGGCTGGTCCTTGGTGATCATTGGTGATCCTTGGATGGTCCGGCCACATCCGGGGTCGGTCCCGGATGTTTTAAAATGCTTAAAACATCCGGGGCGATCCGGGGAATGTTGCAATCCGGGCTCAATCCGGCATCATCCGGATGTAATCCGGGTGTGGTCCGGGTCGTTCAGGGGTGGTCTGGGGGTAGTCTGTGTCCCGTCTGGGGCAGTCCGGGTGATTTTAAACCGGAAGAGCCACGTTTAGCCACGGTTTAGCCCCGGTTTAGCCCGGACAGAGCCACAGACCACTCCTGGACTGCCCAGATAAGACCCGGACATGCTGGATGACCACAGATTAACCACGGATCGCCACAGATAGCCACAGATGACCACGTATTACTCACGGACTACCCCAGGATGAGTCTCGCATTTCAAGCTATCATCCGGGTGTTGTCCGGGGGTTGTCTGGGGCTCATCCGGGTATTGTCTGGGGCTCATCCGGGGTGATCTGGGCCTGTACTCCGTGGCTCGTCCGGGTATGTGTGAGAGCGAGGCAAAAATAGCGACTTTATCCGGGGCTGTCCGGGACAGTCCGGGGGAGTGGTCCGAGGGTGATCCGGCTAAAAATCTGGGGTTCGTCCGGGTAGGTGTGACTTAGGCTTAACAACTCCACCATAACAGCGTAATTCATAAACTCACATAACTACACTAGAGTAACACTAGAATATTTCTAACAAACGGACATTTATATACCGCTTGCTTTTAACTCCAACTGAACAGACCCTACATTAAAACTTACTACAACTTTACTAAATGAATATAGAAGAATATTTCTGCTTACGTTCTAAATACCATGTAAATACTCATATTGATCTGACTAATATTGATCTAGTTATATGACAGTACTGTTACCATATTGCTATGGAACTTTTGGGTTACAAAATGTCATTGTGTTATATGCTGCAAATTGTGTATTCAACAGTTATTGTATACCTTATTATACCTTTGTGTAAATAAGCCTGAATTGAAAAATGGCTGGAAGACCAGTGCTGTGGCACTGACAAATAAAAGACTTATTCAGCAGAATAAACATTTACCACACAAAAAAATAATAAAAATAACATCGCAATTATTGCTACATTACAAAATTGCCAACTGATCATCTACACGAAGCCGATTGGTGGCTTGATAATATTCACGGATGATAGTGGTTTCAGGCAAAGAAAGCGGAAATCAAGCCGAGATAATTATCTCGACTGCAAATTCCTGTCCTAGAGGCTAGCTACCGTACCCCCATCATATATATTTTTAAATGCCCCCAGGCTGTGGAAAAAAACCCGGAAATCCGCTTAAAAACGGAAAAAAATATCATCCCTGATATTGTTGTAGACGACCGATTACCAGTTTAGTAAACCGGACACACTGCCCAAGACGTGGTGGGTAATGAGTACGTATAGGTAGGTGTTAACAGTAGAAACCTTCTCTCCCTACATCTTACTGGTAAATGTGTGTGTTTTGAACCCCCCACATAACTCCCAGTACGAGCCTTCCACCAATGCATCTAAACGCCGAAGGCACTTTGAAACATTGTTTCTTGTCTGGAAGTATATGGTGCTGCATACAGTAACACCTCTCAAACCGACCACCTCCACAGATCGACCACCTCTGCTATATCGATCGCTTTATTTGGGTCCCAAATGATATCCGATACAATACCATTGTAGCGATAGCAAAAAACCTCTCGAAACCGACCACTTCCATAAATGGACCATTTAAAGTCGGTCCCATGGTCGGTCGATGTAGAGAGGTTTTACTGTCCATATCTCACCGCGTATACGATACGTTGTCGACATGGCACTAAATCACGGGCAGCAGCAACACGTCTTACTCTTACTCTTACTTTTACTCTTAGTCTCACTGGTAGAGAACCACGAGGAACTCCCATAGGAAGGAGTGCTTGCCTCGAATATCTCTTAATTCGTGACCAACCATGCACCACAGCTCCCCTGCACGACCAATGTCTTGAAATGGAAATAGCATTATCGATATTAATTAATTCGCAAATTAGAGGAGAATTTCATTACACACATACATCAGTAATTGATGTCACTTGTATAGTTGTTTCTATTGGATCCTCTACTCTTTCACTCTCACTCTCTATAACTATCTCTGTGTACATGGTGGTCAGGATCCACAGAGTGGCAAATGGGCTACATATAATAATAATAATAATAATAATAATAATGGAATTCCCTTCCACGCCTTTATACTCGCATAATACTTATACATCAAACATATATGCATATATTATATATGTATACATGTATATGTCATCATGCTGTCGGTCACGATGCGACAAAGACTGCTTTCATTACTTGACTGCCGCTCTCCATTTAGCTCTCTGCTGTGAGAGTTGCGTCCATGAGTTGGTCTCTCAGCTTCAGCATTTCATGAAAGCTGCCTGCAAAAGTGTTGAAGTGCTGCTGGCTTTTGCAAGTTACCAGCGGCACTCTCTCGGGGAGCAAACAGAGGTTTCTCACCGGCAAGAAAATGTCAAGACAGGCGCAAAACTATTTGTCCCTGCAGTGGCTGGGACAAATATATGACATATATATATTATATATATATATATACGGGCACGCACATTGTCAGTCGTGCATGAGAATATAAATATATACGGCCAGGTGAGATATATATATCTCTATATATATTTTTATTTATATATATAAAATATTCTGATAAAAGGCATTGGTGGGGAATGCGAAATGGTCTATAAAGGAGTACAAATGGTCTATTAATGTAAATGGTGTATAGGGCCAGGTGCATGAATGTATTTATGTAGTTGCTGGTGACTCTTTACGTCATTGTATATTAGGTAGATAGTGTGATTGAGGCACTACTGTTAGTGTGTAAGGAGCCCCAAGAGCTCTCCTCACTACCGCCCCCCCCCCCCAACTGTTAGTCACGGATCACCACACACACACACAACAGGCAGGTGCAGGCCAAGCAGCCACACCGCATGGTGGTGGTGGCTAGATCTCAGTAGCCATGGTGACCCCAGAATGCCTACTGTTCATTGGTGGAACTAGAAATGCTTGTTGCTGATTGGAGATAATGGTCAGGTGGTATGGCATGTCAGATCCATGTACCACTATATAATAATAAACCTGACCATTCTACTTTCTTCTTTATACTATTCCTTTCTCTTCTTGCCTGTATTGATTTCATACAAACATGCCTACACAACCCACAGATGCCAGCCGTCGACTTTATATATATATGCATGACGCCGGTTATCAATCAAAGATGACAGTGATTTCTGACCGAATCTGGCAGTTAGTTGCATGGTGGGGTGGAATAATTCGGTCTGGGAGGAGTCGATCACTCCATGATTCATGTTAATGCTGGGACAGCATCAGGCATGCAGTTAGCTACCACAGGGATCAATGAGTGGCATTGATCTCTAAATCGACTATCGATCACTCACCTCGTTCACCGTCAGTGTGTTGGCTGAATTGGATGTGTGCCGCAGACTGATGTTGAACATCTTATTTCTGAAGCGAGATAAACGAAAAACAATTGATCAGCTGGGCCCAAGTCGGTAGTGCGAATATGGTACATGTTGTGCAAATATAACTGTCTATTTGATGAGTCGCACTGAGCAAAAGAGGAGCGCATCGCAGCGCCATCTATATACACTACTACAAACTATGCAAACAAAGCACAATTTACATATGTTAAAACGCTCAAATATAAGGGATTAACATTGACATTAACACCTTAAAATTAATTTATTTTAACAAAAGAAATTAGAATTTTATGTCTCAGCAAATTTTGAGTTCTCCCTCCATCTCTGCTTGGGTCTATTTTTGTCTCGTTCAAAAGGAAACCGACACAAACAGATACGCATACCAACACCAACACCACCACGATCACCTCCACCATCACCATCACCATCACCCACACACACACCCGCCTGTTCCTTGCCCCACCATCTGTCTCTCTGCAACAGGCAACTTCCTGAGGCTGGGGCGCGGGGTGCCAGGGGTGGGCGGGGTGGCAGGTACGCTGGGAGGTGGGGACGGAGGGAGGCGGGAGGCTGGCGTGGGGGGCGCGGGGACACGGGGGCGTGGAGGGAGGCAGGGAGACATAGGGGTGAGGGAGGAGGGGGCGCGGGGAGGCGAGGAGGCGGGTAGCGGATATAGGACGTCGGGGCGCGGGGAGGCGGGTAGACGTAGGGGGCGCGGGGAGGCGGGTAGACGTAGGCGTGGGGAGGCGGGTAGACGTAGGGGCGCGGGGAGGCGGGTAGACGTAGGGGCGCAGGGAGGGCGGGGACGTGGGGAGGCTGGGACGCGGGGAGACGGGGAGACGTAGGGGCACGGGGAGGCGGTGGCGCGGGGAGGCGGGGGGGGACGTAGGGGCGAGGAGAGGCGGGGAGACGTCGGGACGCGGGGAGGCGGGGGGGCGGGGGGGGGGGGGACGTAGGGGCGCGGGGAGGCGGGGAGACCTCGGACGCGGGGAGGCTGGGGTGCGGGGAGGCGGGGAGACGTAGGGGCGAGGGGAGGCGGGGAGACGTCGGGACGCGGGGAGACGTCGGGACGCGGGGAGGCGTTGGCGCGGGGAGGCGGGGAAACGTAGGGGCGAGGGGAGGCGGGGAGACGTCGGGACGCGGGGAGGCGGGGGCGCGGGGAGGCGGGGAGACGTAGGGGCGCGGGGAGGCGGGGCGCAGCACACCACCGCACGTGGTGGCCCGGTAACACGCCGCCCACGTTATTGACGCTGACAATTGGCATTAAAACAGACAGGGCGCCTCGCCGGGCCTGTAATTGGCAGCAACCCGACACGGGGCGCCAACACGGGGCGCCAAGAGAGGGCATCAACATGGGGCGCCAATAGGGGGCGCCAATAAGGGGAGCCAACACGGGGAGCCAACACGGGGAGTCAACACGGGGCGCCAACATGGGGCTCCAACATATGGTGCCAACATGGGGTGCCAACACGGGCCGCCAAGAGAGGGCATCAACATTGGGGCGCCAATAGGGGGTGCTAGCACGTGGCACCAACATGGGATGCCTACAGGGGGCTCCAACATGGGGCGTCAACATGGGGAACCAACACGGGTCAGCAACACGGGGCACCAACACAGGGCGCCATTAGGGGGAGCCAACATGGGGCGCCAACACGGGGCATCAACAGAGGACGCCAACACGGGGTGCCAACACCGGGCGCCAACTGGGGGGTGGGGGTGCCTACGCTCGGGCAAAGTCCCATTGACACGATGAACCAATGTGCAGTTTTCAAGGTGTGGGTGGAGGTAGCAGAAGGCACTGTGTAAACAGTAGGCATGTGTAAGCAGTAGGCACTGTGTAAGCAGTAGGACACATGTAAGCAGTAGGGCACATGTAAGCAGTGGGCACTGTGTAAGCAGTAGGCACCGTGTAAGCAGTAGGCACCTTGTAAGCAGTACGCACCGTGTAAGCAATAGGCACCGTGTAAGCATTAGGCACTGTGTAAGCAGTAGGCACTGTGTAAGCAGTAGGCACCGTGTAAGCAGTAGGCACCGTGTAAGCAGTAGGCACCGTGTAAGCAGTACACACTGTGTAAGCTTGTTTGTTTGTTTGTTTGTTGTTGTTTTACATCCCAGCAACATCTAAGGTCATATCAGGACGGGTACCGACTTGTGACAGTGCGCACTCATGGCGACTTTATAGTGCTGTCCCACTGGGAAACCAGGCCACCGGCACCATGACCTGGTATCCCACTCAGTCACATTATCTGACACTGAGCACACCAGTCCTTGCCCATATAATAATGCCGAGCGCCTGGCTAGGAAGCGACAAGTATCAATTTTAAAGTCATTGGTTTGACTCGACCGGGACTCGAACCCACGACCCCACGATCTACCAGCACAGGAGACGGACGCTCTAACTCATTCGGCCATCCCGTCTGGTCACTGTGTAAGCAGTAGGCACTGTAAGCAGTAGGCACTGTGTAAGCAGTAGGCACTGTGTAAGCAGTAGGCACTGTGTAAGCAGTAGGCACTGTGTAAGCAGTAGGCACTGTGTAAGCAGTAGGCACCGTGTAAGCAGTAGGCACCGTGTAAGCAGTAGGCACCGTGTAAGCAGTACGCACCGTGTAAGCAGTACGCACCTCGTAAGCAGTACGCACTGTGTAAGCAGTAGGCACTGTGTAAGGAGTAGGCACTGTGTAAGGAGTAGGCACTGTGTAAGCAGTAGGCACTGTGTAAGCAGTAGGCACCGTGTAAGCAGTAGGCACCGTGTAAGCAGTAGGCGCTGTGTAAGCAGTCGGCAATCTGTAAGGAGTATGCACCGTGTAAGGATTAGGCACCGTGTAAGTAGTAGTCACTGTGTAAGGAGTAGGCACTGTGTAAGCAGTGGGTACTGTGTAAGCAGTAGGCCCTGTGTAAGCAGTAGGCACCGTGTAAGCAGTAGGCACTGTGTAAGCAGTAGGCACTGTGTAAGCAGTAGGCACTGTGTAAGGAGTAGGCACTGTGTAAGGAGTAGGCACTGTGTAAGCAGTAGGCACCGTGTAAGCAGTAGGCACCGTGTAAGCAGTAGGCACTGGGTAAGCACTAGGCACTGAGCGAGTGTTGTTTGACAGAGAATGTCAACATGTGTCCACGGTGCAGTTAGTTAGTAAAACAACGCACACAGCAATGACCGAGATAATTAGCTATATATACAGTAGAACACATCTTTCCGGTGTGTGTATTCAGGTCTTTCCGAGCAGTATAACTGAGTAGCATAACTGAGCAGTATAACTGAGTAGCATAGACATCCCATGCATCGACCCCATATATATATATAGATATATCCCCAAAACCTTACATACACCTCCTATCTTCCACCCCTCCACACACACACGCTACGCGCACACACCCTCCAACACCCCACCTTCCACACACTCTCCGACTTAACCCCTACCCAATCTCCACACGTGCACACACCTCCACCGCCCTCCTCACCCTCCAAATACATTCTCTACACTCTAAACCTTCCTCATCCTCCACACACACACACACACGCTTCCTACACACACGCCCTAAGCTCGCCACGCCCCCATACCCGATCCACACACACTTCCGGTGCCCACACTTCCCCAATCTCCACACATACACTTGCCTCCAGCACCCAACCCCCTCCCCCTCTCCTTCAACACACACACTTCCTGCGCCCCACCCTCCTTCCACACACACACACACTTCCTGTGCCCCACTCCCCACTCTCCTTACACACACACACCTCCTGTGCCCCACCCCTCCCGTCTCTCCTTCCACAAACCACACACACCCCTGTCCCCCCACCCCCTCCCATTCTCCTTCAACACACACACACACACTTCCTGCGCACACCCCTTCCACTCTTCTTCCACACACACACACACACTTCTGTGCCCACCCCTCCCAACTCTTCTTCCACACACACACACATAAAACACTTCCTGTGCACCACCTCCTCCTCACTCTCCTTCCACACACACACACTTCCTGCGCACCACCCATTCCCACATTCTTACACTCACACACACACACTTCCTGTGCCCACCCCCTCCTCCATCTCCTTCCACCCACACACACACACTACTTCCTGTTGGCCCCACCCCTCCCCATCTTCTTCCACCCCCCCCCCCACACACTCACTTCTGCGCATCACCCCCTCCTAACCCCACCTGTACACGCAGACACTTCCTGTGGCCCATCCCCCCCCCCACCCCACCCCCACTCTCACCCCCACTTTCACCCTGCAGAGCAGTCCTGCGGGTAGCATAAAGACGGCTGGGTTAGGGGCGTGCACGCAATATGCCAGACATGCAGCCCAGTCCTAATAGTGGTCTGCATGAGCGGACTGGCTAAAAGGGCGCCCAGGCCGCGCCCAGCCAGCGCCCAACCCGCGCCCATTCTGCGCCACCCTCCCCTATAATCACGACCGGGGGACAGCCGCGCACACGGCTTACTAGCACCACGCCGACCCCGTCTCACTAAAGAACAGCCACATCACAAACCCACCAAACATGGCGTCCACACCCAACTCTATACAACATATATATATTGGTATATATGTGATGCATAGCGTATTATGCAAGTATAAAGATATGGAAGGGAATATTACTTATTATTATGATTATTGTTATACTCGGTAAGATGCAACACTCTACTGGTGGTGCCATCTCGGCCGGCCCAATTCTCCTCAACCGGATGTTGACCAGTGTCAGTCGTCCCGGAGGATATATAGTTATATCCTCCTGTGTGAGGCGCCAGGGGCGGTAACCCGAACACATTACCCCGAAAGATGAGGGGTGGGGGGGGGGGGGCACTCCACCACAGCGCCTATGGAGAAATAATAATACAGTACATTTTCCCCTACAATTTATACTTGAAAAAATCGTTATACATCACATATATAGTGGTTAGTTCGCAGTGAATAATCAGATTAGTACGGCTCGCATACACCCTATCCACGCCTACTTGTCTATGTGGCTCGTTGCCTAAGTACCTACTTGTCTATAGCCGTGTTCACACCCGCGCGCTAAGTCGCCTCAACTAGTTCGCCTCCTATAGTTCGGCTCACATTCGCCGTGTGGACGCGACCCTAAGGTGGATTAAGGCTGATCCGCCTCAACTAGTTCGCCGCATGTAAACCGCGTCGCGAGGTAGTCTAGATGAAGCGAACTAGCTTAAGTCGGCCCACCTTGCTTGTGTGGACGGTAGCGGTTTACTTGAAGCGGATTAAGCACGTCACACTATATAATATAATTTGGACTATGAACCGGCTAGAGGTGCACAGATATTTTTTTCATCATTTATTTTTAGGGTTTCACTGCCCAGCAGAAGTTTTGACCGTTCCAAACCAATACGATTCAGTCAATACATATCTAGGTCGAACCCACACTCTCTCATTCCCACGTCGACTAAACGAAACTGGCGCTGGTTAGCCTGGACTTGCTCATGCGCAGATATCGATTTCCGCCTTAAACCGCTCCGTGTGTGGACACGACACTAGTTCACCTCCTCTAGTTCACCTTATCTAGTTCGGCCTAAAGTTGTGGGCGTGAACACGGCTTATGTGGCTCCTTGCCTAAGCACCTACTTGTCTATGTGGCTCCTTGCCTAAGAGGTCAGTGCAAACTACCACAATAGTTTACCAAAGATATTAAAAGAACACACCATCTCGAATAAATACAATTTGCTCTGCTATAACTCTAGTTTCACAAACTTGGTGAGTTTGATGAATTTGGAGTGGAAAGACTGCAATCCGCCATCACCTCCGCCCTCATCCCTCGAGTGATAATGGGCCGCCACTCCCTTTCACTCCTTTCCGCTCCTTTTCACTCCTTTGCCAGAGTTTCATGGCTGTCGAGGAGCCCGCCCCCTGCCGGCGTCTCCAAACGCCGACAGAGGGCGCGGCGGGAGACGCCGGCAGGGGACGCGGCCGGAGACGCCAGCAGGGGGCGCGGCGGGAGACGCCGGTAGGGGGAGCGCAGGACACGCCGGCAGGGGGCGCTTTGAAAGGCGAATTCAACGCGAGACGTGGCGTTCCTCAGTGGGAGGAAATGCAATAACTGTAACCAGTAACGCAATTGGGCTCCGGGCGTCCTAGTCGTAACGGTCACAGAGGTCCTGGGGAGAGCGGGGAAATGTATATAGATATAAATATACATATATTTATATATATATATGAAGTATAATCGAATTATGCGAGTATAAAGATACATAATGGAAATATTATCATTATTGTTATACTCCGTAAGACCCAACACTGTACCGGTGGCGCCACCTGCAACCTCCTCGCCTCCACCAGATGTAGACCAGTGTCAGTCGCACATATATAAATTAAATGTTCAAAACGCACGCAATGGTTCTCGGATTTGAGATGACTCGATGTTGTGGTTGACTGAGGTTGTGGTGGTCTGGGGATGTGGTGGCCTGAGGTTGTGGTGGCATGAGATTGTGGACTGGGGTTGTGTTGGCTTGTGAAGGAACCATAAGGGTAGCAGAGTAAAGAGGCGGTTGATGCACACATGAGCAGAGTCTCTGGTCCATGTGGCTAAATGTTATGGGCACCAACGTGTTTTGAGGCTTGTCTTAGGCTGTGTATCCATAGACTGTTTCCTTGTGGCGTGTTCCCTTGTTCCGCGGGTTGGCTTGAGTGATGCACCACACAGACAATGAACATGTTCATTCTCTATGTTCCTGGTCAGTATGTCATATGTGCCGTGCACAAGGCCATAGAGTGCCTGGGTCCAAGCTATTGGAATGGATACTAAGCCAAACACAGCTTGATTGTCTGTGTGGTGCATCGCAATGTCACAAGCGAACACGGAACAAGGGAACATGTCACAAGGGAACAGTTTATGGATACACGCCCTTAGTTATCAGCATAGATACATAAAGGATGATTCCTAATCGTCATCTTGATTGTCTATCAGTTTGGTCCTTATATATACCTACAAGTTTGTGAATTGGGTGCATTAATCTGGGGGCTGACAATCGAGCACATTGTTGGATGACCAGGCTGCTCAGTTCTCAATACTGTTCAGTCACCCACCTAGTCTGTTCTGTGTGCCCTAAGCAACACAAGCACGTCTAGTCGACCTTGTCTCGAGCTGCTCACAAACACATTGAGCAGCTTATAGGAGAAGGTTTAACGGCGGGAAGCCGAGCCTGACACTGACAGCTCACTAGCAGCTAACGGCATCGGCAGTAGGCGGGTGTGAGGCTATGAAGTTATGACATTATGATGTTATGATACTATATACAGGGATGAAAGTGGTCTTCGACAAAAAATCGTGGAAATCAGGCAGAGGCCTTGTTGTCACCTACCAAATTTCCACGATAACGCGGATTTCCTACCATAGGATTACCACTGTCAGATAATCGCAAAAAAATGCCGGAACTGTCCCTGTTGTGACTATATTATCGCCCATACCTTTCTTGTTGGGGTTTTATGCTCTAGCAACAATTAAGGTCATATAAGAATGGTATTTGGACTAATCAATTGCTGCCATATAATATATATATATTATAATAGCATTTTGTGAACTTTAATCAGTGAATATCAACAATGGCGGAAATCACTGTACACAGCAATTAAGTGAAAGTATTATATATTCGAACCACATATGGGCACAGTATGCAATCGTGCATGAGAGTATGGCATACCATGAGAGAGTATGATATGCGAGAACCACATGAGGGTATGGTATACTAGAATCACACTAGGGTTCGGCATACATGAACCACATGATGGTATGGTATACATGAACCACATGAGGGTATTGTAAACAAGAAGCACACAAGAACCACATGAGGGTATTGTAAACAAGAACCACATGAGGGTATGTGTGGAATACACAAACCACATTAGGGTATGGCATACAAGAACCACATCAGGGTATGGTATACAAGAACCACATGAGGGTATTCTAAACAAGAACCACATGAGGGTATGTATGGAATACACAAAGTACATGAGGGTATGGTGTACAAGAACCACATGAGGGGCCGGTTCATCAAAGGCTGTGGTATGCGCTGTCCTGTCTGTGGGAAAGTGCATATAAAAGACCCATTGCTGCTTATCGGAAAGAGTAGACTAGGTGGTGGCAGCAGGTTTCCTCCAAAAGAAATATGTCAGAATGACCATATGTTTGATGTCAAATAGCCGATGATAAAGTCAATGTGCTCTAGATGCGTTCTTAAATAAAACAAGCTTTACTTCATGAGTGCATGTGCGCGTGTGTCAGTGGAGGAGAAAACACAAGGATACATATGAAGAGTTCAGGCGCAAAACCATGTAAGCACTCATCCACAAATTGAGGTCAACATTGGAATCTAACCTTTAAATAATTCAACTTTTTTACATTCCTATTTCTTTTATTCCTTGCTCCATAATCAGTTGATTACAAGAAATGTGGAATTACTGAGAATTAAAATTAACTTCAGGTAAAAATGTTTCACTTTAACAGCATCTTTGGATTGGTGTTTACCGGGTTTTGCGCCTGAACTCCTCATATATAAAGGGGATACTGATGCAGGAGTGGCCCGGTGTAGAGAGGGTGTGGATAGACATAATGAAAGAAAGTAACACGAACAGAGATGGATGAAAAATATATAGAAGTGGTGAACAGGCAGGATATGGAATAGAAAGGTGGATGAACAGCAGAGGATGTGACTTGTGAGAAAAGGAGGGGACAGGGGGAGTGGGGGGGGGGGGAGCTATGCGGAGGAAGAGCAATGGGGAATGATTGATTGATTGATTGATTGTGGTGGTGGTTTTATGCCGTGACGGAAGCAAAAGCCATCCTCACAGTGAGGGGCGAGGAAGGAAAGGGGGGGGGGGATGAGGGAGGGGGTTTAAACTTTAGGGGGGATGATAGAAAGCTAACATCACAAACAGCTAACACATTCAATAAAAAAAATTATAAAAAACAGTAAATACTCCAACATCAAATTAAAAATATTTCCTCCGGTCTCTGAATGCCCTTACGTGGCCCTTCTAACTTTTCAGTGGGACAAATGGCGAATTTTCGTGAAGACAAAACCCCTTCACGGGAATGAAAGTGGTCTCCGCCAAAAAGAGGTGGAAAACAAGTCGAGACTATTAAGCCGAAGACGAATTTCCGCGAAAACGCGGATTTTCCTGCATGAGATTAGCACTAGTGGCAGAGAATTGTGGGAAAATGCCGGAAGTCAGGTTTCAACTGTCCTTGTTGAGAGTGTATTATATTATCACCCATACCTAACAGTAACACTTTCTTGTTTGGGTTTTTTGTTCTAGTAACATTTAAGGTCATACAAGGATGGGATTTGAACAAACCAATTGTTGTCATATAGTCATACACTCATATACATCGCTATTCGATGGCATTTTTCTTAAAGTTGCATAACCCCAAGAAAACATCAAATTTTCAAAACCAAAACAGTTATTTATACCCCTGTCACACTACGACGTAACGAGCCAACGTGAGCCTAACGTGATGATTTTTCGTCATTACGTTGCCGTACGTTGGGTCACGTTATGATGACGTCATAATGACGTTAGAGTGACGTCGAGCTACGTCATGTTACGTCGTGTTACGTTGGCGCGCGTCGAGGTTTTGAACCTGTTCAAAACTTTC
This sequence comes from Branchipolynoe longqiensis, assembly GCA_030323885.1. Lineage (NCBI taxonomy): Eukaryota > Metazoa > Annelida > Polychaeta > Phyllodocida > Polynoidae > Branchipolynoe > Branchipolynoe longqiensis. The sequence continues at coordinate 108,302,959 of CM059188.1, read as the reverse complement.
GACGTATCTCAACGTGAAGCCGTTACGTTGGGATGACGTGACAATGACGTTAGGTTGACGTTCCGCGATCGTTATAGCAGCGTAAATGACGTTAGAGTCACGTTATGTCACGTCAGACCGACGGCCCGGGTGGGAGCAACGTGTGGGCAGCGTTTTGCACGTTACGGTCACGTTACGGTCACGTTATGGTCACGTTACGGTCACGTTACGGTCACGGTTACGGTCACGTTACGGTCACGTTACGGTCACGTTACGGTCACGTTACGGTCACGTTACGGTCACGTTACGGTCACGTTACGGTCACGTTACGGTCACGTTACGGTCACGTTACGGTCACGTTACGGTCACGTTACGTTCACGTCACACCCGTTACGGCGACGTTACGCTCACGTTACACTAACGCCCGGTCACGTCGCCAATTACCCCTCCCCTCTAACGTTGTCACGTTACAGCTAACGTCACGACGTACACCCACGTTACTTTCACGTTACGCTCACGTCAACTACGCTGCATTCACGTCCACAATTTGCATATTACGCCGATAACTTCGACGTGATATCATTATTTTCACGTTGTGGTTACGCTGACGTAGTCACGTCGTAGTGTGACAGGGCCATTAGACTTAATTCTACATATTCACCTTAGATACTGGTGCACTTATTAAGCTTTTTTTTTTTTGCTGCATAGAACTTACAAGGTCCTAAATGAGTCAATTTAATAGAACCTGTTACTACTGATGTCTATGGTTTGTTCGTTTGTTGTTTTACATCCTAGCAACATCTAAGGTCATATCAGGACGGGTACCGACTTGTGACAGTGCACACTCATGGCAACTTTATAGTGCTGTCCCACTGGGAAACCAGGCCGCCGGCACCATGACCTGGTATCCCACTCAGTCACATTATCCTGACACTGAGCACACACTCAAAACGCAACAATTATTAAGCCGAAGGGATTGCCCTGTCCTAATAATGACGAGCGCCTGGCTAGGAAGTGACAAGTATCAATTTTTAAGTCATTGGTTTGACTCGACCAGGGTTCGAACCCATGACCACACGATCTACCAGCAAGGGAGACGGACACTCTAACTCCCATCCCATCTGGTCCTTGATGACAATGGTGCCAGAGCTTTGGCATGCCTGCCAACATTAATTTGGCATGTTTTGACGTCAAATATCACCAAAGTTAGCCATTTAAAATCAAAGTTACTTCAAACTAAACTAAAGTAGACTATAATGATTAGCACATTGTATTTATTTCAGAAAACGGCAGACATTCAAAATCCATCGGACTATGCAACTTAATGGGCAATTTTTATTTCGGAAATCCGCTAAATCGCGGAGATTTATCATCCCATCCTTCACAATAAGCCAATCTGGGGGAGGCTGGAGGGTTTCGGTGGAGAGACCATAGCAATGCATTGAGATTGGTGTGCACCATCGAGACCAAGCACTGCAGGGGGCAGCACAATAGGCCATCATTACAGCTAATTGTGGGGGAGGGGGAGGGTGGATGCCTCGATCTAGAGATGGGAGAAGGGGGTGGGTGGCGGGTGGGGAGGGACGGGGGCAGAGTCTCCCCTGAATATCCTGAGGGAGCCTACTGTCACGGCTCCAACTTCCTTACCACACACACAGACAAGGCAAGGACTAAGATTTGTTGGTGGTTGGTTGGTTCTTGGAGTTTTACGTCCTGGCAACATCTAAGGATATATCAGGACAGGTACTGACTTGTGACAGTGCGCACTTATGGCGACTTTATGAAATTATAGTGCTGCCCCAATTGGAGGCTCGGCTGCCAGCACCTGATATCCCACTCAGTCACATTTTCCTGACAGTGAGCCAACCAGTCCTTGTCCTACTGTAATAGTGCCGAGCGCCTAACTAGGAAGTGGCAAGTATCAATTTTTTAAGTAATTTGTTTGACTCGACCATGGATTAAATCCCACGATCTATCAAAACGGGAGACGGATGCTCAACTCATTCGGCTATCCCCTCTGGTCTAAGCACTGAGGCAGGGTGACAGAACTACCCTCGTGCTGGCTGTGGGTTGTCAGTGTTAACTACTTAAGTCAACCGAGTTTGTTTGTTGAGGCTTTATGTCCTGGCAACAAATACGGTCATACCTGGACGGGTGCAGACTTGTGCCAGTGCACACTCATGGAAACTTCATAGTGCTGCCCCACTGAAAGATCGAGCCATCGGCACCATGACCTGATATCCCACTTAGTCACATTATCCTAACCCTGAGAAAATCAGTCCTTTTCGTATCCCATCAATGCCAAGCACCAGTCTAGGTAGCGAGAAGTATAAATTTTGTTAAGTCATATATTTGACTCAGCCTGGATTTAAGCCCACGCCAATGCTCTACCCGATTTGGCCTTCCCATCCGGTCTAGTCAACAGAGTTATGACTACCCAATACACATTGTCACTGTCAATTAAGCATGACTACCCAATACACATTGTCACTGTCACTTATGCATGACTACCCAATACACATTGTCACTGTCACTTATGCATGACTACCCAATACGCACTGTCACTGTCACTGTCACTTAAGCATGACTACCCAATATACACTGTCACTGTCACTGAAGCATGACTACCCAATAAACACTGTCACTAAAGCATGACTACCAAATACACACTGTCACTTATGCATGACTACCCAATACTCACACTGTCACTGTCACTTTTGTCAGTATTCTCATTGAGAGTATGACTAATCAAACTGACAGTAGATGGTGACGCTTGAGAAATGATGTCTCTGTTGTTTGTTACATTCACTGTCGGGTCGTTGCGCACATGCTACTCATTAGTGACGACACGTGCGGTATGGGGGGGGGGGGGGGTTCTAGTAGTAGTAATATTTCATCTGGTTTCAAGAATTCGCTTTAATCTCGATATACATGGACAGAATCGGCAGTGGAGTGAGCCCCCCTCACCGTCTCTTATTTGGTGTTGTCCAGCACTAGTACTAGTAATTATATTGGTAAAATAAAGATATCACTGGGATGCTTTTGAATTTCACCTGTTACTCTGATTAAATTAATACAGGAATGGATAGAGTGAGTGACAGTGGGTAAGTGAGTGGGTGAGTAGCGAAAACAGAAAGAAAGAATGAAAGAAAGAATGAAAGAATGAATGAAAGGTGAAGAATGAAGAAAGAAAGAATAAAGAAAGAAAGAAATAAAGAAGAAGGATGGATGGAAAGAAAGAAAGAAATAGACGTCGTGAGAACAAAGAGGGAGAGGAGGGGATACGGTGAGAGGAGTGACATAGGGAGAGGGAGGTGAAAGGGAGGGGAGAAAAGGCAGACAGAATAAGAGGCAGGGGGC
>CM059188.1:108181272-108299522 GCA_030323885.1 Branchipolynoe longqiensis | reverse complement strand
ATAGCCGTGGTGTTCAGAATGAACCCGAGACACTTAAGCTCCTGAGTAGGAGAAAAAACCGATTTCTTGTTATGTATGAAGAAACCCAATTTGGTGAAAATGTTGCATAAATCTTTAACAGCGAGTTCACATTGCGTGAAAGATTGGCCCATAATAAAAGAATCATCTATGTATGGAAACATACAATGACCCAATTTTGCCATGTGTGCAAAAATTGGTTTCAACAACTTAGTAAACAGACGCGGTGCGCAGGCCAAACCATTAGGTAAACATGTAAATTCAAAAAGTTGGCCATTCCAGAGAAAACGTAGGTATTTCCGATCTGTCTGGTGAATAGGAACGGTGTAGTACGCATCCTTTAAATCAACACTCGCTAGCCAACACCCTGGGGTAATTAAATCACGAGCTGTTTCTAAAGAAAACATTTTGAAATGTTTGTATTCAATGATTTCATTCAACTGAGTTAAATCTAAAATCATTCGGATTGAACCATCAGGTTTAGGAGTAGAGAAGATATTGGAAATATATTCCCCTTCAGTATGTTCAACTCTGTTGACAATGCCCTTAGACTCAAACAGTAGAACCTGGTGATCTAGCTGAGATTTTTCTAGTGAATTAAACTGATACGGAAAAGGCGCTCTCTTTTGTATAGGCAATTGTGTGAAAGGGATGTGAATGCCTTTAACAATATTCAGGACCTCTGGATTAGTGGTTAACTGTTGCCATTGATGTAAACAATTAGAAACATTCCCTGCTTGAAAAAGGCTTACTTCAGTTTGAGTTTCCTCCGTGACCATTGTAGGGTCAGGAGGCTGCACTGTTTGTGTGGAAATCTCTACTTGTTCCCTTGTTTCGGGAACTGGGGCTTGGGAACGAAATCCCTCTTGTAGCCGCGGTTGTCGTTCCAGTTTGAGGCCGGCCTGTCGCCTCGGCCCCTTCCTCGCTGGTTGAACTGGAAGGACGGTCCGCCCCTGAACGGCCTTCCTCCTCTGCGGAATCGAAAATCCGTCCTAGACTTTCTGAACCCTGCTGGGTTTTGGAAGCGACGACTCTTTGCTTCAGTGTTTTTAGCACTCTTGTAGTCGACCTCTACCTGTTTGTACAGGTAAGCTAGCTGACCCCCAAACATCTTGGATTTATCTAGCGGTTTGCTCTTGATAGGGGTAGGTCCGGAATACACGGTGTATTCCTTACCATCATGGTCCGTTACCTTGTTCGAGCGGGCAACCTCTTTTCCGGCATCTGTGGTGACCGATTTGAAAACGTTTTCAAATCTCCGATGGGTCATGTAGTTACTAGCGGCTGCTAACAAAGCTATGCCCCGGTCCATAACCCGCGCCAAAGACGAGAACTTGTTCTCTGTCTGCATCCTGTTAGCCACAGGGATAACAGACGTCAAGGCACCCAAAACTGCCTTATGGATAAGGCAGAGGGAAGTTTCATAACGACGGCGTTCGTCGGAAAGATGAATGCCGGAATCCATCTCTTTGAAAACCGAAGCAGGAATGCCCTTAACTCCTGAAATCTGCTCAGTCAACTTGTTGATGACTTCGATCGGTTTAAACGTAGTGAAATGGCTATTCACCGTTTTGCGCATCATGGTAGTGGTGCGCACTTTCTGAGCTTTCTTTTTGACAATCTTCTTGCCAGCTTTAACGCCTATTTTGGCGTAGACTCCCGCTCGTTCCGTGTCGGAATCCGACTCGGTGGAAGAAGAGTCGGACGACGAGTCTGAAGAGGAGTCCTTCTTCTTCTTCTTCTTCTTTTTGGACTTTTGGAGCGCTTAGAGTTCGCTTTCTTTGTGAACTCGTCACCAGAACTGCTCACTGGGCGGCGTTTCTTGCCGCGCGCTTTCGGTTTCGGAACCTCAGGTGCCGAAAGCGTGTCCTCTTCGTCCTCAGAAAAGTCTTCCCAATCCTCATCAGGGATTTGGGAAGGATCTGGAAAGGTCTGCGCCTGGAAAAGGCGCATCTTCTCCTCCATCATCTCCGCCATTTTCGCCTCCCACCCCACTGGTTGAGGGGCGTGATCACTGTCTTGATCCGAGGCATGAGCCCCAGGATGTGGGGACGGCGGAGCCGTAGCCGGTGGAGACGAATCGTAATCCGTCGGGGGGACACCCACCGCTGCAGCGGGCGGCTTATTCCGGCGAGTGGCCATCGGGAACTGTAACGAAACCAAAGCGTTACTAACCCGGAATCATCTCAACTACACAAGTGTAAGCCAGTAAACTGGGTTGAGGAACATGGTACAGAGAACGTGTGTTGCAACGTGTCAGTACAGGCGTGAAGCTAAATTTGCCGTAGGTGTGTGGTAACGAAACCAACCAAACGGAGGGCATCGATCGTGAGATCGGCCCCTCTCTCTGTTCCGTACACTTCTCCCACCTGTGGCTACAGCGCCAACAAGTTGGAGAAAATATTACGAAACTCGGAGGTTCGCCTTAAACCGGTCAGGGGTGTTTATAAAAAAACACCCAGAAGCATCCCCAACATCATCCTCTATTAGGATCCGGGAGACTTTTCTTAGGAAATGAGCAACTCGGGTTGCCATTTCTCCCTGTCTGAAAAACAGGTGTCGATAGAACTCAGTATCGGTTTCGTTTGTGCCAGCGGCACGCAATGTTCTATCCGTAAGTTAAAAAACGTACAAAGTCCAAACAGGACTGAAGAAAGTTCTGAACTTTCATAAAAAGATGCTATAGAGCATGATAAACAAAGTTATCGAAGAAAACAGTACTTACTTTTGGATAAAAGCAGTAGTAGTAGATAAATCCTGTGGAGCAACTCACAAACGTCCTCCCGTTGTGAGTTACTTATGCTAATTGCTGGACCCGGATGTGCTTCCTTCTCCCTAGCCTACGGCTAGCCAGAGGCGGCATACCGAGGTAAAATATATATATGTGTGTGTGCATGCGTGTGTATATATGTGTGTGCATGTGTGTGCGCGTGTGTGTATATATGTCTGTGCGTGTGTGTGTCCGTGCGTATGTATATATATATATGTATGTGTGTGCATGTGTGTGCATGTCTATATATGTGTGCGTGTGCGCATGCGTGTGCATGCGTATATATATGTATGTGTGCCTGTGTGTGTATATATATATATATGTGTGTGTGTGCATGCGTGTGTATATGTGCGTGTGTGCGCGTGTGTGTGTATATATGTGTGCGCGTGCGTATGTATATATATATATATATAAAAGTATGTGTGTGCGTGTGTGTGCGTGTGCATATATGTGTGCGTACGTGCGTGCGTTTCAAGTGCGCTGAGTTGGGAGTGTATTTTGCTTATTTCGTCTTGTTTGTGATTTAGCACCCCACCCCCTGTAGCATTAACCCGTAACGCGCTACGTTGTAAATCACAACCATTTAGCTAACTTTGCTTAGCGATGAAAAATAAAGTCGCTGTGACTTATGATGGGCAAATAGAAGAATTTAGTACTCCGCGTAAACAAACAAAAACAATCTTAAAAACTCCCCCCCCCCCACCCCCCAAAAAAACGGCTCTTCCCCATACCACCCGCTCCATCTCTCTCTCTGGGGAGCCTTGTTCCCTGATGACTTTGCTGATGTGGATAGAGAACGTACGTTATTTCAGCGTGTGAAACAAAGAGAAGAAACAACAAAAAGAAGGGAAACAGCAACAAAACTAGGGGAAAGACAAATTTAAGAAAAACAGAACTGCGATAAAACAAAACAGCTAACACTATGCATTGTCCAGAGACGTGTGTGGATATATATATATATATATATATAATACGTTATATATCACATATATATAGTACGAGTTATGTTGATGCTTTTCTGTGATCATGCCCTGACAAATATAATTGTAGGTTTTCCAAAATGGCTACATCCACGAGGGAGATGGCAACTCCATTACTGGGGGACATGATGTATTATACCGGCCACAGAAAGACTGTCTATTAACAGTTGGTCTATTAACAGTTTGTCGTCTATTCTCACCGAATGTCAGTAACATAAAACGCCCGTTGTATCGGCTAAAACATAAGTACACGTATCATTTCATATTAGCGCGAACATGAGATCTGCATATAATATAATATCATATGTATTATATATATTATATGTATTATAATGGTTATAAATATTATATATATTATATATATTATACATAGTATACATATTATATATATTATATGTATTATACATATTATACATATTAAATGTATTATATGTATTATATGTATTATGTGTATTATATGTATTATATGTATTGTATGTATTATATGTATTATATGTATTATGCGTAATATACGTATTATACATATTATAATATTATACTATTATACACATTATACATATATGTACTACATGTATTATATGTATTATAGGTATATGTATTACATATATTATATATACAGTGTATATCCTAAGAATCTTGCGGTTGTTATTCTTGTGCGTTTTTGTAGTAGATGTTGTACTAACAAAAATGTAACAATATTTTATTTGGTTTCGGTAAATTTGAGGAGTTTGGTGATCGCTTTCTAACAATGCAGGTATGAGGTGCGAGTGAGGGGTGAGGGGTGAGGGGTAAAGGAGGAGGGGGGAGAGTTGATACATGTGGTAGTGTGACGCCTACCATGGCGCCACCTTGCGACTTCCTGTTGAGCTTAGTCCAGTAAAGAACATCCATATCGGCCACCAATATCCAATGTAAAGCCTGAGTGTGTCTTTTGGTACAAGACGAGGTATAAACAACCGCCTAAGAGCGCTTTCTTTTTTTAACAGTGGTGCATAAAGGTAGCAGTGGTAGCATAAAAGGTATATATATATATATGTGTATATATAATATATCTATCTATATATATATATATATATATATATATATATATTTATATACATATATATGTGTCTGTGTGTGTCTGTGTGTGTGTGTGTGTGTAAGCATTATGCGAGTATAAAGGCACGGAAGGGAATTATTATTATTATTACTATTCTATTTACCACTATTCGTTGTATCATTCAGTGCGGAGTACTCCCCCTCCCATGTGACCACTGGCGCCATCACCACCATCTTTCCTAACCAGGGACGCTCAACACTGTCATTCATGCCCAGGAATTTTTCTGGTATATAGCGCACATTTATATATGTAACACAATGCCATGTCACGCCCCACCCATCTGTTAACGGGGCAGTCCTGGCCGTTCTTGCCCGGATCAGCGGATGTGACCAATGTCTCTCTCAAAGTGACTATAATATGACACAGAACACATTATGCAAGTATAAATGCTTGGAGGGGAATACATGTTTCTGACTTCCTCCTGACCGAAGTATCGGGGAAGTGCACACCGCTCCCCACCCCACCCCCGCCCCCATGGTGGTGATTTGTAGCATAAGGGTTATGCGAGTATAAAGGCGCGGAAGGCAGTTATTATTATCATTACTATTCTATTTACCACTATTCGTTGTATCATTCGGTGCAGAGTACTCCCCTCCCATGCGACCACTGGTACCAGCAGCGCCATCTTTCCTAACCATGGACGCTCAACACACTGTCATTCATGCCCAGGAATTTTTCTGGTATATAGCACACATTTATATATGTAACACAATGCCATGTCCCGCCCCGCCCATCTGTTAATGGGGCAGTCCTGGCGCTTCTTGCCTGGATCAGCGGATGTGGCCAGTCTCACTCTCAAAGTGACTATAATATGACACAGAACACATTATGCAAGTATAAATGCTTGGAGGGGAATAAATGTTTCTGACTTTCTCCTGACCGAAGTATCGGGGGATTGCATGTATCTCAATGGTAACACAGACACTAAACTAACACTGCACCACCTTGCGGTGATGTATCTCAATAGTAACACAGATGGTAGGCAGACACTAAACTAACACTGCACCACCTAACAGTGATGTAACACAATGGTAAAAGAGATGGTATGCAGACACTAAACTAACACTGCACCACCTCGTGGTGATGTATCTCAATGGTAACACAGATGGTACCCAGGCACTAAACTAACACTGCACCACCTCGCGGTGATGTCTCTCAATGGTAACACAGATGGTACGCAGACAATAAACTAACACTGCACCAACTAACGGTGATGTAACTCAATGGTAACACAGATGGTATGCATACACTAAACTAACACTGCACCAACTAACGGTGATGTAACTCAATGGTAACAGAGATGGTATGCAGACACTAACCTAACACTGCACCACCTAACGGTGATGTATCTTAATGGTAACACAGATGGTACACAGACACCAAATGAGTATAATGCATCTCACTGGCGAAAGTAATAGTACACAAACACCAAAACAATGCTGCACCAATTGAGGATAACATATATCGATAGCAAAACAGATAGTAACTACACGAACATCAAAATAAAATGACACCAACTCGGATTGATGTACAGTAAAACCTCTCTAACCGACCACCTCAACAGATCGACACCTCCCCGATATCGATCGCTTTATTTGGGTCCTAATCGACCCCCCACACTACCATTGTACTGATAAAAAAAACACGCCATAAACCGACCACCTCTGTAAATGGACCATTTAAAGTCGGTCCCATGGTCGGCCGATTTAGAGAGGTTTTACTGTATCTCATTGGAAAAACGGGGAATGGAGTATACAAACACCAAACCAGTGCTGCACTAACGTACAATGACTTATCTCAAAACACTACTACACCAGCTCGAGATCAATTATTTCAACAGCAACATCGATATCCACTCAACTTTTTTATAATATTAGGCATCGAATTTCAAAATAACACGCGGCTATGAAAAGGTCGAACACAGTTGCGTGCCATCATGAACCCCTCTCAAATACCTCCAACCCTCACCTCACCCCACCCCACCCCACCCCAACACCCACCCCCACCCCACCCCCTCCCGCTGGACCTATTCATCAAACACACGCCCAAATCACATGTCACCACGTGGTATTTTGCTTCCTTTTTTTCGTCTTAATTTTTCACAGCTCAGGAATCTGGTGTTGAGTTAGGTTAGGTGGAATTATCTGTTCTATTGCAGTCCCACGCCTGACCCAACACGCACCGCCACGTGCCATTTTAATAAGGCAGCACCGTGTGGCTTACCTGCTACCCGTGAGCCAGCAGTGCATTCTGGGTAATGCTGCCGGCACTGTGACCCAATATCCCACACAGTCACACCATAATGACACTGAGCTAACCAGTCCTTGGCATATGCTATTAATTCCGAGCACCAGGCTGGGAAGCAACAAGTATTAATTGTATACGTCATGGGTATTGACTTATGACAGTGTGCACCTCATAGTGACTTTATAGTGCTGCCCTACTGGGAAACCAGTTCAGCAGCATAATGACTCGATATCTCACAGAATAACACTGTGCTACTAAGTCCTTGTCCTATCCTATTAATGCCGAGTGCCAGGCTAGGTAGCGACAAATATCAATTTTATAAGTCATTGATTTGACACGGCTGGGATTCGAATACCCGACCTTCGACATAGACCTATTTCAATGTTTATAAACATTGTGTATGCGCGCGCAGCTCGGCTGCAGAAGGAATGCACACTGCCACTGAGTTTGCCGGTACGCGCAGTGCAAAACGTTTGTTTTATTCAAAATTAATAGAAATGAAGAACCGTAACCATATAAATTTAATATAATCTATTCGGTGAATATGTTTTCTACATGTGTTCCAAGCGGATTGTGTGTAAGTGGTGTGGTTTGAGAGATATTTCACTTTTTCTGTATGAAGATTGCTCACTGCCATTGACAATGCATTGAGTTTGCCAGTACGCGTAGTGCAAAACGTAGGTTTTATTCAAAATTAATAGAAATGCAGAACCCTAACCTTATGAATTTAAGATAATCTATTCGTTAAATATGTTTTCTATATGTGTTCCAAGCGATTTGTGTCTAAGTGGTGTAGTTTTAGAGATATTTCACTTTTTCTGTAAGAAGATTGCTTATGACCATTGACAATGCACTGAGTTTGCTGACTAGCCCGAGAAGGGTAAACACTGCATTGATTTGTGCTGCAGCAATGCTATGTCTATGCAGAGCATTTATTTTAGCAAAATTAATTTAAAAGCTTTCACTGAGTCGATTAAAAATATGTTAATGCGCGATTGAAGAGGAAGGAAGATCTGAAGTATTTAATTTAACTTAAGGGCAATTTTCTCTGAAAGTATTAAAAACAGAGATAATAGTGAAAGTTGGGATATTCTGAGCTCATAGCCATTGAGTTTGCAGTGACCGGATGTTGTCCTGCAGCCAAGCAGCGCGCGCACTGACCTAAATACACATACTGACGTCATATGAAATTGGTCAATAGGAAGCATGCGCTCTACTGATTCGGCCACTCCATCTGGTATATTTATATATCTGTATATGTACATATATATACATATGTATAAAGACATACATGTATAAAAACATATATATATAATGTTGGCAGTACAGTTAATGGCGGTTACAGTATTGAATTGGGTGGTGGTGCCACGATCGGAGCTGAAGTTGACTGGGCTGGACCAGCAGCTGACTAGTCCAGATGCCAGCAGTCGATGACTGGGGGAGTGCAGGGCCTGTATGCATGACGCGGTGTTAGCGAGCCAAAACTGGTTTTGGCGGGAATTTCTAGGTTAACGGCGAAAACTCAGTATGCATGGAGCGGTGTTAGCACAAACACATTGAGTGTAAGCTAACACCGTGTCATGCATACGGGCCCTGGGGAGCAGGAGGGATATTCCAGGCTATTATAGTCGTGTCATTCTTATCATCATGCTGTCGGTCGCGATGCGACAAAGACTGCTTTCATTACTTGACTGCCGCTCTCCATTTAGCTCTCTGCTGTGAGAGTTGCGTCCATGAGTCGGTCTTAATGTCTCTCAGCTTCAGGTTTCTCTTGATGGTATCCCTGAACCGGAGACGGGGGCGCCCTCTCTTTCTGTAGCCAGAAGACAGTTGAGAATAAAGGATCTGCTTTGGTAGCCTGTCTGATGACATCCTCATGAGGTGTCCAGTCCACCGGAGATTCTTTTTGATCAGAAGATCTTCCATAGAGGGCAGCCCCATCCGTTCGAGTATTTCCTTATTCGTCACTTTGTCCTTCCAGGTTAGCCTCATGATTGAACGCAGATGTCGCATCATGAAGGCATGCAGCTTTTTCACCTGCCGTCTGTACACTGTCCAGGCCTCGGCTCCGTATAGTAGGGTGGATAGCACGATTGCGCGGTAGATCTTACCTTTGACCCGAATGGACACATGGTGGTTGTTCCAGAGTCTCTGGCGTAGTCGGCCGAAAGATGCGCTAGCCTTGGCCATCCTCCTCTGTATCTCAGCATCAATGCGTCCATCACTTGATATAGTGCTTCCGAGATAGGTGAATTCCGGAACAGAGTTCAGCTTGTTTCCGTCAACCATGATCTCCTCCTCTCGGGTTCTTGTAGAGTTGGGTTGGTACAGCACCTCCGTCTTCTTGATGTTAATTTTCAGGCCAAACTTCTTTGATGCATCGGAGAAAGCGTCCACTATTTTCTGGGTCTCTTCAGCAGAGTGGGCAACCAGTGCACTGTCATCTGCGAATAGTAGCTCTCTCACCAGTATCTGAGTAGTCTTGGTCTTCGCTCTGAAGTGTGCGACATTGAATAGGTCAGCGCTCTGTCTGGACTGTATATAGATGCCATCCCCCATGTCTCGGAAAGCCTCGTCTAGCATTGCTGATAGGAAGATGGAGAAGAGCGTGGGGGCCAGTACACAACCTTGCTTGACCCCATTGGTAACCCCGAACGATTCCGAGACTTCCCCTCCAGCACTAACGTTCGCCATCATTCCTGTATGTAGAGCCTCGATCATAGTTGTGAACTTCTCTGGGCATCCGTACTTCCTCAGGAGCTGCCATAGCCCGGTCCTCCCGACTGTATCAAATGCCTTAGTGAAATCGACAAATACCATGTACAGTGGTCGTCCTGCTCAATGCACTTTTCTTGTAGCTGTCGGAGACAAAATATCATATCCACGTGCTCCGTTACCTCTGAAGCCACACTCAACTCGGAACTACACCAGGTGTTATGTGAATAATAGTCTGTTGAGTAGGTCCTGGCGAAGATCTTCCTTGCTATGGAAAGAAGAGAGATTCCTCTATAGTCATAGTTGTGTTTGTTGCGTTTGTCCTCCTAGCGATTTTCCGCGTCGACGAAGAGAGCTCGAGCACGCGGTCCTTGGTAACCCGGCGACGACCGAGCCGTTAGGGTGTTGTGCGGTTGTACATTTCATGAAAGCTGCCTGCAAAAGTGTTGAAGTGCTGCTGGCTTTTGCAAGTTACCAGCGGCACTCTCTCGGGGAGCAAATAGAGGTTTCACACCGGCAAGAACATGTCAAGACAGGCGCAAAACTATTTGTCCCTGCAGTGGCTGGTCGGGAGATGTTGGGAGTTCCATACATCAACCGCCCTTAATGCTGCCACAGTGACATAGTTTTCTGTTTAGGGTTTGCTCCCTTAGCCTTCGGTTCTGTCAAGAACCTGTACCACAAGGCAGTGGTTTACAACTCTGCAAGGCAGGGGCGTCAAACTCCCTGAGGTATTGCTAAAACCCTGCATACCTTATATCATTTCTTATACAGCATATATATATATATGTATATATATATATATATATATATATATATATATATATATATATTGAATATAAGTATTATATATATATATATAAATTAGGGGCGCTGCTTTTTATTATTTATTTCCCTTTTCTACCCGAATATTTATATTATGTTCGCTCCATATACGATTTGCTCCGGGCCTATTTGCGCCACCGTCACTTCCGGTGCCGATCCGCCACCAAATCGCCATTCGCCTCAAGGATTTTTAGCTTTGTGTATGTACGATACGGTTTTTTTTGCTCGGCCATAGCCCGCGAAAATATACATACATACACGCCATATATGTCCCAATAGAAGCACGCTACCCAATAGAAGCACACCCCCCATTTCAAGGTTGAAAGCACGCACAAATTTACGATCATATTCAGACTGAATACTCGTAAAATAAGACACTGCCACTGTATTTCAGAGACACGACAAAAAACAAATAAAAATTTACAATCATATTCAGACTGAATGCACCTAAAATAAGACAAACCCACTTTATTTCAGAGGCACGACAAACACAAATCCATGAAATTCTTTAACTTTGAATAGACGCTCATCCATGTGTCTGCACTCGCGCATTGCGCGTCTATTGGGACATATACGGTACATATATAAATATGTATATAAATATATATATTTCGTTCAGATGTACCCGTCAGCTGGTGCGGTAACATGTTGCTCACGTACCCCATGACGATGCTGTCTCCCTGCGTGTCAGTGCGAGACGGGGTGCACTACCCCGAGGACCTCGGCTGTTCACAGCGTGTGTCTGAGCACAGGACGCCAACGCCGCAGGACCCGTGTGTATATTTACATAAATCTATGTGTAGAATGTGCATGCAGACAGCATTTAACTCTTTCCACCCGCCTCTGCCCTGAGGCACTGCAGGGAATTTGGTTATTAGACCTTCTTCTGAAAGGTCTTCTTCTGTGGCAGTCTTCTGAATTATTTGCTTTCAAACGGCCTTCACTTCTTCCCAATGGCCTTCTTCCCAATGGTCTTCTTCCAAATGGTCTTCTTCTCAATGGTCATCTTCTCAATGGGCTTCTTCCCAATGGTCTTCTTCCCAATGGGCTTCTTCCAATGGTCTTCTTCCCAATGGTCTTCTTCCAAATGGTCTTCTTCTCAATGGTCTTCTTCCCAATGGTCTTCTTCCAAATGGTCTTTTTCCAAATTACCGAGCGCGGTGGCCGAATCGGTAGAGCACAGGCCTCGCATGCGGAAGATCGGGAGTTCGCGAGTTCGGTTCCCGGTTGAGTCAAACCAATGACTTAAAAATTGATACTTGTCACTTCCTAGCCTGGTGCTCGGCATTATTAGGATAGGGCAAGGACTGGTTAGCTCTGTGTCAGGATAATGTGACTGAGTGGGATATTGGGTCATGGTCCCGCGGCCTGATTTCCCAGTGGGGCAGCACTATCAAATCGCCATGAGTGCATGCTGTCACAAGTCGGTACCCGTCCTGATATGACCTTAGATCTTGCTAGGACGTAAACCAACAACAAACACTATAACGTGTTACTGCAGAAGCCTGTGCTTGCCTAAATTAACTTAGCATGGTTGCACTTCAAATATCTCCAACGTTAGCCACTTAAAATAAAAGTTACTTCAAACCAAAGTAAAGTAGATTCATAATAATGAGCAATCTAATATATTTATCTCAGAAAACAAGAGAAACTCAAAACGACCGGACTATGCAACTTTAACTTTGGGCTGTTTTTGGTTGGTGAATAGTTAATAACATAGACGGCGGTTACTGATATAATATCAAATTGTCAAAGCCAAACCAATTAGCTAGATTTGATTTTACATATGTAACTTAGATACTGAGGCACTTATTTCTGCGTAGAAGGCAATACTGAGTCAATTTAACAGAACCTGTTACTGCAGAAATCTATCGCATCAGAGTTTTGGCAAGCTTGCCAAAACTAATTTTCCATGTTTGCACTTAAAATATCTCAAAAGTTTACCATTTAAAATAATAGTAACTCTGAACTAATGTAAAGTAGATAGTAGTGATCAATTTAATATATTTATCTCAGAAAAATTACAGAAATTCAAAACCATCGGACTGTGCAACTTTAAACTTGTTAAAGTATGAGATTTTCGTGCCGCTGTATGCTGCGAATGAGGAGATGTGCATATTCACACACATAGTTAGACTCATTCGTGTTATAAAGGGTGGGGCTGTGTAGTGAGGCCCATAAATGACTGTCACGTAAATATGTCACTTTGCTGTTTTTGTGTTGTGGCGGGGTGAGGATGAGGGGAGGGGGTATCATCACCAGAGTAATTGTGAATGTCTCTTTGAATGACATAGAGTTTTAGAGGGTTGGTCAAGAGGTGTGAGAGGTGTGAGAGGGGGCGGGGGTAATAATCATACACACACTTAGGGAACGTTTTTCTAGACCCCTCCTTTACAAATAAATTATATTTACTAATCGCTCCCAATGTGCGCACGTGCACCTGCGCGTGGATGTGTGTGTGTGTGCATGTATGTGTGTACGTGTGTGTGTATGTGTGTGTATGTGTGCAATTATGGATGTGTGTGTATGTATGTATATATGTATGTATGTATGTAAGTATGTATGTATGTATGTATGTATGTATGTATGTATGTATATATGTACGTACGTATGTGTGTATGTATGTATGTATGCACGTATGTACGTACGTATGTATGTACCGTACATATGTACGTATGTATGTGTGTGTGTATGTATGTATGTATGTATGTATGTATGTATGTATGTATGTACGTACGTATACGTATGTATGTATATGTATGTATGTATGTATGTTATGTATGTATGTAAGTATGTATGTATGTATGTATGTATGTATGTACGTACGTACGTACGTATGTATGTATGTATGTACGTATGTATGTATGTATGTATGTATGTATGTATGTATGTATGTACAGTATAACCCCGTTAAACCAAGCTTGGTTAAACCAAACGATCGGTTCATCGAAACTTTTTTTGGAGCCCGGCAAAATACTACCATTTATCATTAAAAAAAAGTTGGTTAAACCAAAGTTGGTTAATCCAAATTATCGGTTAATCCAAACAAAATTGTCGGACCCCAGGCCACTCTGGTATGGTTAAACCAAACTTCCATGTGGTTATAAGGTCATCTGACACCCCACTGACTTTTTTTATATGATAAATGGTAGTATTTTGCCGGGTCGCCGAACAAAAATTGAATTAACCGAACGTTTGGTTTAACCGAGCTTGGAATAATGGATGCATCTCACTGCCGAAAGTGCCATACATAAAAAAACAATAATCAAAGTGTCCACATGCATTGTATATTACATGTGCAATACACACTTACTCAAAGTCAAAGCTAAAGATCGGTTACACCAATGATCGGTTAATCCAAACAAATTTCTATGGTCCATTCAAGTTTGGTTGAACGGGGTTATACTGTATGTCTGTGCATGTGTATGTGTGTGAATGTATGTATGTATGTGTGTGAATGTATGTATATATGTGTGCATATGTATGCATGTATGTGTGCGCGCATGATGTGGGGATGCATAGATAAAAGATTCACCCCATACTATGCTAGGGATGAACCCTAGCGTAGTCCAAAAATAACGGCGAAAATAGTTTTAGTATGGAACAGGAACTAGAAACTGTGGTTCCAGGATCAAATGGCTACATATATCGGCACAGAGTTGGTGAAATGGGAGAGAATGCAAAAGGACAAGATGGCGGCGATACACCGCCGTCGATTATATTATTTAAATTCCCTAAACTACATGTTTTATTATATATTTCAAATCAAAAGTAGCAGATAAATATGAAGATTTACGGGAAGAATATATTTTGCTTCTTAAATTAAGAATTTACCAGCTCAATTCATTTCCCCACCATGTCGAAATTCTTCGCCCGTTTTTCTAATATGTTGGTTTGCACCCCTGTACTGGATGTACCGGGTGAATCCATTATCTAGGAGATGCAGTGCTGTGACAAGACAGCTACGCACTGAGGATATGTTTTATTATATATTTCAAATCAAAAGTAGCAGATAAATATGAAGATTTACGGGAAGAATATATTTTGCTTCTTAAATTAAGAATTTATCAGCTCAATTCATTTCCCCACCATGTCGAAATTCTTCGCCCGTTTTTCTAACATGTTGGTTTTCACCCCTATATTGGATGTACCGGGTGAATCCATTATCTAGGAGATGCAGTGCTGTGACAAGACAGCTACGCACTGAGGATGCCCCCCCACCCACCCACAACCTACCCTCCCCCCACTCACCCCCCACCCTCACCTCCCGTCGCCCTCCCAAACAAAGCTACATAACTGCAGCCGACGTGTCACCCCCGCTATTACGGGAATGTCACCAAGGTCACCCGCGGGTCGCGCCTCCCAACGCTGCGTGTCACCGCCACACTGTGACGTCACGCCGCGACGTCGCCGCCCGACAGAGGTCAGGGTGGTAACGGGCGTCCCCCGTCATTCCGCTCCAGCGTCTTCACGTTACCAGTCAGCCTGCTTTACTAAAGCCTCGCCGACCGCACATGAAACTCCATGTGCCGTGTCACCAATAATTAGCCATATACAAATCCATGAATGCAACTTGCCAGTGATGTTTGACAAATTGCGTACCTTCACTGCAAGCCTATATTGCTACGGTCTGTTTGTTTGTTTTTTTGTTTTACATCCTAGAAACATCTATAGATGGTAATATCTGGATGGGTACCGATTTGTGACAGTGCGCACTCATGGCGACTATATAGTGCTGCCTCACTAGGAAACCAGGCTGTGGGGACATTATAGTGCTGCCCCACTCGGATACCAGGCTGCCGGCACCATGACCTGATATCCCACAGTCACATTATCCTGATACTGTGCTAACCAGTCCTTGTCCTATCCTATTATTGCCGAGCGCCAGGCTAGATAGCGACAAGTATCAATTTTATAAGTCATTGGTTTGACTCGGCTGGGATTCAAACTCCTAATCTTCCACACACGAAGCCAGCGCTCTACCGATTCGACCACCGCGTCCGGTCAATCCCGAGGTCTAGATGGAGATTAGTTCTATTGTTTGTTTGTTTGTTGTTGTTTTACGTCCTAGCAACATATAAGGTCATATCAGGACGGGTAGTTCTATTGTAATTATGAACTAAATCGCTTCCGAAGAGCGGACGTCCCCGATACTATGGACATGATCATTGTGGCGATAGTAACCACAATAATAACACACTGTCACACTGCAAACACAATGGCTATGAGCAATCTTCATACAGAAAAAGTGAAATATCTATAAAACTAATCCACCTAGAAACAAATCGGTTGGTACACATATAGAAAACATGTTTACCAATAAGATTATATTAAATTGATACGGTTAGGGTTCTGGATTTCTATTAATTTTGAATAAAACAAATGTTTTGCACTGCGGGTACCGGCGAACTCAAGCCAGTCAAGGCATTGTCAATGGTCTTGAGCAATCTTCACACAGAAAAAGTGAAATATCTCTAAAACCACACCACCTAAAAACAAATCGCTTGGTACAGATATAGAAAACATATTCAACGAATAGATTATATTAAATTTATAAGGTTAGGGTTCCGGATTTCTATTAATTTTGAATGAAATAGACATTTTGTACTGCGCGTACCGGCGAACTCAAGGCATTGTCAATGGTCGTGAGCAATCTTCATACAGAAAAAGGGAAACATCTCTAAAACCACACCACCTAGAAACAAATCGCTTGGTACACATATAGAAAACATATTCGACAAATAGATTATATTAAATTTATAAGGTTCGGGTTCTGGATTTCTATTAATTTTGAATGAAATAGACGGTTTCCACTTCGCGTACAGGCAAACTCTATGGGATGTTTACCAGTTGATATCGCCACAATGGCCGCGCATCCGGTTCATGACGTCACGTGAATACCCTATATGGGTCATTCTCAGAAACTGTGTACCACTTGAGGTAGTCTACTAGAAATGCATATTTCAAAGAAACCCTTTATTGGAGTGTCAATATTTAGATTTCACCAGTTAGCCAAATAATGTGGGAGATAGTTTAGATCAAAAGTAAATGTTAATATTGTGTATTATGTATCTTATTGGGATGGATGTAGCTAAATACATAGAAAATTACATCACTAATTTGTGACATTGTCAACAGCATTGAAAATAAAGTGTCACAAACTTAATGAAAACCTCTGAACAACAGCTCATTTCACTTCAAATGGTCATATACAATGTCTTCATTAAGTTGAAGACATTTATTTCTAAAAAAAAAATTTAAATTATGAAATAGTTAACATTTTCTGGAGTCATTAACATCGTAACATTTCGTTTCCACTTGCAAGTACTATGAAACTCTGTATCAAACACTGAGTACAGATACAGTACAGGAACTATTTTCACCATTTGACACTATGCATGGACCCAGTTATGGTATAGTAAAAGATAAATCCTGAAATTGCCCCTAAACATTGAAATTTGAGCCGAACATTTGTGTAAAATTGTTGTTTCCACTTTGTTACTCTGCTAATCTGTTACTCTGCTAATATTTTCTTGCTTTTCTCTTTAATATTCACAAATAAGACAAAACCATAGCAATGAGGTTTCAAATTATTATTACTACTGTTTATAAAGCAAGTGGCATGTGAAATGTCCTAAAAATGTCAAGTTTTGTGTGGAAAATATTTGATTTTGGAGTCAGATTGGTTTCCATGCTATACTGCTATTTATTGGGTGTGAGCATCATTTGACCTACTTAAAAAATGCCAGAATATGTTTATTTTCAATTATTCAGATGCAAAAGGACATACACATTGAGGAAACTTGCTTATAGGACTTTGGCAGCATTTTGATTTTCTGGTACTGATGTCACACTATTGGTACACAACTTCTGAGAACGACCCATATACACCTTGGTTAGTGACGTCATACACATCAGCCACATACAAAGTTAAGTTGGAGGCGGCAACTGCCGCGACATACCCCCATCCCCACTCCCCACTCCCCACCCCCACTCACACACGCACACAACGTCACAACGCCAACCACATCGCCCCGTCCGTGTATCTATAGCAACCAGCTGAGGGCAGCGACTGAGTTTTATTCCAAATTGATAAGGTTTTGGGAGCCTTGAGATTGGATGCCCGCTAATTGGATCATTCGTCATCTTCACAAAATAAACACGGCGAGGAGCCATTTCGCTGGCCCACAATCAGGGGACTGACACTTAATGGGGCCCCGAGATCCGGGAAGCGGGTAAAAATCACAAACGCTTAGACACTAATTGCCCGGAATGCAATCTATCACAGAGGCTATACTTCATGAAGCCCACTGCAGTGCCTTGCGCATCGGGATGAACTGCACCCACTGCTCCCAGACTAACGACACCCAATCTACACACGCGCACACACATACACACACACTTACACACACACACACACACACTGCTCCCACACTAACGACACCCAATCTACACCCACACACACGCATGCACACACACACACATACACACACCCACTGCTCCCAGACTAACGACACCCAATCTACACGCACACACGCGCACACGCAGGCACACACATACGCGCACACCCACACACCCGCTGCTCCCAGACTAACGACACCCAATCTACACACACACACACAAAGACAGACACACACAAAGAGACACACACACAAAGACACACACACTCTCACCCACACACCCACACACACACGCTCACAGACACACACACGCGCACACAGACACACACGTACACACACAAAGACACACACACTCTCACCCACGCACACAGACACCCACGCACAGACACACACACGCGCACACACGTACACAGACACACACGTACACATACACAAAGACACACACAAAGACACACATATATACATTTCCTATCTATAATTGAAACCTTATAATTGCTTGATTTCATCCACCATCACAAATACTACATATAGCACAATTACAAAATGTTGCCTGGTTTCACACGCTAACAATATCTGTGGCTATATCAGGACTTTGTCTCGGCTTGTGATATTGATAGCACGTACATACCTCATGGAGACACCATGCCGTCTTCACCGGGCGCAGTGGCCGAATCGGTGGGGCGCGAGCCTGGCGTGCGGGAGATCGAGAGTTTGGTTCCCGGTCAAGTCAAACAAATGACTTATATAATTGATACTTGTCACTTCCTAGCCTGGCGCTTGACATTAATAGGATAGTGCGAGGGCTAGTTAGCTCAGTGTCAGGATAATGGACTGAGTGGGATATTGGGTCATGGTGCCCATGGCCTGATTTCCCAGTGTTGTAGCACTATAAAGTCGCCATGAGTGCATACTGTCACAAGTCGGTACCAGGCCTGATATGACCTAAGATGTTGCCAGGACGTAAAACTCCAACAACGAACCAACAAAGCATCCCTTGCCAAAGTACTATATCATTGCTCACGGACACAGCTGACTCAGAGGCTTTTATTCGGGCGTTGCCCGGCCGGCGGCATGTACATTGACTGTGTATCATCGGGCAAGAAGCGAACGAGCGAAGGCCCCGATATATTGGGAAAATGAAATGTGATGAGGGCATATGAGTCATGTGAACGATTTAACAAACGAGTAATCAATTACGTTAAAGTACAATAGCAATAATTAATGATAAAAATATGAGATACCAGTAGAGGGTAAATTATCAGAAATGTGACATTTAAGTAGATGTGATCTGTAAACTGCACAGGTGTCAGTCGCTCATTAGATGGTATTGTAGTAGTCTGAACATGAGCTCTACTATCACGCGGTAGCAGCGGGGACTACGACGCCATCAGCGCAGTACCATTACACTGCGCTAGGTGGCGGCACGGGTAGCCACCGGTCAGACCCCAACTGGGCTGACCTCTACTGCTTGTGATTGACCCCCCCCCCCCCCCCCCCCCACACACACACCTATAGAGTCGATGTGGGATCTGGCGAGTCAGGGGGCGGCTCAGACAACTACTGACGCCGCGGAGAGCAGAGGGTTCAATAAACCAAGAGTGAAGCGTACACTGAATTGAATCTTGGTGTTCTTCCGTGTGACTGCGTGTGATTGGGAGAGTCAGAGGGCCGTGGGCCATTACAGTATTCTTTATTTTTTAGTTTTAAATGCTTGATTGGTTTTTGGTTTTGTTGATTGTTGTGGGCACAATCAAACAATAAAGTCGCCATGAGTGCATACTGTCACAAGTCGGTACCCGGCCTGATATGACCTAAGATGTTGCCAGGATGTAAAACTCCAACAATGAACCAACAAAGCATCCCTTGCCAAAGTACTATATAATGAATTGCGTGAATATAAGCAACACAACCATTCGACATATGTATCGAACACTCATTAATCTAATATCCCCATCATAGCACCAAATGTCAGTATAATATGCCCATCATAGATCCAAATGTCAGTATAATATGCCCACCATAGCTCCAAATACAACTTACAAGGCGATGCCACTGCAGATGGCACCGCGCCACCTAGCGTGATTGGGGAGAACTGTGGTGGAAGTCACAGCGCGCTAACCACCACGCAGCGGTTAGGTTGGCTTCACTCAATTGCCGGGGGGAAAAATAACTACAGGAAAACCTCTCTAAATCGACCGTCCATGTGACTGACTTTAAATGGTCCATTTAGGGAGGTGGGCCATTTAAGGAGTTTTTTTTTATATCGTTACAATGGTATTGTATGGGCGATCATTTGGGACCAAATTAAGAGATCGATATAGGGAAGTAGTCGATCTGTGGATGTGGTCGGTTAGAGAGGTTTTACTGTATGCATCTTTTTTCTTTAAAAAAAAAATTCTTTAAACAAAATAAAAAATTGTAGAGGGAAGGATAAATCAGGCTCGTAATATACTCAGTGTAATTGCGTCTTTAAGCGCGTTTATGCCTTATATATGCGTACGGGGTCTCCTGTTGACATGCACGGGCGTCCCTGTTGATCGTGGAATCAACGCGCAATCCCCTACTTGTCAGCGCGCAGAAACGTCTGCTCCCCTACGCCGAGCCAGCCAATCAGAAGCGGGGATGCCTAGGGGATCAACAAATGGCCGCTCCCCCGCCCTGAGCCAACCAATCAGGAGCGCGGACGCCCGGGGATCAACCGATATCCCTGTGTACGTCGGCTCGTCGCGCAATTGAAGGTCTCTCTAAGGATGGGGTGACACTCAGACGGGTGTCTAGACGCCGGCAAAGGTCGCACAGGTCAAAGGTCATGCACTCTCCCCACATGGCGACTTGGTATCTATGTTTAAACGGGTCGGAGCTGCGCGAAGTATACGGGGTCGGGGGCTGGGGCAGGGGTAGATAAAAGATGCACCGGGTACTTGTAGTACACGGGTGAAGACCAGCCTTATATAAATACGGGCGAAAATAGCGTTAGTATGGAACAAGAAGTAGAATGCCTGGCACGAGTGTCAGCACAGAGTTGGTGAAATGGGAGAGAATGCAAAAAGACAAGATGCCGGCCAGAGAATGCTGTCGATTTCACTTTTAAATTGCATTAGAGTATATGTTTTATTATATTTTCCAACTCAAAAGTAGGGGTAAACATGAAGACATATACAAAGAATAAACGTTGCTTCTTAGATTGTGAAAATAGGCTCTCATAAAGACTCAGTTCATTAGCCCGATTTTTCGACCGTTTTTATATAAGGCTGGTTTTGACCCATGAACTGGAAGCACGGGGTGAATCTTCTATCTAGGTCAGGGGCAGTGTCGATAATGCCCACTAGACACCCAACGATAGTGGTAGTAGTTAGTGGATGTGTGGTTCGGCATACACCTGGCGGATTTTGTGATATTTTGTGAACCCAATGTAGCCACCATGCGTTGCAGGTTGTTGGTTCGACTGGGTTCGCGAATTATCTATAATAGTGGATAATGTAGTATATAAAAAGCACTCTTGTCTGTCCAAATAGTTATTATTTGGTGAATGAAGTAGTACTTCTCATGACAACACTTTAGTCCGTCCAAAATGGCAGTTGGTTGGTTGTTAGAGTTTTACATTCTGGCAACATCTATTGTCATAGACCAGACGGGATGGCCGAATGAGTTAGAGCGTCTGTCTCCCTAGATAAAAGATTCACCCTCTACTTGTAATACACGGGTGAATGACAACGTAGTGTAAATACGGGCGAACATAGCTTTAGTATGGAACAGGAACAGGAACTAGCTCCAGTATCAAATGGCTACACATATAGGCACAGAGTTGGTGAAATGGGCGAGAATGAAAAAAGACAAGATGGCGGCACTAGAACGCCGTCGATTTCACTTTTAAAGTCTATTAAACTATATGTTTTAGTACATTTTTCAACTCAAAAGTAGCAGGTAAATATGAAGATATATATAAAGAATATATTTTGCTTCTTAAATTAAGAATTTATTCGCTCAGTTAATTTACCCAGCATGTCAAAATTCTTCGCCAGTTTTTCTAATGGGTTGATTTTCACCCCTGTACTGTAAGTATGGGGTGAATCTTTTATCTACCGTCTCCCGTGCTGGTAGATCGTGTGTTCGAACCCTGGTCGAGTCAAACCAATGACTTAAAAATTGATACTTGTCGCTTCCTAGCCAGGCGCTCGGCATTATTAGGACAGGGCAAGGACTGGTGTGCTTAGTGTCAGGATAATGTGACTGAGTGGGATACCAGGTCATGGTGCTGGTGGCCTGGCTTCCCAGTGGGACAGCACTATAAAGTTGCCATGAGTGCGCACTGTCAAGTCAGTACCCATCCTGATATGACCTTAGATGTTGCTAGGACGTAAAACAACAAACAAACAAATCTATTGTCATATGAGCACAGGTACCGACTTGAGACAGTGCGCATTCATGATGACTTTATGGTGCTTCCCCACTGGGAAATCAGGCTGCCGGAAGCAAGACCCAATGTCCCACGCAATCACATTATCCTGACACTCTGCTGACCAGTCCTTGCCCCCTATCCTATTAATGCCAAGTGCCAGGCTAGGAAGCGACAAGTATCAATTTGATAAGTCATTGGTTTGACTCAACCGGGAACTGCACGCGAGGCCTGCGCTCTACAGATCGGCCACCGTGCCCGGTCCAAAATGGTATGGGGAATTTATTCGCTGAAGTGAACACCTTTACTCGTATCTATGTCGGCTTGTACATGAACTGGTGTAAGCTATAGGTATTAACTCTACCCAGGTTCAGTTAAAGCTGCCTAGTCCGATGAAAACATCAAATTTTCAAAACCAAAGAAAATTATCTAGATTTGATTCTACATATCCAACTTAGATGCAGCTGCACTTATTAAACATTTGTTGCCACATAGAAGAGAATACTGAGTCAACTTAATAGAACCTGTTACTGCAGAAGAGGTGTTAGAGTTTTGGCAAGCTTGCCAAAATAAATTGTTCACGTTTGCACTTCAGATATCTCAAAAGTTAACCATTTAAAGTACAAGTTACTTCAAACTAAAGTAAGGTACATTATAATGACCAACCTAATGGGGCTGTCACACTACAACGTTTCCGCCGGCGTGCTGCAAACGCGCGAAATATTTGCTAGCACGCGGGACACGTCCAAGTTTTCGGCGTTTTGGGAGAAAGTTTGACGTGTTAGTGGCGTGTTTTTGGCGCGCGGCCAACGCGTTTCGACGTGCGGCGGTCCACGCCGAAAGTTTTGTGCAAGCACAAAACGATCGGCGCGAGCCGGCGGGCGCCGACGTGTTGGTTCACACGTTGCTATCAGTCTATGGGTACCGACGCACCGGTAACGCGCCGGTAACGCGCCGGTAACGTACTGGACGTGTACCGACGTTTCGACCAAAAACACAACACGTCGGCACGTGTCGACCCGCGTTGGCCCGAAACGTCATAGTGTGACAGCCCCATAACATATTTATCTCAGAAAATGACAGAAACTCAAAACCATCGGACTATGCAACTTTAAGCGCCTGACCTGGATTCTGCATGGCGACCGTTATACATGGCTAATGTCCTGATTGCACGAAAATCGAATGGCTGCAAAGACCTTTGAGGGTGACCGCATTCCCTGCTGTGCACACACACGCACAGACACACAGACACACGCATCACGCTAGTCCAATGGCATCACGCAATTCAAGGTATATATATCATCAGTAACGGCCGTTTATGTTATTAACTATTCACCAACCAAAAACAGCCCCAAGTTAAAGTTGCATAGTCCGATCGTTTTGAGTTTCTGTTATTTTCTTAGATAAATATATTAGATTGCTCATTATTATGAATCTACTATACTTTGGTTTGAGGTAACTTTTATTTTAAGTGGCTAACGGAGATATTTGAAGTGCAACCATGCTAAATTAACTTAGGCAAGCACAGGCTTCTGCAGTAACACGTTCTAGTTAATTGCCTTAGTATTCCCTTCAGTGTGGTGACACATGCTTAATAAGTGCACCAATATCTAAGTTAAATATGTCAAATAAAATATAGATAATTGTTTTGGTTTTGAACATTTGATGTTTATATCGGACTATGCAGCTTTAACAACACAAAAAGAGGGAAAGAGGAAGAAAGAAAGAAAGAAAGAAAAAAAGCAGGAAAAAGCTACATGCCACGTTTGTTTTGTAGACAACTTGCTAGAAAACCAACCGAATCTAAAATATCATTGGAGTGAGTGAGTTCATTGCAGAATATTGGCGAAATTGATAGGCAGTTGTTTGGTAAGCTGGTTCCCAGGGGTATAGTTCCCGTAGTACCCACAAGGTGACGTTCCATATTCACAAACACCTTGTGGGAATTACCAAAGGCAAAGTATGTACATGACAGCTGTTTGTTGTTGTTTTACATCCTATCAACATCTAAAGGTCATATCAAGAGGGGCACCGACTTGTGTGACAGGGCACACTCGTGAAAATTTGATAGTGATGTCCCACTGGGAAACCAAGCCGCTGCCATCATGACCCGATATCTCACAGAGACATTATCCGGACACTGTGCTAACCAGTCCTTCCCCTATCCTATTAATGCTGAGTACCAGGCTAGGTAGTGACAAATATCAATTTTATAAGTCATTGATTTGACTTGACTGGGAATCGAACTCCCGACCGTCCGCATGGGAAGGCAGCACTCTACCGATTTGGCCACTGCGTCCGGTAGTACATCTCTATACCCCTTCCCCTTCCCGTACACCCGAGCCTTGTGAACACACTCTTTGACTATGTGTCAAAGGTATTCCATCCAGTATATACGGACAAATTCAGGTATTCATTTTGTCGCCATCTCTCAACCAGCACATCTAGAAATAGAAGCAGTTCGATCGTTGGTTTTTGTAAATCAAAATCTGTTTGCATTCATAACATACAATATTTTTTTTTTAATTGAGATAATCAAGAAATAAAGCATCTTTTCTCAAAACATTCTCCCGGTCCATTATTTCAATTTGTAAATTTGGAACGGACCTGTATTCACATTTAGAACAAAAGGAAACAGGCCACAAACTCAAAGCTGTCAAACTATTTGTGCAGTCCCACCATTCTCCGAGAGTCCCAGGTGGGTTGACCAGAGGAGGTGGCCGAATGAGTTAAGCGTCCGTCTCCCGTTTTGGTAGATCGTGGGATTCGAACCATGGTTGAGTCAAACCAATGACTTAAAAATTTATACTTGTCGCTTCCTAGCCAGCTGCTCGGCATTATTAGATTACGGCAAGGACTAGTTGGCTCAGCGTCAAGATAATGTGACTGAGGGGGATACCAGGTCATGGTGTTGGCAGCCTGGTCTCCCAGTAGGGCAACACTATAAAGTCGCCTTGAGCGTGCACCAGTCAGTGCCGGTCCTGATATTACCTTAGATGTTGCCAGGACATAAAACTCCAACAACCAACTACCCCAAGTGGTTAATATGTGCCCTTTCCGGATACCGCCTGCCATGCCTATTATACGCAATCAAGCCGGCTGAAGCTAAAGCTGCCCAATGTGTGGCACTTGGGCATTCATGGTGTCCGCCTGCGAATCCGTCGACTGCTCTGCGCCTGCGCAACGAGGCGGTGACGGCTGCCTATGTCAACATGGGCTCGGTATGGGTGGACGAACAGTAGGCATTCATATGGTAATAGAGGAGCTGACCCGACCCGCCTGATGAAAGTCTACACACGGAGAGGGCTACTTCTCACCACACAGATTGGTACAGGTGTGTGTGGGGGGGGGGGGGGGGGCGGAGGGGAGGGAGGGGCGAGGTGTAGGGGGAGGGAAGGAAAAATGGAGGTGAAGGGTGGAAGGAGGGGAAGGGAAGGGAGGAGAGGGCGGGAAGGTGGGGGGGGGCGATGGTAGGCGGATGGGAGGGGAGGAAAGTGTGGGTAGGGGTAGGGGAGGGAGGAAGAGAAGGGGTTGGGATGGGAGGTGAGTTGGAGGTGAGGGGGGATGGGACGGGAGGATAAGAGAGCGGAGGGGAGGGGAAGGAAGGGGGAGGGGGAAATTGTGGGATGGTGAGGGGGGAGGGGAGGGGATGGGAAGTGAGGGAGAGGTGAGGTGAGGGGGCGAGGGGACGGGAGGGTAAGAGAGCGGAAGGGAGGAAAGGGAGGCGAGGGGGGAGGGGAGAGAAGGGGGGGGGGGGGGGCAGGGCAGGGTAGGAGAAGGGCAGGGCAGGGCAGGGCAGGAGAGGGCAGCGAAGCTGGGAGGGTAGGGGAGAGGTTGGAGGGAGTAAGCCAACGGGAGTAGGAGAGGAGTGAGAGAAGGGGGAGAGAGGGGGGAGAGAGCGGGGAGAGAGGGGGGAGAGAGGGAAGTTTCTGTTGCTCTGATCCTTTATACATTACCCGGTAGAATACTAGAACACAAACCCAGTTTTAACTGTTATGTCCGGTCGGTACCTATCGCAGTCAATGACTGGTTTGGGTGGCGCCGATATGAGACTGAGAGGGGGAGGGGGAGCAGTATACATACGTACATAATTCGGCTACTTATGAGCATCCTGCAACGTCCATTTCCCACAGATTCATGTGCAGCTGGAGCACAGGGACATAGATATGTATATGAATCATACCGGCTATCCGACCATTTCCTGACCAGACTGGCTTCTTGGTTTGCCGTGTTGGTTGGTAGTATCCCACCGCCGACATTGCTGGATAGCTAGAAGGTGAAGGTCATTCGGTGGTAAATTCCTCTATTTATATGACAGACATGAAGCAGTATAATATAGCATAGACCTGACGGCACCGCCTTGACATGTTGATGGCCAATACCAGTACACTATAACATAGACCTGACCGCACCACCTTGATATGTTCATGGTCTATACCAGTATAATATAATATAGACCTGACTGCACTGCCTGAAATGGTCATGATCTGTATCAGTATAATACAGCATAGACGTGATTGCGCCACCTTGACATGTTCATGAATTATACCAGTATAATATAACATAGAACTGACTGCACAGCCTTGACATGTCCATGGTCTATACCAGTATAATATAACACAGACCTGACGACACCACCTTAACATGTCCATGGTCTATACCAGTATAATATAACATAGACCTGACTGCACAGCCTTGACATGTCCATGGTCTATACCAGTATAATATAACATAGACCTGACTGCACAGCCTTGACATGTCCATGGTCTATACCAGTATAATATAACATAGACCTGACAACACCACCTTGACATGTCCATGGTCTATACCAATATAATATAACATAGACCTGACTGCACAGCCTTGACATGTCCATGGTCTATACCAGTATAATATAACATAGACCTGATTGCACAGCCTTGACATGTCCATGGTTGACCAGTATAATATAACATAGACCTGACTGCACCGCCTTGACATGTTTACGATCTATACCAGTATAATATACCATAGATCTGACGGCACCACCATGACATGGTCATGATCTATACCAATATAATATAGCATAGACCTGACTGCACCACATTGGCATGTTCATAGTCTATTTGTCTGCGCTTTATGGGAATAAGCTCTACTCTGCATTCTATTTGAATAATCCACGTTTTTTTAGGTGAATGAGATCATTCACTCAGACTAAGTGAATCCTCGGGTAAAGACCAACTAAGCCCACAAAATGCCACTTTTGAGACTGATCAAGCAAATCCAAATATTCCACTTGGAATAATGCTAGTTGATACGAGTTACTTGAAGGTTTTTATTGTTGGGTGTATGTATGGCTGTGTGGGGGAGTCAGTGTGTGTGTGTGGGGGGGGGGGGCGGAGAGTTAGACTGAGAGGTGCATTTGGGTAACAAAGTTTGGATAACGAAGTGATTCAGTTATTCCGTGTAAATGGACAGTTCTCAGAAACTGTCCCCCATATTTGGTTTCCAGGATACATTGTTAATCATTTTGCATTTTTTAGGGGGGGATAGTAAGTCAAAATTATTTGTCACTGTGGATTAAATATGTTAGCAATACTACGTGTGTTTAATCTATCGCACAATCTATCCCAAAATATGCTTATATGATTTTATGCTAAAGTGAAAATATAAAAATTTGCATATTGAGACCATGCATCTACGTAAACTTTTATTTTCAACTTTAGACAATCTTTTTTTTGCTTAACTGTAATCAATCAAACCTTCTCTGAATTTGTGTGTTAAAGTGATGTTAAGGATGTGTGCTAGAATGATGTTAGCGATGGATGTTACACGATTAATTTTAACCGCTTTCTTAATTTGTATAAGATCAAAATCGAAAAGTGAAAAAATTATTTAAACTTTGACAGATGTAGGCTTAAAACATATAAACCTTCATATGAATATTGATTCTGCTAGTATTTGGAATGTTTTTCTGCTATTATTTGGAATGTTTTCACTTTTGGTTTCCATGTCACAAAAGTGGTACGCAGTTTCTGAGAACGACCCAAATGCATACGTCACCTGTGTGCAGAGAGTTGTGGCGCACAGGTGGACAGGTAAGTAGGTAAGTAGGGGTAAGTAGGGAAGTAGGCATAGGGAGGTAGGAAGGATGGTTGGTTTTTAGTTTTACATCCTGGCAACATCTAAGGTCATATCAGGATGAGTACCAACTTGTGACAGTGCACACTCATGTTGACTTTATAGTGCTGCCCCACTGGGAAATCAGGCCACTGGCACCATGACACGATATCCCACTCAGTCAAGTTATCCTGACACTGAGCTTACCAGTCCTTGCCCTATCCTATTAATGCCGAGCGCCAGGCTAGGAAGCGACAAGTATCAACTTTATAAGTAATTGGTTTTACTCGACAGGGAACCAAACTCCCAATCTCCCACACGCGAGGCCCACGCTCTACCAATTCGGCCATTGCGCCCGGTAGGAAGGAAGGAAAAGGTGTGTGTAGGCATGGCGATGACACAACCCTGCCATCCCTGTCCCCTACACACACTCCCCTACACACACACACTGCGCGTGGTAAACAGCACTGGTTTAGTCCCTGACGCACGATTTGAGCAAACTGGTCTGTGCACCGAGAGTTTACAGGCAGCACCTTATACGTGTGCGCAAGGGCTCTACGCCACACACACACACACACACACACACACACACACACACACACACACACACACACACACACACATACACACACCCTCTCATGACGTTACGTCCATAATAAACTAACCTCATTTTTTCCTTTTTTTAAATTTGGTACATTAGTTGATTCAATCAATCAATAGTTCCGTCCTCTAGTCGAGGGTTGGATGCAATGGTTCTCCACTTGTCCCGATGTTGTGCTGTTCTGATAGACTGTGAATAATTCAAGCCTGTCCACTGTGAAATATTTGTAAACCATGATGTTCTTGGTCTCCCTCTCCCTCTGCTGCCATTCACCTTCCCTTCCAACAATGTACGGTATATTGAACTCTGACGAATGATGTGGCCAAAATAAATAAGTTTCTTTGTCTGTATAGTGCCAAACAAGCTTTTCTTATTTTTAATTTTTGATTAAGCACAGGAAATTTCCATGACGGACAATTGGTCTTCCTCATTCCACTGCTCCTTGTTTCTATCCTACTAGTGATGCCGAACACCACGCTACGTAGTTATGCGCATCAATTTTTAAGTCATTGGTTTGACTCGGTCAGGATCTGAACCCCACGACCTACAAAAACTGGAGGAGGATACTCAACTCATTCAGCCACCCCTGTCTTACATGAACTCACATCAGTTCGAATCCTGGTCGAGTCAAACCAATGACTTATATATTGATACTTGTTGCTTCCTAGCCTGGCGCTCGGCATAATTAGGATAGGGCAAGGACTGGTTGGCTCAGTGTCATGATAATGTGACTGAGTGGGATATTAGCTCATGGTGCTGGTGGCCTGGTTTCCCAGTGGGGCAGCACTATAAAGTCGCCATGAGTGCGCACTGTCACAAGTCGGTACCCATCCTAATATGACCTTAGATGTTGCTAGGACTTAAAACAACAACAACAACAACAAACAAATGAACCCACATCGAAAGCAAGGCGAATAAAAGCCGATTTCCGAAGAGTTAAATAATCTGTTGAGATATGTGATACCGAAGACCTCAGAATGCGCACAACGCCCATGGGTGAAAACTGAGACAGGGCGGGGGGGGGGGGGGGGGGGGGGGGCGAGGGGTGGAAGAAGAGAATCTGGAGGACGGTTAAATTGTCGGTTGATGCCAACTTCTGTCAGCAATCGAGAACCAGATGTGTGCGTATATTTGAACGAGGGGCTGTGTTAAAAGGGTGCCGTGTGGTTGTTATTAGCAGAAAGCACGTGCCATTTAGTTGTCCAATTTAACTGACTGACTGATTGATTGATTGATTGATTAAGGTCTATAGTGTAGCAACATCTGAAGCCATATGATATAGAATATTATATGCATATTCCGCTTGAAAGAGGGAGAGAGAAAGCGGGAGGGGAGAAGCTAGAGGGAGGACGAGAGTGCGCGCTAGCGAGTAAGAGAGAGAGAGGGAGAGAGAGAGGGAGAGAGAGAGGGAAGAAGGAGGGAGGGAGAGAGAGGGAGGGAGGAGGAGAGGGAGAGAGGAGGAGGGAGAGAGGGAGGGAGAGAAGAGGGGTAAAGAGAGAAAGGTACAGAGGGGAGGAGAGAGGGAAGAGAGGGGGGGAGGAAGTTAAAGGAAGGAGAGCGAACCGCAGAGACGAACGCAGAGAGCGAACGCGGAGAGAGAGGGGTGTGGTTGAGGGAAATGGTAGAGAGGGGAGGGGAGAGGAGGATGGAGAGGGAGAGAGAGAGGGGGGAGAAGGAGTGGGGAGAGAGTGGGAGAGAGGAGTGGATAGAGGTAGTGGATAGAGGAGGATTGGGAGAGATGGGGAGAGGAGTGGAGAGAGATGGGAGAGAGGAGTGGGAGAGAGGAGTGGACGGGGAGAGGGGTGAAGAGGAAGAGGGTGAGGGTGAAGAGGGGAGGAGGGTAAAGGAGGGGGAAGGGGTGAAGAGGGGGAGAGGGATAGAGAAGGGGGTGAGGGGTGAAAGGGAGAGAGGGGTGAAGAGGAGGGAGGGGTGAAGAGGAGAGAGGGTGAAGGAGTGAAGAGGGGGACAAGGGTGAAGAACGGAGAGGGTGAAGAGGGGAGAGGGGTGAAGAGGGGAAGGGGTGAAGAGGGAAGGGGGGAGAAGGGGAAGAGGTGAAGAGGGAAAGAGGGGAGAGGAGGAGAGTGAAAAAGGGAAAAGAGGCAAGAGTGGGAGAGGGTGAAGAGGGGGAGAGGGGTGAAGAAAGGGGGGGGGGGGGGAGAGTGAAAACGGAGAGGGGTGAAGAGGGGGAGAGGGGTGAAAGGGGAGAGGGTGGTCAGAGTTATAAGGGGAGAGGGGTGAAGAGGGGGAGAGGGGTGAAGAGGGGAGAGAGGTGAAGAAGGGGAGAGGGGTGAAGAGGGGAGAGGGGTGAAGAGGGGAGAGGGGGAGAGGGGTGAAGAGGGGGAGTGGGGTAGAGAAGGGGGTTGAGGAGAGGAGAGTAAGGTTTGGTTTGTTTTCTTGGGGTATTACGTCCTAATAATACCTGAGGCCACATGCATATATCAGAATGGGCACCAACTTGTCAAAGTGGGGACTCATGGTGGTTTCCTAGCGCTGCCCCATTAGTATACCGTGACATCAGCAACATGACCCACTCTCCCACTCAGTAACATTATACTGGCACTGGGCCAATCGATCTTTGGTGGGAGGGGCTCGGTCGCGGATCAATGTAATGACCTGGGGCCATATGCATGAAGCAGTGTTAGCGAGCCAAAATGCGTTTAGACGGGATTTCTGGTTTAGCGCGGAAAAGTTGGTATGCATAGAGCAGTGTTAGGCCTAACACCGAGCGTTTAAATTCGGAAATTCTAACTCCGCTGATATCTGGTTTACAGCGGTGTTAGTGCGAGGTTAGGTCGGATGGAGCCCAAATCTATTGAATGCGATTATTTAACAGAATTAGCTACCCAATAAGTGAAATTTGACCAATTTAACCCTAAATTCGAAGGTTATTAAGGCTACCGCCGCATTGGCGGCGATATTAATAGTTATATTTTCGAATCGACGAGCGTAATGTAAACAAATCGCCGCCGCCGCCGCCGCATCGACGTCGCGTCCATATGGCGCGGCGGCGTTTGTTTACTTTACGTCGTCGATTCGAAAATATAACTATTAATATCACCGCCCAATACGCCGCTGCTGCGTTAATATCGCTTCGATTTTAGGTTAATTTGCTTAATTTCACTATTGCGTATGTAATTCTGTTAAATATGATCGCATTCAATAGATTTGAGCCTAATATATGGCTACAAATGCAGAGGATTTCAAACCTAAAAATACATTCAAATTTAGCTAACACTCACCGATTAGGCCGCCATGCATACGTTTTCGACGCCGCCAATAAACGGTGATAGCTACCCAGTGTTAGAGCGTTAACACCACACGCCACTAACACCGCTCCATGCATACGGGCCCTGGGGGTTGCTCATAACCTGCCGTATGGAAAGCAGACACTCTAGCAACTGAGCCACCCCACCGCGTCTGGTAGTTGTCCAGGTGTGTTTGGTGTTCCTGACGAGTCACAAATAACACATATGTATGTGGTATGCTCATACAAATATCGCGAATCCCGTTTGATGTACCCAAGGCACTTACCAGAGGTGGTGGTGGGGTGTGGATGCAGTGGGGTGTGGGTGCAGTGGGGTGTTGGGTGTGGGTGGAGTGATTGGTGGGTGTGGGTGTGATGTGGGTGCGGTGGTGTAAGTGGGGGAGGGAGACCTGCCGGAACACACGCAAGGTGCATGTCGATATTGATATCAATAATTCATATTTCCAGAAATTCAATTTGGAATATTGATGCCGATAAATCAGCTGCGAAAAGAACATTCCGTTGGAGGGACGAGGAAAGTAATAACCGCATTAATGATTAATACATGCACACGGGGCAAGCGTAGTGAGTCACATTCACAGTGGCAGAGACAGTTTGATGTTAGCTGACAATGGCAAAGTTTGTCATGTACCTACATATGTACTTAAGGAGTGTGACCAGACGGGATGGCCGAATGAGTTGAGCGTAACGCCGGCACAGACACATGTAGCATATTTAATGATGCCTCTAGAGCACATAAATTTTTATCATCGGCTATTGGACGTCAAACATATGGTCATTCTGACATATTTCTTTGGAGGAAACCCACTGCCGCCACATAGGCTACTCTTTCCGATATGCAGCGAGGGGTCTTTTATATGCACTTTCCCACAGACAGGAGAGCAGATACCACAGCCTTTTGTAATAATAATGGGAACTTGGCTGTCTGAGCACCAAGTATCACTACTCTCCCCATGTGTGTTCTGACAACTGTCTGTCAGTGTCAGTTCTCCCCTGGTGTCACTCTCAACAATCTCATGGGGAAGAAAGGAAGACAAGTCATGCAAGATTGACAGTGAAGAAGTTGAGGTTTATTGGCATCAACTCCTGTTCACCTACTATCACCCTCACTCCTTACCAACTGCCCACACAGATCCACATGACTCTTGCTTGTGTATATCAGAATCAGTGCCCACAGGCCATTGAACCTGAGTCCAATGGTTGTTGCACACAGCTCAGTGTCTTTGGAATAGCTGTTGTTAGTTTTGGTGTAGAAAGTGGAGTCACAAACAAGAGTGTCTGGAGTCCTGGACAAGAGTGCCTAGAGTGGGGTCTGTGTATCAGGTATAAAGAATGCAGGTGACTGGGCTCACACAGCTAGCCAATCAGAAACCCTCTACAGCCTGGGGGGGGGGGGGGAGGTGACGCCCTAATAGGGGGCAGCTGTCACTCAACCCCAGCTGCAGGTGGTGTCCATAATGTGTGCAAGATGGCTGGGTGTGCTTGCCCATTGGCCCCGTGGTCACAGGTAGTTGCAGACAGTTACAATAAACATATATTAAAAATGCCCTTCCCCTCCACTTGCATTCTTTCTGGTGCATGGAGGGGACATTTCACTAATCATTAACCGGCTCTTAAGTATGAACATCACATCACAATCTTGGTCGCTATGTGTTATCACATTTTCCACATAGGTGCTTATGTCACCCACCGAGTGGGGCACCCATTGCTTCTCTATTACATAATCCTCGTCCCCACTCCATCGCCAGAGAATAGTAATGCTCTTTGCCAATATATAGATCCGAACCGAAAATCTGTATATTTTTAAACTTTGATGAACCAGTTGTGGACCACTGGTTGGCGTATTATAGGGGCATATCGGCATATAGACAAGGTCAGCATAGGGAAACACCGGAGCGTAGACAGCATAGGGACACGTCAGCGCACAGACACACTTAGCATAGGGACACACTGGAATGCACACACACTCAGCATATGAATATACTGGAACGCACACACTCAGCATGAGATTTAGAACACACTGGAATGTACACACTCAGCATGAGAACACACTGGAACGCACACACTCAACATAAGAACACACTGGAACGCACACACTCAGCATAAGAACACACTGGAACACACACACTCAGCATAAGAACACACTGGAACGCACACACTCAGCATGAGAACACACTGGAACGCACACACTCAGCATGAGAACACACTGGAACGCACACACTCAGCATGAGAACACACTGGAACGCCAACTCAGCATGAGAACACACTGGAAACGACACACTCAGCATAAGAACACACTGGAACACACACACTCAGCATAAGAACACACTGGAACGCACACACTCAGCATGAGAACACACTGGAACGCACACACTCAGCATGAGAACACACTGGAACACACACACTCAGCATAAGAACACACTGGAACGCACACACTCAGCATGAGAACACACTGGAACGCACACACTCAGCATGAGAACACACTGGAACGCACACACTCAGCATAAGAACACACTGGAACACACACTCAGCATGAGAACACACTGGAACGCACACACTCAGCATGAGAACACACTGGAACGCACACACTCAGCATAAGAACACACTGGAACACACACTCAGCATAAGAACACACTGGAACGCACACACTCAGCATGAGAACACACTGGAACGCACACACTCAGCATGAGAACACACTGGAACGCACACACTCAGCATGAGAACACACTGGAATGCACACTCAGCATAAGAACACACTGGAACGCACACACTCAGCATGAGAACACACTGGACACACCATCACATGAGAACACACTGGAACACACACACTCAGCATGAGAACACACTGGAACACACACACTCAGCATAAGAACACACTGGAACACACACACTCAGCATAAGAACACACTGGAACACACACACTCAGCATGAGAACACACTGGAACGCACACACTCAGCATGAGAACACACTGGAATGCACACTCAACATAAGAACACACCAGTACGCACACACACGCAGCATAGGGACACATCGGCACACAGGCGCAGTCAGCATAGGGACACAAACACACACAGTCGAACAGAGCGGCGCGTATGTGGCGCACACTGGCGGCATTCCGACACGGATAGGGCGGCGTCACTGACAATGGCGGGCGCGAACAACCATGGCGTGCCACATGACGGAACACCCTCCAGCCATGATGCACTCAGCACTCAATCCACGCCGCCATTCAACGAGGCTCCCCGCCACCCGCCACCCGCCACCCGCCACGTGACACCTGCCACCCGCCATGTGACACCCGCCACGTGCCACCTGCCACCCGCCACGTGACACCCGCCACCCGCCACGTGACACCCGCCATCCGCCACGTGACACCCGCCACGTGACACCCGCCACCCGCCACGTGACACCAACCCGTACCGGACGCGTTGGACGAATCGGTAGAGCGCAGGCCTCCCATGCGGAAGGACGGGGTTCAATTCGCGGTCGAGTCAAACTAATGAGTTAAAAAATTGATACTTGTCGCATCCTACTAACCAGGCGCTTGGCATTAATAGGGCAAGGGCAAGGACTGGTTGGGCAAGGGAAAGGGCAAGCACTGGTTGGCTCGGTGTCAGGATAATGTGTCATGGTGCTGGCAGCCTGGTCTCCCAGTGAGGCAGCACTATAAAGTCGCCATGAGTGCGCATTTTTAGAAGTCGGTACCCGTCCTGGACGTAAAACTCCAACAACCAACCCAGCACCCGCCACGTGACACGAACTACGTGACACGAACCACGTGAAACGAACCACGTGACACAAACCACGTGACACGAAGCCCTGTCACTGCCGCCTTGTATGCATAGCAGCAGCCAAATGGTTTCTGTGAATCAGGAACCAGATATAATGTTTGTTGGGAGGTGTTGGTGGGGGGGTGGGGGGGGGGGGGTTGACTCACATCCCCTCCCCTCTCCTTACACCCAAACTCCGCCCTCCCCCCGCACTTTGACATTTTATACTACATTTTATTTGAAAATGGCAGCCCACCTCACGACCTTCCAAATAAACACACTAACATCCACACTCATCCTTCGTGGCTCTGCCTCACTAACAATTGACCAACCATTCCTATATAATATATAATATAATATAGTTGATTGTTTGGGGTTTTACATCCTGGCAACATTTAAGGTCATACCAGAATGCGTACCGACTTGTGACCATGCACACTGATGGCAACTTTATAGTGCTTCCCCACTGGGAAATCAGGCTGCCGACATCATTACCCAATATCCCACTCAGTCACATTATCCTTGCACTGAGCTAACCAGTCCTTGTCCTATCCTATTAATGCCAAGTGCCTGGCTAGCAAGCGACAAGTATCAATTTTATAAGTCAATGGTTTGACTCAACCGGGAACCGAATTCTCGATCTCCCACACATGAGGCCCGCGCTCTATCGATTCGATTCAGCCTGGTCAATACTTTGTAAAATTGTGTATGGTTGTCTGCTGTCTTTGAGACGACGACCTGCTCGCATGATGCGCCCCCTAGTGGAGGGTTCGGGCGTCAATAGACGCGGCCGCTGCCTGTTTGCGGTGCGTGAGTGCTGAAGGCTGCAATGGCCGATGAAAACACACATAACATTTTCAAAACCCAAACAATTATCTAGATTTGATTCTACATATCTAACTTAGATTCTGGTGCACTTATTAAACATTTGTCGGCACATATAAGGGTACTGAGTCAAGTAATAGAACCTGTCACTGTAGAAGCCTATGGTGATAGAATTTTGGCAAGTTTGCCAACATTAATTTAGCATGTTTCCATTTCAAATATCTCAAAAGTTAGCGATTTAAAATAAAAGTTACTTCAAACTAAAGTAAGGTAGATTATAATGAACAACATAATATGTTTATCTCAGAAAATGACAGAAACTCAAAACCGTCGGACTATGCAGCTTTAATTGGTGCTGCCCCGTGCACACTCCACCCAGCACCAGGGGGCGCACAGGCACAGAGGGCAGCTTTAGCGCATTGGTCCCATCCAGATAGGACCTCACTTGTCGTTAGGACGTAAAACCCTCCTAAGCAATATGTATGTTTGTTTGTTGGTGACATCCTGGCAACATTTAAGATCATATCAGGTTGGTTGGTTAGTTGTTGGAGTTTTACGTCCTGGCAACATCTAAACACTGCTAAACTAAAGTCATATCACTTTATCAGGATGGGTATCGACTTGTGACAGTGCGCACTCATGGCGACTTTATACTTATACTATAGTGCTGTCCCACTGGGAGACCATACTATTGGCACCGTGACCCGATTTCCCACCCAGTCACATTATCCTGATACTCAGTTAACCAGTTCTGGTCCTATCCTGGTAATGCAGAGAGCCTGCCTCGATAGTGACAAGTATAAAATTGCATAAGTCATTGGTTTGACTCGACTGGGAATCGAACTCCCAACCTACCACACGGGAAGCCTACGCTCTACTGATTCGGCCACCACGTCCTGTACAAATTATGAAGTTAACCTATCCTAGCGTGTGTGTGCATACCTGCAACGAGGCGGTAAATACCAAAGAAAGTCCTAAAGCGCCTGTCACACCATACCGGACTGAGTACTGGAGAACAACGGACAAAGAATTTTCTAGTCCGGTGCTCTCCGGTACACAAAATGTATCGAAATGTATCGAAATGGAGCGGAATTGGGTCAATTGCCGCTGGGCGACTGGACAAGTACCGTACATGTACCATACATGTACTGGACGAGAACCGGATGAGAACCAGACGAGAACCAGACATGTAACAGATGGGTACCAGACATGTACCGGACAAAACGGACAAACTGGACACCAACGGATGGGTACCGGATATGTATGGATGGGTACCGGATGGGTACCGGACATGTACCAGACAAACCGGACACCAACCGGACACATCAGTCCGGCGGTGTCCGGTAGAAGTTTTGTGCATGTTCAAAACTTGTATCGGACACCGCCGGACACCACTGGACAACGCCGGATAGGTACTAGACATGTACTGGACATCGCTGTACAGTACCGGACAGTGTCCGGTTCTCGTCCGGTTCTCGTCCGGTTCCCCAGTCTGGTAAGGTGTGACTGGGCCTTAAGGGACCGATTTTGGTGTCGATTTTCTTCCAATATAAATGATTACCCTGGCGCACCGAGAATTGACATCCTGGAAGGCCCGACCTAGCAGTAAAGAAAACAGTGGGGAAAAAAGAATTACTGGACACCTGCGACGCCGCCTGGCGGGGATCGGGGATTAGGGTTAGGGGTTTGGGGATCGGGGGGATAAAGGGTGGGGACCTTCTTAATTGAGATCCATGGCAGGCAGAAGGTCGTGTAATTGCAGGTCTAACTAATTATTAGCTAATTACTCCCGCTAAATGTGACGCACGAGTGGGGTGCAGTGGAGTTAGTGAGGATGTATGTGTGTTTGTGTGAGTGAGTGAGTGAGTGAGTGAGTGAGTGGATGAGTGTGGATGTGTGCGCGTGCGTGCGTGCGTGCGTGAGTGTGAGTGTGTGTGAGTGAGTGTGTGTGTGAGTAAGTAAGTGCCTATGTGAGTGAGTGAGGGAGTGAGGGAGTGAGTGAGTGTGGATGTGTCTGTGTGCGTGCGTGTGTGTGAGTGCGTAAGTGAGTGAGTAAGTGAGTGTGGATGTGTGTATGGGTGTAGGCGAGTGGGTCGGACTGTACCCTTTGAACTGGGATGTGTGTCTAGTGCGTGTGTGGTGGGGCGCGGGGGGAGGAGGGGGGGGGGGAGGAAGAGAAGCACTCACTTGAACAATTACCGGAACACCGACTGATTACCCATTAATTAATGATGAGCCTACCCTCCCCCTACCCTCCTCCCCCCCCCCCCCCCCCCCCCCATCCTCCCTCCCCGTCTTCTCCCACCAACTCACCCGGGTACCCGAACCGGACAGTTGAACCACCCAAATCAACTGTCTGAACTAGCGGACAGTTGAACCACCTAAATCAACTGTCTAGACTAGTGGACAGTTGAACCACCCAAATCAACTGTCTGAACTAGTGGACAGTTGAACCACCCAAATCAACTGTCTGAACTAGCGGACAGTTGAACCACCCAAATCAACTGTCTGAACTAGTGGACAGTTGAACCACCCAAATCAACTGTCTGAACTAGCGGACAGTTGAACCACCCAAATCAACTGTCTGAACTAGCGGACAGTTGAACCACCCAAATCAACTGTCTGAAATAGCGGACAGTTGAACCACCCAAATCAACTGTCTGAAATAGCGGACAGTTGAACCACCCAAATCAACTGTCTGAACTAGCGGACAGTTGAACCACCGAAATCAACTGTCTGAACTAGTGGTCAGTTGAACCACCCAAATCAACTGTCTGAAGTAGCGGACAGTTGAACCACCTAAATCAACTGTCTGAACTAGGCTATCTGTTAAAACTGCAGTATTTGTCTATTATTGTTGTTATTATTATTATTATTATTATTATTATCAATAGTAGTAACACAGCGATGAAAGTAGTCTCTGGGGGAAAAAGCCGAAATGCGAATGTTCTCCTGTAGGCTTAGCATTGTCAGGGAATCGCGGAAAATTCCCAGAAGTCGGGTTTCATATATCGCTGATAGTGCTGCACCGTTTGAAGCATGTATTAGTAGTATATGCTGACAGTGCTGCGACATCTGCACTACATACAGTATAACCCCGTTAAACCAAGCTCGGTTAAACCAAACTATTGGTTAATCCAAACTTGTTTTGGCGGCCCGGCAAAATACTACCATTTATCAATGTCATATAAAAAAGTTGGTTAAACCAAAGTCGGTTAATCCAAATTATCGGTTAATCCAAAGAAAACGTTCGGACTCCAGGTCACTGCGGTACCCCAGGTCACAAGCTGTAACGTGACTGGGGCGTTACTTATCCAGTATTACTGATCAGGTAGGCCTGTATCAGGATGTCTACAACACATTGTATTCCAAGGTGGAGACGCATCCAAGTACTGACGATATTCGTCACTGCTTAAAGTTAAACTGTTGAAGTTGCATGGTCCGATGGTTTTGAGTTTCTGTCATTTCTTTCTGAGATAAATATATTAAACTGATTGTTATAATCTACCTTACTTTGGTTTGAAGTAATTTTTATTTTAAATCGCCAACTTTTGAAATATTTGAAGTATGAATATATATGTCAAATTAGTTTTGGCAAGCACACCAAAACTCTGACAC
Source organism: Branchipolynoe longqiensis (assembly GCA_030323885.1). Taxonomy (NCBI): domain Eukaryota; kingdom Metazoa; phylum Annelida; class Polychaeta; order Phyllodocida; family Polynoidae; genus Branchipolynoe; species Branchipolynoe longqiensis. The sequence goes on along the minus strand of CM059188.1, from coordinate 108,258,893 downwards.
CATAGATTTCTGCAGTAACAGGTTCTATTAAATTGACTCAGTCTTGCTTTCTATGTGGCAATACATGCTTAATACATATGTAGAATCAAGTCAACATAGTTGTTTTGGTTTTGACTATGCAGCTTTAATGCTGGTGATCTAACGAGAACCAGTGTTTGTAATGTGATATTGGCCGCATTGGGATTCTCAGAAGTGAAATCACACGTAATTGGTGCTGATGCCATGATAGGGGCAATGTTGAAAACCATACACAGAGTGCCATCAATCAGGCAGCCCTGTGATGACGGGGTCCCCTTTTATGTATTTGTAAAGCGTGTTAATTTACTTTGTAGTTGAGAACAAAGCAGAATATGGGGACGAGGGGGGAGTGGAGAGAGAGAGAGAGAGAGAGAGAGAGAGAGAGAGAGAGAGAGAGAGAGAGAATGCAAAACACGGACAGCATTGTGTGAGCAGTTCGTTCAGCTCATTATGTAGGCAATTCATTAAGCTCGATCAGCGCATACCTAACTCGATCAGCGCATTGTGTGAGCAGCTCATTGAGCTCACTGTGTGAGTAACTCATTGAGCTCATTGTGTGAGTCACTCATTGAGCTCATTGGGTAAGCAGTTCATTGAGCTCATTGTGTGAGCAGTTCATTCAGCTCACTGTGTGAGCAACCCATTCAGCTCACTGTGAGTAACTCATCGAGCTCATTGTGCAAGCAGTTCATTGAGTTAATTGTGCGAGCAGCTCGTTCAGCTCATTGTGTGAGTAACTCATTGAGCTCATTGTGTAAGCAGATCATTGAGCTCATTGTGTGAGCAGCTCGTTCAGCTCATTGTGTGTAACTCATTGAGCTCATTGTGTAAGCAGTTCATTGAGCTTATTGTGTGAGCAGCTCGTTCAGCTCATTGTGTGAGCAGCTCGTTCAGCTCATTGTGTGAGTAACTCATTCAGCTCATTGTGTAAGCAGTTCATTGAGCTCATTGTGTGAGCAGCTCGTTCAGCTCATTGTGTGAGCAGCTCGTTCAGTTCATTGTGTGAGTAACTCATTGAGCTCATTGTGTAAGCAGTTCGTTCAGCTCATTGTGTGAGGAGCTCGTTCAGTTCATTGTGTGAGAAACCCGTTCAGCTCATTGTGTGAGCAGCTCGGTCAGTTCATTGTGTGAGTAACTCATTGAGCTCATTGTGTAAGCAGTTCATTGAGCTCCTTGTGTGAGCAGTTCATTCAGCTCACTGTGTGAGCAGTTCGTTCAGCTCATTGTGTGAGCAGTTCATTCAGCTCACTGTGTGAGCAGTTCGTTCAGCTTATTGTGTGAGCAGTTCATTCAGCTCATTGTGTGAGCAGTTCATTCAGCTCATTGGGTGAGCAGTTCCTTCAGCTAGCTCATTTTGTGAGCAGTTCGTTCAGCTCAGTGTGTGAGCAGTTCGTTCAGCTCAGCATGTGAGCAGTTCGTTCAGCTCATTGTGTGAGCAGCTTGTTCAGTTCATTGTGTAAGAAACCCATTCAGCTCATTGTGTAAGCAGCTCATTGAGTTCATTATGTGAGTAGCTCGTTTAATTCACTGTGTGAGTAGCTCGGTCAGCTCATTGTGTAAGCAGTTAATTGTGTGAGCACCTCATTGAGCTACACACACATATATGTCCAACGTGCCACCGCACATTCCGAGAACAAATTGGACTCATCGGTCATCGACGAGTTCACAACAAATGATGAGTTGATGTCGTCGTCGCCACCGATGGATAACCAAGAACAAGTCGCCGATGACCGCCCAAGCGCTAGTGGTGGGGATGAATGTATTGTATGGCTGCTCCGCTCCTCCCCCTCCAGTGGGAATCTTTCCCAGACCCAGATCAGAGCCTGTGACGGTGCTTTGCGCGTCCACTTTGGCGCGTGTTCTCAACTAATTGGCCCTCCCCCAACCCCACCCCACCCCACCCCACCACACTCAACAACTCCCCACCACCGCGCCACCCCAACACCTCATCACACTCAACCCGGGTCTGGCAAACCGTGTTACTAATTAATGCAATATTCTATCTGCCAAAATCTAGAAAGATTTTCACTCGGTTGCACATTATTTATTAGCACAAGTCGAATACTTACAGGCCTACCTCCCGGCTATATAAATAGTTCATCCCAACAAGGGCAGGTGTGTATAGTGGTATAGCACGGCAATTAACTATATTGTCGCTGTGAACTATTTGTGCTTCGTACCTACTGGAGGAAATTATGTAAGCTCAAAGACGTGACTAGGCGAGAACTGGCGGGAAAGGATCCGGTACAGTTCTCCACACACCACCTTTTTGATTGACGTTTTTGGTTCCCGTTTGCCACGCCCCTTTCTACCGCCGGATACGCCGTGGTACGGGGATGAGGGCCCTGGTGAGGGGGCGTGATACGGGGATGAGGGACCATGCATGATACGGGGATGAGGGTCGTGATGCAGGGATGAGGGGCCGTAAGTGGTCGTGATATGGAGGTGAGGGCCGTGATTCGGGGTGAGGGGCCGAGGTAAGAGGGTGAGGGGTCGTGATATGGAGGTGAGGAGTGGTGATATGGAGGTGAGGAGTCGTGATATGGAGGTGAGGGATCGTGATATGGAGGTGAGGGATCGTGATATGGAGGTAAGGGACCGTGATGGAGGGTGAGGGGCCGTGATGCGGGGATGAGGGGGCCGAGATACGGAATGAGGGGGTGTGATACGAGGGGATGAGAGTCGTGATATGGAGGCGAGGGCCATGCTGCGGGGTGAGGGGCCGTGAGGCCGGGGTGAGCGGCCGTGATAGGGGGGGCTTATACTTATAATAGGGGACATGATGCGGGGTGAGGGGCCGTGTTAGGGGATGAGGGGCCGCTTTTGAGGCGCCTGCGATGTGAAAATACTAGACGTAGACTACGCAATGCCATCCATCAATCAGCGATAATCGAGCACTTGCCGCGTTACGTCCGGCACCCAGTCACAACCCGACCGGCCTTATCGTATTTAGCACCAGCCACAATTAAGCAGGCGGGCGCCAGGATTATCTAAATGATTTAAACGCAGAGTGGCGCAGCCCGTTAGTCTAGCGACTCTCTGCCCACACCCTCACCCTCACCCTCACACACACACGCGCTCATAATATACAGACTCACACACTCACCTCCTCACACACTTACATCCTCACACACCACGTCTCAAAATCCCCCCACACACACCCTCACAACACTCCACACAAACAGTCCCTACAAATATTCAAACACGCAGTCACCCCCTGAGATCCACGCATGCACTCTCTCTCACACATACTCTCACACACCTTGACCCACTCACACACACACTCACACACACACACACACGCACACGCACACACAAGCGCGCTCCATCTAGCAACGCCGCATTGTCTGGCTCCACCCCCACCCATCCCCACCCCGCCCTGCCTCCGGCGATCTTGCCTCACTGCACCTCGCCCCACCCGACATCGCACCCCTCAATCTGCCCCACCCCGCCCCACCCCGCCCCGCGCCGCCCCGCCCCGCACCGGCAGTGCGGACAGCGGACGAGGTTATTCATTCCTGTCACGGCCGCCCGACTGTCTCCCTGCCAGGTCAACATATCCAGGCTAGTTTGTGTGTGTTGTGTGTGTATGGGGGGGGGTGGGGGTCTAACCAACACATCGTCACTCAATCAGCGGCGAATCAGAGACAAGCAATGCCCGGAGCTCAAAAGTAATCACTTAGAAACTTACAGTTACAAACTGACATATGCCGCAGTGCGCCTGTAGCCGCTTAGAGTACATTACGGCTATTTTTACGGGAGTGGTAGGCGAGTGGTTAGTAAGTCGGGTCCTGTGTTAATATGGGGGGGGGGGGGGGCGCAGTCGGCGGAAACCCCAGGCAGGTTAGGAGCAAAACGGTTTAGCGCGATTTGGTTAGTGCAACACATTGTATCGATAACACACACGTGCTAACACTGCTCCATGCATATGGCCCCAGGTGGCGCTGGCAGAGCATGCATGGCGAGCACTGACGACGTTTGGCTACCAGCTCTGGTTGGTTGGTTGTTTGTTGGAGTTTTACATCCTGGCAACATCTAAGGTCATATCAGGTTATAAGGTCACTCATGGTGACTTTATAGTGCTTCCCAACTGGGAAATCAGGCCCCTGGCACAATGACCTGATATCCCACTCAGTCACAATATCCTGACACTGCGCTAACCAGTCCTTGCCAAGTCCTACTGATGCCGAGCTCCAGGCTAGGAAGCGACAACTTGACCGGGAACCAAACTCCCGATCTCCCACACACGAGGCCCGCGCTCTACCGATTCGGCTAGTTACCCTTCAGAAGAGCATCCTTATACAGTGCATACAACGCATATTAATACTCGGCTCCCGACACGAGCCCTAAACCGTCACCAAACTGGTCACCACACAAACAGGGTAGCAAAGTAACCGGGAATATTTTGATGGATCAAATTATTTCATCCAAAGCTGGTTGGGGTTTTTAAAAGCATTTTTAATAGACATACATAGTGAAACTTCTACAGACAGTTTGGTAGAAGACAGTTTGGTAGAAAAAGAAAAACGAAAACAACAACAATAACAACAACAAGAACTCGGTTGTGCTTTCGAACCTCCGACCTTCCGCACGGGAAGCTAGTGGGCTTTCCAATTCGGCCACCGTGTCCGGTCACAACAAGAAGAAGACAGGAGAAAAAAGACAAACGAGAAGGAGGAGGAGGCGGAGGAGGAGGAAGAGGAGAAGGGGGAGGGGCAGGAGGAGGGGAGGGAGATAGGGAAGGAGGAGGGTGAGTAGGAGGAAGAGGAGGAGAAGAAGAACATTTCTGTTTTGCTTGTTTGTTGTTCTACGTCCTAGCAACATCTAAGGTCATATCAGGACGGGTACCGACTTGGGACAGCGCACACTCATGCATACTTTATAGTGCTGCCACACTGGGAGACCAGGCTGTCAGCATCATGACCCGATATCCCACTGAGTCACATTGTCTTGATACTGAGACAACCAGTCCTTGCCCTATCCTAATAATGCTGAGCGCCTGGCTAGGAAGCGACAAGTATCAATCCTTAAGTCATTCACTTGACTCGACCAGGGTTCGAACACACGATCCCACGATCTACCAACACGGGAGACGGACGCTCTAACTCATTCAGCCATCCTGTCTGGTTAGTAGAAGAAGAAGAAGAAGAAGAAGAAGAAGAAGAAGAAAAGAAAAAAGAAGAAGAAAAAAGAAGAATGGGGAGGGAGGGGAGAAGGAGGAAGAAGGAGGAGGAAGAGGAGAAGGAGGAAGCGGAGGCGCAGGAGGAAGAGGAGGCACAGGAGAAGAATAAGAAGAATATGGAGAAGGAGGAAGAGGAAGGAGAAGAGGAGGGGCCTGAATGGGGTGAGAGGGAGAGGGAAGAGGAGAGGGAGAAGGTAAAGAAGAAGGAATACTCACTTTGCACCAACGATGATCGAGTCGGTCAGGTTGTCGGTGAAGAGGATCTTGAAGTGGTCGGGGTGATTCGTAGTAAACACTTTCGCATGTTTGTGGGTCCCTGCAAAGACAAAAGGTGGGCTGGAATATTGCTTACAAACAAAATCCATTTCACAAAGGACAAACCTGATAGACCAGCTGTCATAGTGTCAGCGGAAACCTGCCCAAGCAGGCCGGCACTTGGTCTCGTTCAATTAGCATGCACATTACCGTAACAGATTTTGCACATTTTCACTTCAAATATCTCCAAAGTTAACCCCTTAAAATAAAAGTTACTTCAAAAGTAGATTATAATGACCAACCTAATATATATCTATCTGAGAAATAGGGCAGAAAGTTAAAACTGACAGACTATAAAAGTTTTAATATCGACTAGACAACTGAGTACTCAGTGTGTGTGTGTGTGGGGGGGGGGGGGGGTAGATGGTCAAATTGAAAAGCCAGAAGATGATGTTGAAATGGACTAACAGTAACACAAAGTACAATAAAAGCTGGATTTTGGACTGTCTGCAATGTACAAATAGTTACAAGTCATAAACAAGAGAGAAAACCAAACTTATTATTAAAACAACATTCAAAAGATTTAAATCAAATTAGGGCTGCTCAAAGGTGAAAACAAGTAATCCGTTATGACCAGTGTAAATAAATTGATCACTAAAGAGAAAAAAAATCATTGGCCTATGTAATGGGGCAATAGAAAGGTTTGTGTAGTTGGAATAGCTTGTGCAGGTTGTGTAGCTTGTATAGCTTGTATAGCTTTATAGCTTGAATAGCTTGTATAGCTTGTATAACGTATATAGCTTGTATAGCTTGTATAGCTTGGATAGATGCTTGGAGAGTTGAATTTTAGACTGACATCCCACTAGACACATCAATGCACTTTTTATTGTTGAAATTCTGATCACCAACAATTGCTAATGAATTGCAATATATCACAAGCACCAGATGCCTCTCGATCGTCCTGTCCCATAAGGCTCCAAAAGGAAATCTTGTTTTATTTTAAAATGGCTCTAGAGCATATTGATTTTTATCATCGGCTATTGGACGTCAAACATATGGTCATAATGACATATTTCTTTGGAGGAAACCCGCTGTCGCCACATCAGCTACTCTTTCCGATAAGCAGCAAGGGGTCTTTTATATGCACTTTCACACAGACAGGACCGAACATACCACAGCCTTTGATGAACCAGTTGTGGACCACTGGTTGCAATGGAAAATAGCCCAAGCCGCAAATGGATCCACTGAGGAGTATCGATAGAATGAACCACACCGCCTCTATTAAGGCTCCAAGGTTTTACTTTTTCATTTCGTGCACAACACCCATAATGCGCATTTTCCACAGCTGCGTCAGGTGTGAATGTTGCTGAGAGTGCTCGTGTGTGTGGGGCTTGGGGTAGGTCTCTGCTGGTGGTGGTGGGAGTAGGGGGTGGGGGAGTGGGAAGTGGGGAGAGGGGGAGCTCACCTGGGGCCGTATGCACGAATCGGTGTTAGGCTTAGCCGGAGTTAAGGCACTAGCCGCGGTTAGCTACCTCAGGGTAGCGGGGGGTTGGAGAAATGTGTGAATCGGTATGCACCAATGTTTTAGCCGCCGCGGATAGCTAACCGTAAGTTTATTTATAGATTTGGGAATTCCCTCCAGTTGACGATATGAATAACGCCGCCAATGCGGCGGGAGCATTAATAACGGTTCGATTTTATGGTTAATTTGAATAAATTTAACTTATTGCGTATGTAAATCTGTCAAATATGATCGCATTGAATAGATTTGGTTATAATATATTGCCGCCAATTCGGCGGCGACGGTGGCGGCCATGTTTAGTTGACGTTGGACAGTATGGATATCGACGTCGCTGCGGCGGCGGCGATTTGTTTACTTTACATTCGTCGATTCGACAATATGCATAACGCCGCCAATGTGGCGGCGGCGTTAATATCGGTTCGAATTTAGGGTTAAATTGATAAAATTTCACTTATGGCGTATGTAATTCTGTTAAATATGATAGCATTGAATAGATTTAGACCCACACACGCACACTAACCGGCGCGGCTAGCAGTTAAACGTGATTTGAAACTGGGGTAGCTTAGCCTAGGCTAAATTTTGCGGTTAGCGCTAACACCGATTCGTGCATACCGATTTCTCACATTTAGCCGTGTGGAGCTAGCCTAGCCGCGGTTACGGCCCTAACCCCGATTCGTGCATACGGCCCCAGGTGTTTGTTGGCTAAACCCCACCCCTACCCTCACCCCAGCCAACCCTCACCCCGCCCGCACCCCCACCCCACCACCACATCTCACCCTACACTCACCCCCACCCCACCCGTCCCACCCAACCCCACCACACCCCCACACCCACATCACCCCCACCCCAGCGTTCCCACGGGACGCCGTGATGTTGCCCGGTGAGAACACACGGACACCTCCGCCTGATCACGCCATCCCATGAGCATGCGCATTAGGCAAACAGCAAAGCGCCGCCCACAGGACGCCGAGCTGCCGGCTACACATGTCGGGCGTCCCCCGACAGTCCGTCAGGAGCGCCACTGTACAGATGGGGGGGGGGGGGGGGATACCACAACCCATACCACTCCTCCCACCACCATCCGCTTCTATTACAGTGATTTGTATTTTTTGTTTAAATAAGTAGAGGGTCCGCAGCCTACACATGTGAAGATATGGAATTTGAAGCTATTTCAAGGCTATTTCAAGGCATTCCAAGGCTGTTTCTGATAGGAATTCAAGACTATTTTTATTTTTATTTAGTCTGAAATCACCATTCGGAATGTTGATTTCAGAGTAATTTATATCAGTGGGGACGGTTTAATGGAATTCAAGGCTTTTTAAGACCAATTACCAAAAACAGGTTAAATTCAAGGCTTTTCATGGGCTTGAAATGGGGCAAATGAAGTTCAAGACTTTTCAAGACTTTCCAGGCCCCATACGGACCCTGTAAGTTGTGATGGAGGTCGGTTGCATATTCATAATAAATGATCAGTTAGAGCAAACCGATCGATGATTGATTAATAAAGGGTTCAGACAAATATGCAATTTAATCATATCTGAGGCCAATCTTCACACAAACTGTGGTGAATGTTATTTCATAATTAATTCAACACAGACTTAAGTTCTATTAAATATATATCTATCTATCTTTATGTTATATACACATAGTAGACCATACATTATACATTTATTTATATATCTCTTTTCAGTTTGAAATGCCACTAGTAAAACAATTTCTAAATCCTTAAAATTTAATCTGGTGCATTAACTAAAATCAATAGTTGCTTTTAGTAAATTAGCGTCCAAATTGACCGGCAAACCAACTGATTTTCGACTCTAGTCGATGATTGTACCACCATTAAAAATAAGTATCATGTACATAGAAAATATATATATACACACACAAACACACACACACACACACACACACAATGTTGATTTTGCGATTTGGGGGGGGGGGGGGGGGGGGGGGTAATTCCCGCCGTACATGTGTGCGTGTGCGTGTGCATGCGTACATGTGTGTGTGTGCACGCGTACATGTGCGTGTGTGCGCGCGCACATATGCGTCGTTAAAGGTACATGTGTGGGTGCGTGGTGGGTGGAGGTGGAGGTGGAGGTGGAAGTGGAGGTGGAGGTGGAGGTGGAGGTGTGAAATCGTTACCTGTGGGAACAGTCCCAACTGCCAGTGTGTGATAACACCCTAAAGGTAGATTCTCACGATTTGACTTCCCATGCAGTCAAAGTTTCTGCAACCTTGCGTGTGTATGTTTAAAGTCGCATCACCCTCCTCTTTTGTCAAAAGAATTGCGGAGAAGCAAATTAGATTTAAATAAATTCACTAGTATCGGAGTTGGTTGCTATATTTTAAAGCTAAATGAATGCATAGTCTGATAAAAGCGTCACATTTTCAAAAGTAAAACACTGATCTAGATTTGAACCGACATATCTAACTTAGATACCGGTGTACGTATTAAGTATTTGGTGCTACATAGAAGGGAATCTAATTGAACCTGTTACTGTTTTGCTACGATTTCCCATGTAGTCAAAGTTTCTGCAACCTTGCGTGTGTTTGTTTAAAGTCGCATCACCCTCCTCTGTTGTCAAAAGAATTGCGGAGAAGCAAATTAGATTTAAATAAATTCACTAGTATCGGAGTTGGTTGCGAATGCTATATTTTAAAGCTGAATGCATAGTCTGATAAAAGCGTCACATTTTCAAAAGTAAAACACTGATCTAGATTTGAACCGACATATCTAACTTAGATACTGGTGTACGTATTAAGTATTTGGTGCTACATAGAAGGGAATACTAAGCTAATTTAATTGAACCTGTTACTGTTTCAGTCTGTGGGGCCAGAGTTTTGGCGAGCATACCAAAATCAATTTAGCATGTTTACACTTCAAATATAGATCTCCAAAGTTAGCAATACGGGTATTCTCTGTGGCAGAGTGGTTAGACCTTTTTCTAGGTCAGACTCCTAATCTGAAGTTTGGTGGTTCAATTCCCCATGCCCCACCTCTGCCAATATGGATTTCCACCGCTGTGTATAAGTTACCGCGTCATCAAAGGCTGGTTGCTCTCATACCATGTGTATGTGGTGTGGGAGGTTAAAAATCCCTTGGGTCGGTAAAAGTGTAGGCTCGGGCTTTCTATCGACAAACTGTCTAACGGTGAAAACAAGTCTATTCAGACTTATCCATGATAGGCAGTATAAATCTTCAAGGAATATTAAATCAAAGCCGCTTCAAGCTCATGTAAGATAGATTCTAACGGTCAACCTAATATATTTATCTCAGAAAATTATAGAAACTCAAAACCATCGGATTATGCAACTTTAACCCCCCAGCTTTCCCTCTCCCCACACACACGCACAACACACACCACACACACACACACACACACACACACACACACACACACACAATCTAGCCCTGCCGGCTCCTCATGGGAATCCCGACCTCCTCATGAGAAAGTGGTGTGGTCCTGTGATCAGCGCCGCGTAGTGGTGGGAGGCGAAGCTAAGTGATGAGAGTGGGGTGGGGGTGGAGGTGGGGGTGGAGGTGGGGGTGGAGGTGGGGGGGGGGGGGGGGGGTACGGTGGGGGAGGTAGCCTACTCGAGCTGTGATTGAGACAGATGCGTCACCAGTAATAGCAGCCATTATGTCTACTTACATAGCGTGCACTTATACCTAATATGGCACTTTGTAGTTGTGCATCTGCGCACCTATACTAGAGATAGCAGCCACCCTCCCCCCCCCCCAACACGCCCCCCCCACCCACACTCACTCACACCAGCACCCCAGCTAGCCAGAAAGAGGACCCAGACATAATAGTCCACTAGTAGTAGTACTGTGGCTGTGCATCCACAGGCGGCATCTGTGATTTGCACCTTTCTTCACGGAGCATGCGCAGTGAGAGTCTAGCCTCATTAGTTCCTGTCACTGCCGTCAAGTAGATAGAAATCATCTATTTTGTGTTTGTTTCTTGTGTGGAGTGGGCCGTAGCTCAGTCGGCAGAGTGTTCACCTGTGAAGGGGTCAGTCATCCTATCGATCCTGCTCAGAGGACCCATTTGCAGCTTAGGCTATTTTCCATTCCAACTAGTGGTCCACAACTGGTTCATCAAAGGCTGTGGTATATGCTGTCTTCTCTGTGGGAAAGTGCATATAAAAGACCCCTTGCTGCTTATTGGAAAGAGTAGCCTATGATACGGTAGCAGGTTTCCACCAAATAAATATGTCAGAATGACCATATATGTTTGACGTCCAATAGCTGATGATAAAACTCAATGCGCTCTAGAGGCGTCGTTAAATAAAACAACCTTTTTTTTGGTTCATATTTTTTAGATAAATATAGTAGATTGATCATTAATCTATTTTACGTTGGAATTAACTTGTATCTTAAAGGACCTATTATGGTGATAGTTGAGGTGAAATTATACTAACTTGATTTTGAGCCAAGGCTTCAAAAGTGACAAGTTCTATTAAACTAACTAGTAACTTAGTATTACCCCGGCTATGTAGCAAAACTAATAATAGCTAGCTTAATAAGTGCATCAGTATGTAAAGTCGCCGGCTCGTGGTGTGGGTGGTGTGGACAAGCCAAAGGAAAGCAATACAGGTAATGAAGGAAAATAGGTGAAGAGTGAAAGTAGGAGAGTGAGACTCCTTCATTTATTAGTTTATATAGGTTTTCTAGAATCCAAGATGGCAGTGGTCACATGGTTCAATCCACCAATCAGAGTACAATGTGCTGTATCCAAGGCCTTGTTATGCTGGCTACAGTGCCTTGTAGTGGCCAATGATCCATAAATAACACCATGGGGGGAGGGAGTATGTGAGGTGACTCTTCCAAAGAGTATATCTAGTAAATCTCGGAAGTGACACTCCTCCAAAGACTATTTTACTATACAATTTCTATACCTAATGAGTAATAGTTTACCAACTCCACACATCCCTCATATGCCTTTGGTTTTTATATATTACCTTTTATCATTATATAGACAGTTTGTAATTTATTATAGTAATTTCACATCGGTCCTCATGTATTATATCGGAAAATTTTACAAGTATCTAAGTTGGACATGTCACATCAAATCTAGGTGAGTGTTTTGGGTTAAAAAAATGTGGTGCTTGTGTCAGATTATGCAGCTCTAAAGTTGTATAGTCCGATGGTTTCGAGTTTCTGACATTTTATGAGATAAATAGGTCATATTGATTGTTGTAATCTTAGGTAATGTGACTTTAATTTGAAGAAAGTTTTATTTTTAATGGCTAACTTTCGAGATATTTGAAGTGCAAAAATGTCAAATTAGTTTTGGCAAACATGCCAAAACTCTGACACCATAGACGTCAGCAGTAACAGCTTCTATTAAACTGACTCAGTATTCCCTTCTATGACGCAACCACTCCTTGCCCTATCCTAATAATGCCGAGCCAGGCTAGGAAGCAACAAGTATCAATTTGAACGTCATTGATTTGACTCGACCGGGAACCAAACTCCCGACCTTCCGCATGGGAGGCTTGCGCTCTACCGATTCGGCCAACCCCTCCGGTCCTAGTCTTCATGATATATCCTATTTGGACTTGATTCATCCCAAGCAAAGTGAAAAAAGGCTCGCCTAGCGGGAACAAGAGGCGACTCAGGATTTGTTTGTTTGGTTGTTGTTTTATGTTCTAGCAACAACATCTAAGGTCATATCAGGAGGGGTACCGACTTGTGACAGTGCACACTCACGGTGACTTTTACAGTGCTCAGGGATAAAAGTGGTCTCCGGGAAAAAAAGCGGAAATGCTGATATTCTCCCATAGGTTTGGCATTGTCAGGGAGTTGCGGAAAAATACCGGATGTCAGGTCTCAACTAGCCTTGTTGTGATTGCATATCTAACAGTTTCTTGCTTAGGTTTTATGTTCTAACTACATCTAAGGTCATATAAGAATGGGATTGCGGCCACTCAACTGTTGTCATATACATCCCATCTTTTGGAATTTTGTTTAACGTTAATCGGTGGATATAAGAAATCCCGGAAATCCGCGAAACCGCGGAGGTCTTTCATCTCTGAGTGCTGCCCTACTGGGAAATCAGGCCACCAGCACCTGACCTGATATCCCCACTCAGTCATATTATCCTGACACCAAGCCAACCAGACCTTACCCTATCCGAATAATGCCGAGCGCCTGGCTAGGAAGCTACAAGTATCTATTTTGTAAGTCATTGGTTTGACTCGACAGGCAACCAAACTCCCAATTCAGCCACCGCGTCCGTTCCCATAGTCTTCATGATACAGTATAACCCCGTTAAACCAAACTTGAAGGGACCCTGGACATTTGTTTGGATTAACCGATCATTGGTTTAACCAAGCTTTGACTTTGATTTGGCTTTGGCAAAAACGGGGGTGCATTATGAATGTACAATGTATGTGGAGACTATGATTATTGTTTTTTATGTATATACAGTTTAACCCCATTAAATCAACCTCGGTTAAATCAAACGATCGGTTAATCCAAACTTTTGTTGGTGACCTGGCAAAATACTACCATTTATCATATAAAAAAGTCTCAGATTACCTTAAAACAACATGAAAGTTTGGTCTAACTTTACTGGAAGTGGCCTGGGGCAGACAATTTTGTTTGGATCAACCGATACTTTGGATTAACCGACTTTGGTTTCACCAACTTTTTTATATGATAAATGGTAGTATTTGGCCGGGCCACCGAAAAAAGTTTGGATTAGCCGATCGTTTGGTTTAACGGGGTTGTACTGTATATATCCTATTTGGACTTGATTCATCCCAAGCAAAGGGAAAGGCTCGCCAAGCGGCAAAAAGGGGAACCTCAGCAGGCGGCGGCCAGCGTGCTACAGGTACAAATGCTGCTGCTAACGCCTCGGACTCAGAGTGTGGCGCCCACACCAGGCGCCCTGATGTTGGTCCACCAGCACGACATAAAACAATCGCCATCGCGTCTGTGTTGATGGCGGCGCCTTTTATCCCGGCGTCTCTGGGGGTGGGTGGGGGTGGGTGGGTGGGGGTGGGTGGGGTGGGTGGTGGTGGGGGGGAGGGGGTTGGAGGGATCGGCAACTCCTCACAATTAGATGTGTTATTGCCGACTAGACCAAACCATGTCAGGAGCGCCTCAGAACAGTCGTTATCCGAACCGCGCCATCTACCGCTGCGGTGTGTGTGCGGGGGTGGGGGTGGGGTGGGGGGTTACACAAAAGCCAGCCTGCCACAATAGCCAAAAAGCGTCCAACTCAATGCATAATGAAATATAAGGGAAATGGAGGTTGGATGGTTGGGGGGTGGGGGAGAACTGGATGATTTATTGTTGGTAAACAGATTTATTCTTTGAACAACTCATGTTGTCAGTATGATCAAGAGAGGTATAACAGCTCCAAGTAATTGTGGATATAATGCACAAGCTCATTATTGCACAAGACAGGGTGGGGTGATGGGCAAATAGGGATAGGAGAGAGGGAGAGAAGAGAAGAGATAAGAAAGGAGAGAGCAGAAAGGAGAGAGCAGAGAGGAGAGAGGAGAGATCAGAGAGAGAAGAGAGAAGAAAGGAGAGAGCAGAGAGCAGAGAGAGAAGAGAAGAAAGGAGAGAGCAGAGAATTTGCTTCGCGTGGGATCAATCCCCGGCTGAGACAAACCGAACACTTACACAATTAACACTTGTCCCTACTTAGTACTTTACCTGGTGCTTGGCAAGTACTGGTTGACTCAGTGACGGGATAATGTGACTGAGTGGCATACCAAGGTCAGAGCAAAGACTTTGACCACACCTGGTTTCATGTTTCAGACAAACTGTTGCCGAGACTCAGTCAGTGTTTCCCGACATGCTGCTACATGGAGGGCCCAGATGTGACTGCCCAGATTGGAGGTAGATCTGCGGCACCCTGAGTGGAGGCTCGCAGACGGGCACGCCGTGTCGCCCGATAGCGCTTATCAGCCACAGTTGTAGCGCCCTGCTGATAGCGCCGGGGGTGGCACTGGCGCGTGACCGTCTCGCCTCAGTGGACGGCGGTCATCCCTCCTGGGTGGCATGAGCGTCACGGGCCGATGGGTGAGGTGGGCGGGGTGATGTGGACGGGGTGCCGAGAGCAGATCGAAGCAGCTCAGGCCAGTGAGCGGGAGGGCCAATGTAGTTGTGTGTGTGTGTGTGTGTGTGTGTGTTTGTATGTGTGAGTGGGTGTGGGTTATCTAGAAGGTGAGGGAGCTACCAGGAAGATGTGTCTGTGTAGATGGGGGGGGGGGGGGGGGGGGGGGCAGTTCGTTCAGAGGGACGGCCCGCCTTAGGAAAGGACACCAGAGATGGTGGACGGTAGTGTGGGATGAAGGGTTGGGTGTGGGGGGCGGGTAAGCTATGAAGTGGGAGGGTGGGTAAGGAGCTCAGGGAGGCATCGGGTAGGTGTTTGTGGGGGGGGGGGGGGGGGAGGGTCAGTTCAGGAAATGAAACGCAGAGGTGTGGAAGGAATCAGTGTGTGTGTGTGGGAGGGCGGCATTGGACCGACGGGCTTATGGGAAGGGAAGGGAGCAGCCCAGGAAGGGAATCCCACAGCTGAGTGTGCGTGTGTGTATGTGTGTGTATGTGTGTGTGCGTGTGTGTGTGCGTGTGTGTATGGGTGTGTATGTGTATGTATGTGTGTTGTAATGATTAGAGAGGTCAGGGCTAGGGTACCACTGACCATGGCAAAGATTGTGGGGGAGGGGGAGGCATGTGGGGGGTATGGTGGAGGAGGGGTGCTTTGAAGGCGATGGGAGGAGTGACAGGTGTGGTCAAGGTAGTATAGACTGACTGAGCGGCGTGAGATCTGGGGAAGGCTGAAGGGGATGGGGCAGTGAATGAAGGGTAGGTTGGTTGGTTGTTGGAGTTTTACATCCTGGCAACATCTAAGGTCATATCAGGATGGGTACCGGCTTGTGACAGTGCTGCCCCACTGGGAGACCAGACCAGCCAGCATCATGACCTGATATCCCACTCATTCACATTATCCTGACACTGAGCAAACCAGTCCTTACCCTATCCTAATAATGCCAAGCGCCTGGCTAGGAAGTGACAAGCATAATTTGTAATTCATTGGTTTGATTCGACCAGGGTTGGAACCCATGGGTTCGAATCTCATGACCTACCAAAATGGGAGACGGACGCTCAACTCATTCGGCCATCACGTCCGGGTTAAGCAAAGAAATGGCCACGCAACGTCGACTAGAAGATCAGCATACATGTACATAAGTGTGTGTGTGTACATAAGTGTGTGTGCGTGTGTGTGTGTGCGTGGGTGTGTGGCAGGGTGGGAGGGGGCGTCAAACATTGAGAGGCTGACTTAGCGGCAGTGAACCGAAAAGGGAGGTAGAGCAAGTTTCGTCAACACCGGACCAGCTGTGTATCTGCTGGCTGTTACCACTTTAGCTGTACGCCAAGGTCAGCCGGGCGTAATTCAAGGTCAACTTGACCATCACCCCCTGGTGGCGACGTGAGCGGTGCAGGCGGCGCTTTACCCAGACACCCGATCGTTACCAATAGCCACATCACGCACTTGACCTCTGACCCTTCACAGGTGGAATATATCACGACCAACCACTTGCCAGCAAGTATTTGATGACAGTTTTGTTGTAGGCTTTATTTTTGTATGTATGTGTGTGTGATGGTTATTTATTTAATTACAAATCCCCCTCCAAAATTCACAGAATCACCGAAAGGAAAGTTTGTTGTAAATTAAAGCTGCATAGTCTGATGAACCATCACATTTTCAAAACCAAAATAATTATATAGATTTGACTCTACATATCTAACTTAGATATTGATGCACATATTAAGCATTTATTGCCACATAGAATGGAACACTGAGACAGTTTGATAGAACCTGTTACTGTTGAAGCCTGTGGTGTCAGAGTTTTGGCGTGCTTGCCAAAACTAAGTTTACATGACTGAATTTCAAAATCTCAAAACTTATCCATTTAAAATAAAAGTGACTTCAACTGGAAATAAGGTAGATAATAACGATCACTTTAATATATTTATCTCAGAAAAATTACCAAAACGCAAAACCATCGGACTATGCAACTTTAATAGAGATTTTTCATTTGCCTAAGACACTGACTTTGTTTTATCGTTAAAGTCTGACAAAATCATCATATTTCCAAGATCAGTTATCTATATTTGAACCTACATCTCCAATCTGCATACTGGTATACTTATTAAGTATACGTATTAAGTATGTGTTGCATTAAAATTAAAGAAGGGAATACTAAGTCAATTTAATAGAACCCGGTACTGAAGCCCATTGTGGGTAAGACCTTTTACAAGCATGCCAACATTATTTTTGCCTGTTTGCACTTCAAATATATCCTACGTTAGTCATTTTAAATCAAAGTTAGTTGAAACTAAAGTAAGCAGATTATAACGATCAACCTAATAATATATTTACCTCAGAAAATGACAACAGCTCAAAATCGTCGGACTATGCAAGTGTAGTGGTCTGCACTGACCTCTCAGGCAAGTAACCACATAGACAGGTAGGCGTGGGGAGTGTGTTGATATCAGGGAGCCTAGGTGGTGTAATGGTTAGCACACTGGCCCGGAATGCAAAGAGATGTGGGTTCGAGTCCCGCTCTAGGCGCAGTATTTCCCATTTTCATCACCCCCACGACACTGGTGCCGTGACCAGGATCCTGTACAAGCTTTGCGCTGTATGGTTGTTGAACCTACCCTGTGTATGTATGTGTTAGTGCATTGCCTGTATGTATGTAATTGTAAGCATTAAAAGACTTACAATTCCAGGGGGACGAGTGTAGTGGCTGCACTGACCTCTCAGGCAAGTAACCACATAGACAGTAGCGTGGGGAGTGTGTTGATATCAGGGAGCCTAGGTGGTGTAATGGTTGGCACACTGGCCCGGAATGCAAAGAGATGTGGGTTCGAGTCCCGCTCTAGGCGCAATATTTCCCATTTTCATCACCCCCACGACCCAACTTTAAGCCAATTATATAATGATTGAATAAAAAAGTATTTATATTGAGTTATGCTAGCTATGCAGGTTAACCCCGCTGGCTAGCCTCTAAAGCCCCAGTCACATAGCCGTTAGTGGACGTAGTTGAAGGTAGTGGAGGCTAACGTAGTTGAACGTATCGGCATTCGTACCGTAATGTATTTATCCTTACCGTAACGTATTTATCCGTACCAAAACCTGCCATACCTTAACATATTTCAACGTAGTTTAACATACTTACACCACGTTTGACCCACGTTAATCTATCCTACGGATCACTATGTCCACTAACGGCTATGTGACCGGGCCTTGACTCTGATGCAGTCTTCATATGTTTGAATGTAGACTGCATGTAGACAGGTTAATAAGAACCAATTCATATTGGAGTACACTGGTCAGTTTATTGACCGGTCGGCAGTGGTCAGTATCGGGGCTTGCAGTTAGCCACTAGAGGGCACTGGACAGTATCCACGGTCTAAATAGGGAACCTACACCAGAGCGCTTCCCTGACATTCGCCAGGTGACGCTACCGTCATTTCCCAGCCTAGCCAGTCTATAAATAGCACAAACCTAACTTAGTAACGCTAACACTAACAGTCCGAAAGGTCAGTGGGTTTAGTTGGTTGTTGGGAGTTTTACGTCCTGGCAATATCTAAGGTCATCTCAGGACGGGTTCCGACTTGTGACATTGCGCACTCATGACGACTTTATAGTGATGCCCCACTGGGAGATCAGGCCACCAGCACCATGACTTGATATCCCTCAGTCACATTATCCTGACACCAAACCAACCAGTCCTTGCCCTATCCTAATAATACCGAACGCCTGGCTAGGAAGCAACAAGTATCAATTTTATAAGTCATTGATTTGACTCGAGCGAGAATTTAACACCTGACCTTCCGCACGGGAGACCTGCGCTCTACCGATTCGGCCACCACGTCCAGTTAGTGGGGTGGAGTAGTATAGATGAGAATGGCCTGACAAAAAAAAAATCAGGGAAATATGGCGATGGGCATGCATTGATTGCCATGGACAACCCGGAATGGTCACAAATTTTGACCATATCCGGAAAAAAAAATTGGGCAGATCACAAATCCGAAATTCAAATAAATCCGGAAGATTCTCATCTATGGGCAGAGATGTTCGATATATACAGTCAGGTGATGGGTGATGTTTTCATATTTCTGTCGCCACACCCAATTCGCAAACCATTTCGAGTGGAATCACAACACATCACTTCCGGTTGGCGCGTCCAGTCGGTGCTGTCAGGCGGAAGCAGTGGTTTGGAATGGGGTCTGTCGGGATATGAGTTTGGATCCAAAGCCTGTCATAGAGACAGACCTCTATACAACTGCTGAACAGAAGAATTTGAATGTTGGTTTGAGTAATAGACAGTTTTAAAACGTCACTAGGTGGAATTTTGAAAACCCGTGCAAAACGCGGAAATGGACATGTTTAAAAATGGCCGCCCATAGCAACGGGGTGAAATTTTTAATCTTTATAATTCTAAAGTTATTTCGCCTAGAGAAATGCATCCGTTCGCCATCTAACATTCACAATGCCCTCACTACCTTTCTTGTGGCATCCCATGAGCCTTCAGCAATGGCGGCCATAAGCACTCCCTGTGCTGGCGTTTCTCCGTTTTATGTATTCAACTGCTCCCACATTTCCAACCTTAAGATCAATATAGATGCAAAATTGCTGTTTATTTATATCTACAAATGTGATTTTCTAGAAACCCTTTCATATTGTGGTGTTATTAATAGCGAATGAAATTGATTGTATTCCTTTTTCCCATTCATAACCCCCCCCCCCCAACCTCCCATTTTACGTGGCTACAAATAATGCTCTTAGCTCATGATGTGCACCTACAGGCCCCCCTCCCCATTTGTTGTCCAGCAATCCAATGTAATGTCAAACTGCATGATGTTCACCTAGCATGTCCACTGCAACCTCTCCTTTATAATCTTCACATACTTCTCACTTGCACCACTCTCTCTATGTAATGTTCACCAACCACTATCCTATATCACTCTTTATATAAAAAAGAAATTTTAATTAAAAAAAGAAGCTATTGTTTGTTTGTTTGTTTCTTGTTGTTTTACGCCACAGCAACATCTATGGTCATATTAGGATGGGGGATAATAATTCTATCACTCACTATCTATAAAATGTTCACCTACTATCTATCACCTTACAAGTTACATCACTCTCTCCTATATAGTGTCAACTACACCCATCTTACATCAACCTCACTTAAAATAAGTTACATGTTGTTCACATACCCCCATCTTACATCACTTTATATATATAATTTTCAGCTACATCACCCTCCGCTATATAATGTTCACCTACCACCATCTTACATGATGTTCAACAACTGTCATCCAATGCCAGCCTCTCCGAAGTTTGGGGAAAAGGGTTTTTAATGGAGGGGAAGTCATTTTTTTTAATCATGTAGCCTCACATCATTGTTAAAGTGCAGTTGGATGCTCTGTCAAAGAATTAGAAAGGTTCGGGCAGTACCCACTAGGTAGCGCCAGATACTTTGGCGGCCGCTGACTCGGTAGGCCCAGTGGTGGTCATAGTGTTCTTGGTATGTGACAGGGGGTGCCATAGGTGGTATTAAGTGTAATCCAAGATGGCTGACCACTGAGTGTTGACGTCACGTGCACTCCCTCTATACTATTCACCACCCCATATCACACCGACCTCTCGCACACTTGTCAACCAGTCACGTGTTGCGCCCAGTCCTCTTCTGTGAGCATCACTCCTGGCTGCTCTCATGCCGGTGCGACTACCTAATTCTACGGTTCACCATGCGCGCCCGGTGAGAAGTGATCATTTTGCGCTCCATTTACATCGCTGATTGGGTCGGCGCGCCGCGCTCTACCGTTACAAGAGGCGCCCGGTTGGTTGGTTGTTGGAGTTTTATGTCCTGGCAACGTCTGAGGTCATATCAGCATGGGTACCGACTTGTGACTGTGCACTCATGGTGACTATATAGTGCTGCCCCACTGGGAAATCAGGCCGCTGGCACCATGACCCAATATTCCACATTATCCTGACACTGAGCTAACCAGTCATTGCCCTATCCTTTGAGTATTAATGCCAAATGCCAGGCTAGGAAGCGACAAGTATAAATTTTATAAGTCATCGGTTTCACTCGACCAAGAACCGAACTCCAGACCTTCCGCACGCGAGGCCCGCGCTCTAACGATTCGGGGGCGCCCGGTGGTGACGCGGGTCGACGAAAGGACATCACACTCACACACACAGACACGCACATATTTATTATCTGCTTGTTGGGGTTTTACATCTTGGCAACATCTATGGTCATATAATGATGGGCACAGACTTGTGACACTCACTGGCAGCACGTACTCATGGCGACTTAATAGTGCTGCCCCACTGAGAGATCAGACTGCTGATTCCCTGACCCAATATCCCCCTCAGTCACATTATCCTGATACTGAACTACCCAGTCCTTACCCTATCCTAGTAATGCCGAGCACCAGGCTAGGTGACGAGAAGGATTCAAACTCCCAACCTTCCGCACTGGCGTCCGGTCTACATACATGTTATACTTACTACTAGTTATACTTATAGAGTCTAGGAGTGGAAGATATTATAATATATATATATATATATTATATATATAATATATATATTATAATATTTTCCACTCCTAGACCAAATAGAACAGGACAAAAAGTTAAGTGAATAAGTATATCCTATGACACTCCCATCAATACGGGTGTTTTTATTACGACGACTGGGGGGGGGGGGGGGGGGGGGGGACTATGGAGACAGATTAGTGTAGGCAAAGCCCAAGTAGGTGGCGCCATGGTAGAGTTAATCTGCAGACACTGTCGTTACATGATAGTCGTATGGCACATACCAACACGTCTGGTAATCATATAGTAATGCAAATACAGTAAAACCTCTCTAAATCGACCGACCAAGGGACCGACTTTAAATGGTCCATTTAGGGAGGTGGTTGATTTAGGGAGTTTTCTTTATCGTTACAGTAGTATTATATGGGTGACCGTTTGGGACCCAAATAAAACGATCGATATAGCGGACTGATCAATTTTTGGAGGTGGTCGGTTAGAGAGGTTTTACTGTAGTGGAAAACAGGTCCGATTCGTTCAATTATATTCGTATAATGAATTATGCAACACATCTATATTAACATGTATTACACACACACAGACATGCAATATAATGCACACATACATACAAACACACGTCCGATGGCTCATTCAGACGTTGAGTCTGATGAGGTTATTTATTTGTCGAACCCAGGGAGGAATATACTACCTCTTAGTACCTGGGACCCACTCTAGCTCGATATTAAGATGGTAGATAAATGTTGACATTTCAATAATAAGGCTCTTAGGATATATAGGTCAATAAATAAAAGTGATGTCAGCCCAGGCCCAGTTTGATATCAGTTCCATCTCCAAAAGCGTTTCATCGACATTAATATTCGGAATAGCAAGAAAAAGAAATCCCAGCAGCACATAACCATTTGTAAATTTACTTGCCCAGTTGCCGAGATAGTATGGTAGGTAAGGATTTTCATTTTATTTTATCTTACCATGAATCTCTCAAAGCCCTGTCACACCTCACCGGATTGGGGGAAACGGACAGAAACCAAACAAAGTCTGTTTTGTGTCCGTACAAGTTTTGAACATGCACAAAACTAGGAACGGATGGCGCCAGATTGACGTCTATGGTTCTTGTCCGGTTTGAGTTAGTTTCATCCATCGGCTATCCGTTCATGTCCGTTTCATGCCCGTTTCATGTCCGTTTCATGTCAGGTCGTCCAGCGGCCATTGACTCGATAGCGCAACATTTTGACACATTTTAATGCATTTTTATACTTATCACCACCAGGCTAGACAATTCTGTCCGTTGATCAATCCGGTGAGGGGTGACAGCGGCTTTAACCATGATGCAATTTGACGTACACAAAAGGTACACCTCATGTAATTTGTCATACAATTTTCATTGAAATAAATAACTCTATCACTAAGTAAAAATATGAGAGGGTTTATTCGTAAAGATGAATTAATTTCATCATAATAAAATTACGGTTGCCAACTTTTTGGAGGATTAGTTGTGCAACCAGAAGCATGTGTGTTGTTGGTAGGCCTTACTACTTACTGCACAAGTAAAAAATGCATTTGATGAGTACAGAAACTAATTCTATAGCTTGACCAGGACAGCATCTCCCATATGTTTAATCAAGCCAAGCTTGTTTTATTTAACGATGTCTCTGGAGAGCATGGATTTTTATCATAGGCTATTGGACGTCAAACATATGGTCATTCTGACATATTTCTTTGGAGGAAACCTGCTTCCGCCACAGAGGCCACTCTTTCCGATAAGCAGCAAGGGGTCTTTTATATGCACTTTCCTACAGACAGGACTGCACATACCACAGCCTTTGATGAACCAGTTGTGGACCACTGGTTGGAACGGAAAATAGCCCAAACTGCAAATGGATCCACTGAGATCCATCATGAACAAACCATCAACACACCAAACATCCTACACAACTATCAACCTGTTTAAACATTGAACATTATATAAGACAGACAACTGTAAACTTACCATGTTTTATAAGAGAACAAATGTAACCCTCAACGATTGTTTGAGTTGCCCCGAGTATACACTTTCTACTCGGTGCTGCTCCCCATTTTTGCATGAACTACAGTGACTGGTGCTGTACATTATACAGCAGGAGCCACACCCTTAAGTCTACAGGATCGGTGCTGTAACTAATACAGCACTGATCAAACTTAGATTATTTAGACTGTCAATTCCAATAGCAAGATGGCCGGAAGACCATGGCGTTGACAAATGTCATATTCAGATGAATGAATACTTTACCCCCCAAAAAAGGATCAATCCGATGACCGAACAGCTTCACAGTTGGACACTCTACCGCCTGAGCAACGTCCCGCTCCCCCATAGGTTTAATCAGCCTGCCCTTTAGTTCTCCCTGAGTGTGGTAGGGGGCGAGCTCTGGTCTCCTGCAAGAGGCAGGTTGCGTGATGGGTTCAACAACTGGAGATGACACGGTGGTAATAAATAGCCTCTACTCCTACCGCACCTTGTCTGTAGCAATGCACACTGGTCGGCAAACCCACCAGCACACTGGGTGCTTTCGGCAAGGGGGCTTTTCTTATATTGAATGTACGAAGATTTAAGCAATGAAATGCTCACGCAAAGTCGACGAGTTAAAGCTGCATAGTCCGATGAAATATCAAATTTTCAAAACCAAACCAATTATCTAGATTTGATTTTACATATCTAATTTAGATACTGATGCACTTTTTTGTTTTTGTGTTTTGTTGTTTTTTGGATGGGGTGTTTATGCTGTCCATAGTATATAAGCTAGGATGATCGAGCTTGTTTTCAATGCTGGGCAATTATCGGTCTCTGTTTCTTAAGATTATGGTTTGTGGTTAGTGATCTATGTTAGTTTTTTTTTAATTTTCTTGGCAAGAGTTTTCATCTTTTTATTTTTTCCCACACTTAATTCTAGACTAGCCTACTCTATTTACATATTATAGGCTTGTACGTAATAGGTAGTTGGTTTATGTTTGGAGTTGATGTTATCTGGCTGTTTTCTGGCAGCACTTATTGAGCATTTGTTTCTGCGTATAAGGCAAAACTGAGTCAATATAACAGAACCTGTTACTGCAGAAGTCTATGGTGTCAGAGTTTTGGCAACCTTGCCAAAACTAATTTTCCATATTTGCACTCAAAATATCTCAAAAGTTTACCATTTAAAATTAAAATAACTTTGAACTAATGTAAAGTAGATATATACTAGTGATCGATCTAATATATTTATCTCAGAAAAAATACAGAAATTCAAAACCATCGGACTATGCAACTTTAAGAACAGCACACATGTATAATAGTGTGTGTGTGTGTGTGTGTGTGTGTGTGTGTGTGTGTGTGTGTGTGTGTGGATGAGAAGGATGAGGAGGAAGAGGAGGAAGAGAAGGAGGAAGACGAGGGGGAAGAGTAAGCAGAAGAGGAGTAGGTGGAGGAGTAGGAGGAAGAGGAACATACGGAAGAAGAGAAAGAGGAGGAGGTGGTGGTGATGCTTACTACACCACCGACAATATGGGTATGTGCTTGCTAACAGTAACAACCATACCTTTCGGATTCCGCGCATGCGCATTGAAAACTGGTAAGTTGCATGCACACAAGAATCAGAGGCGTACGTGCAGCGGGCACAGCGTGCTATGTAACCCGAGCCGCTAATAGTCCCGACCGCCACTTTCAGTAGCCGGGCTAGACCAGGATGGCGCCCGATAGCCGCGGCACAGAGCAGGGGGCTTTATGGAGGGTGGGTGAGCGGGTGGGTGAGCGGGTGGTGAGTGGGTGGTGAGCGGGTGGGTTGGTTTTACCTGAAACTTTGACCACAGAAACCTGGACCACCCTCAGTAGATAACAAACAACAACAAACCACCAAAAACAGAGACTCCCAATCTGAAAACATACAACAATATATATATAAAAAAGGGAGACCCTGAAAACACCCTGGGGCAAAACCCCAGAAGGGCATGTGATAGGTCACAGCCCACAAACTGGGTTGCCCTCAGTAGCTAACGAACAGCTACAAACTATGTGCAGGCCTGTAAATGTAGAGTAGGCTATTTCATAAGTAGTAGTAAAACAAAAAACAAAAAACTAATATACTATTCGCTTCCACTACAAGGGTGATCAGAAAATAAAACCAATAACACCTACACTTAGAACTAAAAGCTTTAGCTACCTAACGGTCCTTCCCTGTTTCGGATCGACCTTGGATAGCCAAACCCAACACAAAACAAGCTCAAACATCTATGAGCCAATAACACACTTAACTGCCAACAGCTAACTAGCAGTCTTTCCCTATTTCGGATCGACCTAGAATAGCCAACCCCAACACCAAACAAGCTCAAACACTTACAGATACTAAATAATGTAAACCATGTACCTCAGAGGGTTACTAGAGCAAATAATGTGCCACTACTAAAGCAGACCAGAAGCCAAATAAAAGCTCATGAGAGAAGCACGCTGGAAATGGCTACCAAGGTGTGGAATTCCCAAAAGGTAAAGGAACAACAAATTCCTGACCTAAAAACTTACAAAAAATATTTGTGAAAAATAAGGCTAGGAAACTCCCACTAAGCTGCACTGCAAAGGGGCATGTGATTTGTCACGACCCACCAGCGGGATGCTCAATGGAAGGTAACCATGCCAAAAGTAGCCAGATAACACACCGCACAGATACATACAAGCCTATGATATGTAAATAGGGGTAGGCTAGTCTAGTAATAAGAGTAGACCAAAATAAAATAATATATGTATGCCAAGAAAATCCAAAAGAAACTAACATAGCCTTCTAACCATACCAACCAATTATCTATCTGCTACTGAAATACCTTATCAGCAGCTACTGTGTGGTTAAGACAACACCAACACTACAACTGGCCAGCATTGAAAACAAGCCTGGGTACCCGGGCTTATATGCTATGGAGAGTAATAAATACAGCCTCAATTAAAAATATACATTTTTTTTTTTTTAAACAGTTACATGAAACCACGTACAACCCTTAACACACTGAGCTGTTTTATGATGGGCGCTGGTTGGTTTGCTCTGTGTGTGTGTGTGTGTGTGTGTGTGTGTGTGTGTGTGTGTGTGTGTGTGTGTGTGTCTGTGCGTGTGCGCGTGTGTGTATGTGTATGTATGCGCGTATTTGTGTGCATGTGTATGTGTGATTGTGTGTATGTGTGCACGTGTGTGTATATGTATGTATGTGTCTATGTGTGTGTTTGTGTGTGTGTGTGTTCGTGTGTGCGCGTGTATGTGGGAGGTGGGGGTCCATACAATGCTATTCAGGAGCCCGGTGTCGGGTGTCAATACCAACTGCTGTGATTATTGAAAGCTTCAGCGTTCAAACAACCTATAGTTGTACATGTCATCAGCGACTGCTGTAATCGGCGAACACCTGCCATGTGCGTACAATTTGTCAATATACAAATGGTGACATATCTCGTTTGACTATTTCTCTGATGACAGTACACCTGCTAGGTCAGGACAACATTGGTCATCCCCAGGGTGTGTGTGTGTGTGTGTGTGTGGGGGGGGGGGGGGGGGGGGGGGGGAGGGGGGGGGGGGGGATTAGGACACAACAAGCACTGTATGGGGGCACTGTACAATTCGTCAGAGACTTGTTGGGGTGCATTGTGGTCTCCTATAGGGTTCGGAAGTACATTGAAAACACACAGACCCGCACCCCCTTAAAATAAATAAATAAATAAATAAATAAATATATATATATGAGTCAGCCTCACGAAAACGGGCCAATCGGTGGTCAAGTGAAGATGTCGGTGTCGCAATTCTTAAAAGTGTAGTTTATTTCTTTGTTTCATATTAAATTATCCTAGAAACAAATAAGGTTGTATTTTCTCTACCTTTATATTCAGTATAAATTTAAGGACTTTCCAACATCTATGTCGATGCTAAACTATAATTATACCGATCGACACCGACATCCAATGATCGACGCCGACAACTTTAACAGATGTCGGCATTGCAATTCTTAAAGTCTCATGCATTTCTTTGTTTTATATTAAATTATCCTAGAAACAAATAAGGTTGTTGTATTTTCTCGAACTTTACATTCAGGATAAATTTAAAGACTTTCTAACACCTCTGTCAGTGATAAATTATAATTATACTGATCGACGCGGACATCCATGCTCAACGCCGACAACTTCCACCAATTGGCCTCTTCTCGTGATCCTGACCCATATATATATTTATTTATATATAAATCAATAAATAAATATTAAATGATCAGGGGGATGGAATTTTGTGGGTTTTTGTTGTAGTTTTTGTTCTTGCCTTTCAAAAAATATAATCTGGTTGTCTACACGAGTCACTTTTGGGAATGGAAATAGTTTATTTCCAAATTTGAACAGTAACCCACGTCACGATACAGGTTGGGGAATACAGTATATAAATGCCATGTGGGGTGGCCATTTTGTGATTTATTGGCGTTTTCTGTCCTAGCAACATATGAAGTCATATCATGATAGGTACCGACAGAGCGACAGTGTACACTTGATAGTGCTGCCGTCTACCCCTACCCCCATTTGAATAGCAGGTGGCTGGCACCATGAGCTGATATCACACTCAGACGCAGTCCTAGTCCTATCTCAGCAGTCCTGTACGGCAGGCAACGTAATGACAAGAATCAATGCGCCAATCCGGCCAGAGTGATCCCACGACCACCGGAAGGGATGCACGCGCTGTGACCGAGTGTGAGTAAGTGAAGGACTGAGTGAGGTTAGGTGAGTGATGTTATGATGTTAGGTGAGTGCAGTTAGGCAAGTGATGTTATGTGAGTGTCGTTAGGTGAGTGCAGTTAGGCGAGCGTGAGTGAGGTCAGGTGAGTGAGGTCAGGTGAGTTATGTCAGGTGAGTGATGTCAGGTGAGTGATGTCAGGTGAGTGATGTTAGGTGAGTTATGTTAGGTGAGTGATGTTATGTGAGTGTGCAAGTGAGGTTAGGTTAGTGTGGTTATGTGAGTGAGGTTAGGTGAGTGAGGTTAGGTGAGTGAGGTTAGGTGAGTGTGTGAGTGAGGTTAGGTCAGTGAAGTTAGGTTAGTGTGTGAGTGAGGTTAGCTGAGTGTGGTTACGTGAGTGAGGTTACGCAGGTGAGGTTATGTGAGTGATGTTAGGTGAGTGAGGTTAGGTGAGTGAGGTTAGCTGAATGTGCGAGTGAGGTTAGGTTAGTTTGGTTACGTGAACAAGGTTAGGTGAGTGAGGTTACTTGAGTTTGGCTAGGTGAGTGAGGTTAGGTCAGTCTGCGAGTGAAGTTAGGTTAATGTGTGAGTGAGGTTAGCTGAGTATGGTTACGTGAGTGAGGTTACGCAGGTGAGGTTAGGCAAGTGAGGTTAGGTGAGTGAGGTTAGGTGAGTGAGGTTAGGTGAGTGAGGTTAGGTGAGTGAGGTTAGGTGAGTGTGAGTGAGATCAGGTGAGTGAGGTCAGGTGAGTGAGGTTAGGCGAGCGTGAGTGAGGTTAAGTGAATGAGTGCAAACATTTTGGTGTACACAAGCCAGGTAAAGAATCACCTTACAAAATATACAAGATATACACGACCCACCTATCTACACACATGCACCACACCCCAACCAAGTTCGTGTGTCGCCGCACCCCCGCCCCGTCCATCCCAATATGTACCTCGTGACGGTAAACAGCGCCCTGGTTAGTCCACCCAACACACACACTGCACTGCTTGAAGTTGCATAGTCCAATGGTTTTGAGTTTCTGTCATTTTGTGAGATAAATATATTAGGTTGATCGCAAACATGCCACATTTATTTTGGCAAGCATGCAAAAACTCGGACATCATAGGCTTCTGCAGTAAGTAACAGATTCAATTAAATTGCCTCAGTATTCTCTTCTATTATGTGGCGACAAATGTTTAATAAGTCGACCAGTATCAAAGTTAGATATGTACACTCGAATCTAGATAATTGTTTTGGTTTTGAAAATTTGATGTTTTCATCGGTCTATGCAACTCTAACCAATACAAAATATACAAGAAATATCCCACCCACCCACTCAGCCACACACACACACACGTGTATATCACACAGGTCCGTCTGTCACCCCACAAACACCCCACAAAAAGCGTCGAACTTCATTTCAGAAAAGCTAATGTTTAGGGATCACAAACCCCATTTGCCAACATGAAACTGCACACTGACGACGCCATGAGGAATAGGATTATATGGAGCTTAGCGTCCGGCAAGTAGGCGTGTCAGCGCATGCGCACTGCTACTCGTGCCGTCTGACAGACGCGCACTTTACTAACAAAGTGCCACCAAACTTCCCAACAGCAAAAGTCGTCCACGAACCAACAATTCATTCGCCCTTATTGAAAATAAATTACATTAGCCAAAACACCGCTTCTGACTATGGTCAATCCAAGTAGTACTAAATGAATGAATGCACAATGTCAGTTTTTTTCTTCTATTAAGTGACATTACAATATACAGTAAAACTAAAACCTCTCTAACTGATCACCTCCACAGATCGACCACTTCCCTATATCGATCACTTTATTTGGGTCCCAAATGATCGCCCATAAAATATCATTGTAACAATACAATCAAGCTCCATAAACCGACCACCTCCCTAAATGGACCATTTCAAGTCGGTCCGATGGTCAGTTGATTTAGAGAGGTTTTACTGTAGTACTAAATGAATGAATGTGCAATGTCTGTTTTTTTCTATAAAGTAACAATACAATATATAGAAGTTAACATTACACCAACAACAGATTACTCTGAGAACTATTTGTTTGGGATTTTTTTTTTTTGTCAGTTCTGTTTTTCAGTGAGTTAGACGCCATCTATCAGGAACTGTCTTTCACACTCACCAGGGGGAGTGGCAGTGATGTTGGCCTCTACACCAGGTGTACACAAATAACACATGTAGCTCCTGGAAGGCTTCTACACAAAGATAATGAACACACTATTTTGATTAGCTATGATGGGGCCCCCTCATAGTGAAACGAATATGAAGCATGTTTTACCATTAAGAACAAAACCACACACAAAATGTACATCTCCATCCGCAACAAGCATTAGGCACAATACCAGCTGTACTACCATGACAACTAATATATTTTGAATATCTCAATTAGCATCCATATAATGAGGTCATGTGTCAATCAATTTATCCGCGCGTCATCAAACTTCCCACCTCTACTATAATTTATAGCCGTTGCTTGATTGCAATGTGTTAGTGACGGGGCCCCGACGCCGGCAATCCCTGCCACCGCTCTCCTGCTCAGGAGGCGCGAACACCATGTCACTCAGATGTTGGCCGTGAGCCAACCGGATGTGCCCTTGCAGCCAAGAGGGCAGCCCCGCAGCGCGTGCGTCCCAAGTAATCACCCTGCGGCAATTGGGAGCGACTATTTATGGGTGCGGAGATTTACACATTCAATCGCGAAGCCACCACTTCCCGGGCCTGCTCAACGCTGACTCTATAGGCAGTGTGTCGCCCCCTACCGTCGCTTTACTGCACTAGGTGAATAAATCCCCTATTATATGTATAGGAAAACAGTGGTGGGCGGTCGGAGGGGGGGTGAGGAGGGGAAGGGGGGGAGGGGAGGGGAGGAGGGAGAGGAGGGAGGAGGGAGGAGGAGGGGGAGGGGAAGCGGAAGGGGGAGGGGGAGGGGGAGCGGAGGGGAGGAGATAGGCGAGAGGGAGGAAGGGAGAGAGGAGAGAGGGAGAAGAGGGAGAGAGAGGGAGAGAGAGGGAGGGAGAGAGGGAGAGAGAGGGAGAGAGGGAGAGAGAGGGAGAGAGGGAGGGAGAGGGAGAGGGAGAGAGGGATGGCGGGAGAGAGTGACGGTGAGGGACGAGGAGAGGGAGGGCGAAGGAGGGAGGGATGGGGAGAGGGAGGAAGGGAGGGAGAGAGAGGGAGAGGGGGAGAGTTGAAGAGAGAGGGTAGTATGAGAGAGAGACAGAGAGAGACACAGCGAGAGACAGAGAGAGAGAGAAAGGGGGGGGGGGAAGAGAGGTGGGAGTGGGGGTGGGGGCTTACACACTAGTGTATATTTATAACCAAGAGTGAATAAAAACTTCTTTTAAAACCAACACTGACGACACCACAACATCCTGTGTACTACTAGTTTGGCTAAAAACAAGCTAGTCGGCGTTTGTTGTTCTTATTATTCTCACTTCTTACTTGGTATTGTCCGTTGAGTATATATAGCTTCGTACTTCAGGTGCTGTATTTGTGAGGTTACTTGTTTTATCCTAACCGCACACACATAACTAATATAGATTATGTACATATATAAAACACGTTGCAATGCATTCTGGGTAAGTATGACCGAATACAGTCCAATGCGATGGATCAAAGCATTTCTTTTATATCCTCCTCTTCTTCTAAAGATATATGCATATATATATATATATGTTCATTCATATATACATATATGTATATATACATATATTTATAGATAACAATAAATATATATACGTCCTCATTCTCATTATACATACCGCACGCAGTGGCCGAATCCGTAGAACACAGGATTCCCGTGCAGAATTTGGAGAGTTCTATTCCTGGTGGAGTCAAACCAATGACATACGAAATTGATACTTGTCGCTTCCTAGCCTGTATAGGGCAAGGACTGGTTAGCTCATTGTTCCAGCAGCCTGGTTTACCAATCCCAGTGGGACAGCCCTATAAAGTCACCATGACTGTGCACTGTCACAAGTTGGTATCCATCCTGATGTGACCTTAGATATTGCAAGGACATACAACTCCTCAAAACAAAAACAAATCTCGGAATGTGTTTGGCAGGCATAATGCCCATCAGACATACACACACACACACACACACAAACACAAACACGCGCGTGCGCGCACACACAGACACGGACACATTTAAGCTGCGCCCTTCAGTAAATGATTCGAGATTCTCACAAGAGAAGGTCCTGATATGACCTTAGATGTTACCAGGAGGTAAAACTCCAACAACCAACCAAGCACAAGCGCAGAGTTCAATGGTATCTTTACAAATCTATTTGGTACACGAAACATTGTCTCGGAATGTGGCCGGCGGGCATTAATAGTCCGTGATCTGTGTGTGTGTGTGTATGTGTGTGCGTGTGTGTGTGTGTGTGTGTGTGTGTGTGTGCGTGTGTGTGTGCGTGTGTGTGCGTGTGTGTGTGTGCGTGCACGTGAACGTCATATTTTGCATTGCTTTATTGGAGTTTTACATCCTATCTACATCTAAGGTAGTGACACGATTGAGTACCGACTTATGACAGTGCAAACTCATGGCGGCTTTATGGTGTTGTCCCACTGGGATACCATGCCATGCCGCCGACACTAACCCATGCACTGACACTGCCATTATTCCGACACTCAGTTAACTAATGTTGGTGGCGTGACCCCTGTGACCTGCGAACCACTGCCACGTGTGGACAATTTTTCAATGCACAAACTGGCTTTGTTTCATTTGATTGTCCGTTTGATGACAGGACACCTGCTATATCAGGGCAACATGGATGCACCGTTGTCTGTTGTGGGAAGCTACTACTGTACAGGACTCTGGCTGCACATGATTTGTTTGTCTGTTTGTTGTTTTACATCCTAGCAACATCCATGGTCATATCAAGATGGATACCGACTTGTTACAGTGTGTATTCATGGTGACTTTATAATGCTGCCCCACTGGCAGACCAGGCTGAGGGCACTATGACCCAATATCCCACAGTCATATTATCTTAATACTGTGCTACCCAGTCCTTGTCCTATCCTATTAATGCCGAGCGCCAGGCTAGGTAGCGACAAGTATCAATTTTTATTAGTCATTGGTTTGACTTGGCTGGGTTTCCAACTCCTGTCCTTCAACATGGAAAACCTGCATTCCACCGATTTGGGCACCGCGTCTGGTGGCTGCGGATGACACCTAGGACAGTCGTTGCTCATCTACTTGGCAGTTGTCTGTGCTTCGGGTATGCACTGGAGGCGGCGCATGTCACAGGTGAGCAGGTTGTAACAAGGGGCGGGGTGTTTGGCCCATCCTCTCCACGGTATTCCTTCGCCATACCGCCCTCCAGGGGGCAGCACACTAAAGCTCTGTTACTCTGTGGTGTTCTCTGTGGTGGAGTGGTTAGAGTGTCTGACTTTTTTCTAGGTCGAACTCCTAATCTGAAGGTCAGTGGTTCTATTCCCTGTGCCCCCACCTCTGCAATTTTGGATTTCCACCTCTGTGTATCACTTACAGCGTCATCAAAGGCAAGCTGCTCTCATACCATGTCTAGGTGGTGTGGGAGGTTAAAAATCCCATCCAATCGGTCGGTAAAAGTGTCGGCTTAGGCTTTCTATCAACCAACTGTCTAATGGTGAAAACAAGTCTATTCAGACTTATCCATGATACTTTATAGCCAGTATAAATCTCCAAGAAAAATGTCTGGAATAGACAAATTAACCCACTCACTAATCCTGGAGCAGTGTTGTTATCCTGTTGTGTCTTGTTTTGACTCATGACACAGTTGTTTATGCTTTCTGTTCTGTGTTTCAATCATGTTTATTCCTGTATATAATTAACAGATCCGGGGACAGGTAATGTCACAGCCCCATGGCCCACTTTCACGCTCCCCTCTGCCAAATGGCTGTCATAGAAACATTCACTCCCACAACCACACAAACAAAACATGCTCACAAGAAGCACACCGCAGAGCGTTATTACTGACCACACTGTCAATGCCACACACGATGTTTTTTCTTGAAGATTTATACCACCAATGAACTCTTGTTTTCACCATTAGACAGTTGGTCGATAGATAGCCAAAGCCTACACTTTTGCTGACCCAAGAGATTTTTAACCTCCCACACCACATAGACATCGTATGAGAGCAACTGTCCTTTGATGACGCTGACAGCGGTGGAAATCCAAATTAGCAGAGGTGATGACATGGGCAACTAGCATAGAAACAAACATTGTTGAGGATATAGAACATGTCACTGTGAGTAGGAACACCATAATTTGGTGGCAATAATGGGCAATGTGTGTGTGGCAGGGGACCCGTTGGCAGACTGCTCTTGGTTACGTAGATCTAACTGCGTAGCGAATGTCTCCATGCCTATTGTGTAACTAGCACACAGACATACACGCAGTCACACACACACACACACATACAGATACAGATACTCGTACACACACCACAGCACATTTCATAATTATCACAGGCCACAATCTGCGTTCCCCAACCACCACGAAACTAGCCACAACATAGCAAGGGAAAACAGCTCAAGCCATGACCAGATGTATCCTACGATATCCCATTGGATACCCTGGCTCTCATCTGATCACCAGAGTTAATAATAATACCCCAGTCACACTATTGCCTGTGACTGTTTGCAAATGCTTGCGACAATTTTGCAACCACAACAAAAACTATTGGTCACAAATAGGGCACAAGTGGTGGCAAAGTGGTCCTCAGTGGTCGGCGACCTCTTTGCGACTATTTTGGTCTCACGGAAGTTGCAGCTGCTGCACTAAAAACCTTGTTGTGACGAAAATGGTCACGTGGAGGTAGGTGACCATTTTCATAGGTTGCTTTGGTCACAAGGAGGTCATCGGTGACTGGGTTCTTTGAATAAAGTGGTCGCAAAGTGGTCGCAAGCTATAACGTCAGCAGGATTTGAGCAACATTGGACTTCATCAGTACCTTGCTGGGTAAACACCTGTGTACGAGGTGCGGCAGACATCCTGATAGTGATACAGGTTTACAGCATACTAGTACTACATCAGCGTTGGATAAGTAGTGGTACTAATGTCACGTGGTTGTCACACCCAATCACGTGCTAGCAATAACAAACCACACACAAGCTGCCTTGCAAGTTGCAGTGGTATTAAAGCTGCATAGTCCGATGAAAGCATCAAAATTTAAATCACAAAAGCTTATCTAAATTTAATTCTACATATCTAACTCAGATACTAGAGCACTTATTAAGGACTTGTTGCTTCATAGAAAAGAATACTAAGTCAATTTAATAGAACCTGTTAATGCTGAAGTCTATGGTGTCAGAGTTTTGGCGTGCTTGCCAAAACTATTTGGGCATGTTTGCACTTCAAATATCTTAAAGGTTAGTCATTTAAAATCAAAGTTACTTCAAACTAAAGTAAGGTAGATTATAACAATCACCCTACTATATTTATCACAGAAATTGACAGAATCTCAAAACCATCGCACTATGCAACTTTAAGCATTAAGACTTATCACACTTATCCGTTAAGAGCAGGGTAAATAAATTCATCACCTCGTCTATTACAAGTTCACTTTTTAGTGTACGGTGCAAGTGGTGAGCCCCACAGACCCCTCGTTACACATCATTATATGTACTAATTTGTGACAGTGCAGAATCACTTTTTTTCTTCTTGAAGATTTATACTGCCTATCATGGATACATCTGAATAGACTTGTTTTCACCATTAGACAGTTGTCGATAGAAAGCCTGAGCCTACACTTTTACCGACCCAAGAGATTTTTAACCTCCCACACCACATAGACATGGTATGAGAGCAACTAGCCTTTGATAATGCTGTAAGTTATACACAACGGTGGAATTCCAAATTGGCAGAGGTGGGGGTATGGGGAATCGAACCACCGACCTTGACTTAATAGGCTGCTCCAATGGGAGACAGAAGACTATGACTACAATCCTGATAATGCAAACCAGCCCTTGCCATCTGGTGCAAAGCTAGGTAGTGAGAGGTATGCATTTTGTAAGCTTTCTTCAGTTGACATAGCTGTGGATTGAACCGACATCGCGGATTGATCCCATGCTGTGGATTGATCCCACACCGCAGATTGATCCCATGCAGCGAATTGATCCCACGACCTCCAAAATTGTACGCATGCATATTACAAAGTTGGCCATCCTAATTTTTGAAGGAACATTCTCTCCAAAACAACATTCACCATGTTGTTTCCTTAGCGTGAAGTCAGTCTTCTACACAGAAACACTTCACTCTACACTCACGCTATCAGTCGCAGTGCCTTCCCGCCCACTGCCCACGGCAGCACGTACCAAGCGCCCCTGTAATCTGCTTGGAGAGTGATTTGGGCGGGACCTCTGATTCCTGATGACCTATCGAGAGCGGACTTCCGGTCCACATTTAGGTCTCCACTCAGAGAATTCCGCATTGAATCCACTTGGATCACCCCACCCCCTCAACTCACAGAATTCTGTATTGCATCAACTTGGGTCACCCAACCACCTCAACTCAGAGAATTCCGCATTGAATCAACTTGGGTCACCCCACCCCGTCAACTCACCGAATTCCGCATTAAATCAACTTGGGTCACCCCACCCCCTCAACTCACAGAATTCCGCATTGAATCACCATAGATCACCCCACCCTGTCAACTCACAGAATTCCTCATTGAATCAATTTGGATCACCCCACCCCCTCAACTCACAGAATTCCGCATTGAATCACCATAGATCACCCCACCCCGTCAACTCACAGAATTCCTCATTGAATCAATTTGGATCACCCCACCCCCTCAACTCACAGAATTCCGCATTGAATCACCATAGATCACCCCACCCCGTCAACTCACAGAATTCCTCATTGAATCAACTTGGATCACCCCACCCCTCAACTCACAGATTCCGCATTGAACAACTTGCTCACCCCACCCGTAACTCACAGAATTCTGCATTGAATCAACTTAGATGACCCCACCACCTCAACTCACAGAATTCTATTTGAATCAACTTGGATCACCCCACCCCCTCAACTCACAGAATTCTGCATTGAATCAACTTGGATCACCCCACCCCCTCAACTCACAGAATTCCGCATTGAATCAACTTGGATCACCCCACCCCGCCAACTCACAGAATTCCGCATTGAATCAACTTGGCTCACCCCACCCCGTCAACTCACAGAATTCTGCATTGAATCAACTTAGATGACCCCACCACCTCAACTCACAGAATTCCGCATTGAATCAACTTGGATCACCCCACCCCCTGAACTCACAGAATTCCGCATTGAATCAACTTGGATCACCCCACCCCCTCAACTCACAGAATTCCGCATTGAATCAACTTGGATCACCCCACCCCCTCAATCTTTTTCTTCTTTCTTTCTTTATTATAATTTTGTTCATCTCAATTTCCACCGGTAGATGGCGGCACCGCTGTGAGCCAGAAAGAAGAGAGTGTGAACCCCCTGGTGCTTGGTGATGGGAAACTGGAGGTGGAGAGTGTGTGGAGAGGGGATGGGGGAGGATTCGCAGACATTATGGCGCCACCTACCACTTATAAGCGGAATATAGCGCCGTCTCTTGATGGTCTAAGGCCATGTGTGGGAGCGAACGGGTGGGGATGGGTGGGGGGTGGGGGGTGGGAATGAAGCTATGAATATGAGAGAACAGCAAGGGGTAGGGAGGTCTGCTGGGGCAGAGTGCGGGAGGCGTTATTGGCCCTGCAGCATATCTCATCTGACTTGAGCTCCCTACCTGCAGCTGGGGTCCGACGTCTAGATACCTATTGCTTTTGCTGGTTACTGAATAATGCAATGCGGCACATGAGCCAATTTATTACCAGAGACGGGATGGAAATATTGGGTGAGAGCGGTGCCGGTGCTGTACCAACATCGTGTCGAGGATCTTCAAGTTTGTTTGTTGTTGTTTTACATCTTAGCAATATCTAAGGTCATATCAGGATGGGTACCGACTTGTGATAGTGCGCAGTCATGGCGACTTTATAGTCCGGCCCCGCTGGAAGGGAGACCAGGCCACCGGAACCATGACCTGATATCCCACACAGTCACATTATCCTGATACTGTGCTAGCCAGTCCTTGTCCTATCGTATTAATGCCAAGTGCCAGGCTAAGTAGCGACAAGTATAAATTTTATAAGTCATTGGTTTGACTCGATTGGGAATCAAACTCCCAACCTGCCACACGAAAATCTCTACCGATTCAGCCACTGCATCGAGTGATGATCCAAACAAACAACACATAAAGAAATGGATACTCCAAGGAGAACAGAACTCCAATGGGAGAACAGAGCTCCAATGGGAGAATAACATAACTCCAATGGGAGAACAGAACTCCAATGGGAGGAGAACAGAACTCCAATAGGAATGGGAAAAGAATGAGAAAGGGTTCATTCAGTCTCATCAGCCAATCCATCAGCCAATCCTTCATGAACACGACTGGAGAGGATAAAGCTCCACCCTCCCTCCCTCCCTTGGCCCAACCCCTGGAATACTGTCGAGCTCCCGCCAAAGTGCTGAACTCCATGCTCAGGCACTAACTGGGGCAGGGTGTGGCCGGGGAGGGGACTATGGTTAGTGTCAACGCCATGTATCACATCCTCATGCATCTGCATGAATATAATAATGGCTTACATACAGCTCTGGCCAGCCGCTGGGATCTATACACAGTCATTACCATAGCCATTACATCACGCGCTAGACTTGCACTGGCCATGTCGGTACTCCTTGACCACAGGTCAAAATATCAAATTAATTTTTGTTTAAACCTCTCTAAATCGACCGACCATGGGAGCGACTTTAAATGGTCCCTTTAGGGAGATAGTCGGTATAGTTTAAAAAAAATTGTTACAATGGTATTATATGGGTGATTCTTTGGGACACAAATAAAGCGATCAATATAGGGGAATTGCCAATCTGTGCAGCTGGTCGGTTAGAGAGGTTTTACTGTACGTGTTTATTTGTTTGGGCTTTACGTCCTAACAACATTTAAGATCATATTAGGACGGGTACCGACTTCTGACAGTACATTCAAGGTGATTTTACAGTGCTGCCCCACTAGAAGACTGGGCTGCTGGCACCATGAACCGATATCCCACTCAGTAACATTATCCTGATACTGAGCAAACCAATCATTACCCCATCCTATTGATTCCAAGCACCAGGACAGGTAGCGACAAGTATCAAGTTGATAAGTAATGAAGCATAAAAGGAGCAACCTTGAACTTAGGCGCTAGGAATGGAACTTAATAGAAGGTACGCTAAGTCCAAACAGTTGCAACTGTGTTGTCCCGCAAATGGGCACCATGTCTCGCCAGTTCTCAAGTTTGAGAGTCACTCACAGCTGAACTCACTATGCATCTCCAATTACTGTAGAGAATTGGTGTAAACTCAGTATGGCTTCGGGGTGCAACATCAGCTGTTTCAGGTTTCTGTCATTCTGAATGTGCAAAAGTCCTTCACAACTCTACTTACTTTGTATAGAGAGGTACATTAAAGCTGCGTAGTCCGATGAAAATATCAAATTTAAAAAACCAAAACAATGATCTAAATGTGATTCTACATATTGAACTTAGATACTGGTGCACTTATTAAACATTTGTCACCAAACGGAAGGGAATACCGAGGCAATTGAATGGAACCTGTTACTGCAGAAGCCTATGGGGTCAGAATTTTGGTGTGCTTGCCAAAATTAATTTTGCATGGTTCCACTTCAAATATCTCAAAAGTTAGCCACTTAAAATAAAAATTACTTCAAGCTAAAGTAAGGTACATAATAACGATCAAACTAATGTATTTATCTCAGAAAATTTCAGAAACTCAAAACCATCGGACTATGCAACTTTAAGATATTCTATTAGCATTACTTCTTGCAAAGAGAGAGAGAGACCTGACCAGACCCCGCATGTATAAAAGCTTGTAAGCAGTAACTTTCTGCACAGTATACCCTACATATGTTATACATCATCATCACATTGATTATCACTGCACAGTTACAGTTTGAAATCCTAGTCCATAGGTATTCAACTAAGGTTATAGGTACATATAGCTGTGAAGACACCGGTATGCGATAGACATTTTGATGGGTTAGTTTTTTTTGGGTTTTTTTTGTGTTGTTATTTTACGTCCTAGCAACATCTAAGATCATATCAGGACGTGCACCAAATTGTGATGAAGCACACTCATGGCGACTTTACAGTGCTGCCCCACTGGGAGACCAACCCGCCAGCACACTGACTCAATATCCCACACAGTCACATTATCCTGATACTGTGCAAACCGGTCCTTGTCCTATCCTATTAATGCAGAGTGCCAGGCTAGCCAGCGACAAGCATCAATTTGATAAGTCATTGGTTTGATTCGGCTGGGATTCAAACTCCAGACCTTCTGCATGAGAAGCCTGCACTCTCCCAATTAGGCCACCGCGCCCGGTTGATTGGCTAAAGATGCTGACTACTGCTGTTCCGATGGAAGCCAATTCCACTTTTATTCAATAAGTACTGTTCAAAATATGAACAAGTAGTTTGTTTGGGTTTTACGTCCTAGCAACATCTCCGGTCATATCAGTACAGGTACCGACTTGTGACAGTGCGCACTCAGGGTGACTTTATAGTGTTCCCCACTGGGAAACCAGGCCACCTGCACCATGACCCAATTTCTCACTCAGGTACATTATCGTGATACTGAGCTAACCAGTCCTTGCCCTAATCTAGTAATCCTGAGTGCCAGACGAGGAAGCGACAAGTATCAATTTTATAAGTCATCTTTTTTTTTTTTTTACTCAACTGGGATTTGAACTCCCGACCATTTGCACAGGAAGCCTGTGCTCTGCCAATTCTGCCACCGCATCCGGTATGAACAAGTATATGTTCGCAATATGTCAAAGCTTATGCTTCACAAGGCCACTGTGCTATCTTCTCCACTAAAGGCATCATGGAATTACGCAATGATGTCAGGAGATAATGCCTCAAGAAGGTAGGACATTTTGGGTGATGTCCTTCTTTATGCCTTTTGTCTGGTAGATAGATATATCAGTGCAATTTGTATGTCCTGGAGATGAAGGTGGTGTGCTTCTTTACGGCTTTTGTCTGGTAAATAGATATATCAGTGCAAATTGTATGTCCTGGAGATGAAGATGGTGTGCTTCTTTACGCCTTTCGTCCGGTAGATATTGGTGCAATATGTATACTCTAGATGTGATGGTTGGATTGTTCTGGCTCATATTGCCTTATTCATTCGAGGGTGGTCATAAATCCCACTGTGGCTATGGATTATTGATGTTGTTTCACATGTTGCCTAGTTGCTTTGCTTTGCTTTCCTTTCATGGCCACTCATCCCATAACGCTCCACCATTTGTTTGTCTTAAGAGCGGCTTTATTACGAAAAACCTTCTCCGCAAACCTTATTTGAGAATAGTATTCAGTCAAGCCATCATTGCTTCCAAAGGGTGAAAGTTGTGCACCACAAAACACGTGCAACTATGTGATAGTTTGGCACTGCCTGCCAATAGAAATACATTACTTTTTATTTATTATCTGTCTTTTTGACCACATTGGTCTATCTATCACTGCCTAGAGTTCTTTGAAGGCACACCGGATGGAATAGCTGACTTGGTAGTGCACTTTCTTCTCGTGTGGAAAGTCATGAGATCTATCCCCATCTGAGTCAACCTGAGGAATTTAAAAGTGGATACTTGACATTACCTTCTCTGGTGTCCGGCATAAAATGATAGGACAAGGACTAGTTGGCTCAATGTCAGGATGATATGACTGATTGGGAGGTCGGCTCATGATACTGATGGCATGGAATCCCAGGAGATGCACTATAAAGCAGACCTGTGTGTACAGATCGGTATTCGTCCTAATATGTGCGGAAGGTCGGGAGTTTGGTTCCCCGTCGAGTCAAACCAATGACTAATCAAATTTATACTTGTCGCTTCCTAGCCTGGCGCTCAGCATTAATCATGGTGCCAGTGGCCTGATTTCCCAGTGGGGCAGAACTATGAAGTCACCATGTGTGCGCACTGGCACACGTTGGTACCTGATATGACCTTAGATGTTGCCAGGATTTAAAACTCCAACAACCAACCAACCAATCGTCCTAATATGACCTTCGCTAGAGCTAATACAAATAACTCCCAGCAAATAAATATTCTTGTAAATTGGTATGGTTACTATGATTGTCAAATCATTCCAATAACTTCACTTAATAATTGTGAAATTGTCATTCCAATAATTCTTGTATATTTTATTTAAGAATTATTCAATTTTCATCCCAATGCGCCTTATTAAGTGTGGTTATTTTTGGCAGGAAATTCCTTAGTGCACACGCATTATTCAGGAGAATAAAATATTTCCCAAAGACAGATGCACGGACATACAAGGGAAGCAACAGCCATTACAGTAGTCTCTAGAAGTCAGCTTCTGCACTGAGCAGTTAGGGGTCATCCAAAGTTTTCAAAATTTGTAGTCATACAAAAGCGTACGCCGGGAGGAAGGGGAGTGTCCGTCAAATAGGATATTTAGTATTTAATAAAATATTGATATTTAAAAAGTTCATTTTCTTGCTTTTACATTTTGTAGTGAAATATTGATGTGTACTAGTTTGGTAGGGTGAAGGGTTGGAGGGAGTCTGGAAAGAAAAAAGGAAAGTTTGTTTTATTTAATGACACCTCCAGAGCGCATTGACTTTTATCATTGGCTATTGGACATCAAACATATGGTCATTCTGACATATTTCTTTGGAGGAAACCCGCTGCCGCCACATAGGCTACGGAGGGAGTCTTTGAAAAGTAGTAACGCTTTGTACGACCGTGAACATTTTAAAAACTTTGGATGGCCCCTGAATAGTCCCTGCTGCAGATACAGCCTGGGGTGCAATTCCCTGAAACAACGCACTTTAAATAAATGGCGGCAGTCACCTGTGTGTGGGCGAGTGTGTGTGTGTGTGGGGGGGGGGGGGGGGGTGAGAAAAAAGGACCAGCCAAAAGACATCCCAATCTGGCGTCCATTTCCAATGACCAGCTCCTGAACCAGGTTTGGTGGAAATTAACACTGAACAGAAAGGTGTTTGAGGTAGACATACCCAAGGCTACAGACACAAATCGGCAGACTCCCCTACGGTGCTTTAACTCAGAATACAAGCAGTATACCTACTGCTCAGATAGCTGTAGGGCATGTGCATAAATTCAAGTTTATTTTGAAGTTGCATAGTCCGATGGATTTGAGTTTCTGTCATTTTTCTGAAATAAATATATTAAATTGATGGTTATCATCTGCCTTACATTAGTTTGAAGTAACTTTTATTTGAAATGGCTAACTTTGGAGATATCTGAAGTTCAAAAGGCAAAATTAATTTGGCAAGCACACCAAAACTCTGACACCATGGGCTTTATTAACTGATTCTATTAAATTGCCTCAGTATTCCCTTCTATGTGGCGATAAATGTTTAATAAGTGCACCAGCACCTAAGTTAGATATGTAGATTATAATCTAGATAATTGCTTGGGTTAGAAAATTTGATTTTTCATCGGACTATGCAGCTTTAAATAGTTAGGGACGCGGACTTTTCACACTACCTCCGCCACATTCCAGGTTTAGTTTGTGACATGCGTAATATACCTCCACTTTCCACACTCTTCTGCTGACTTACACAATTTATACATGTCGCTACCTAGGCTTTACCATCCTGATATGACCTTAGATGTTGCCAGGATGTTAAACTCAAACAACCAACCAACCTAACCTGGTGCTTGGCATTACTAGAATAAGGCAAGGACTGGTTTGCTAAGTATCAGAATAATGTATCAAGGATATTGGGTCATGGTGTGGCGACTGAGCGGGAAATTGGATCATGATGCCAGTGGCCTGGTATCTCAGTGAGGCAGCACCATAAAGTCATCATAAGTGGGCACTGTCATCAGTAGGTACCGATCATGATTTGACCTTAGATGTTACTAGGCCTAAAGCCCCAAGAAACAACCACAATCCACTCCCACATATAACTCACCCACTGTCTACAGCCTACTCAATCCTATTTTTCTGCTCACCTCATACAGCCC
Source organism: Branchipolynoe longqiensis (assembly GCA_030323885.1). Taxonomy (NCBI): domain Eukaryota; kingdom Metazoa; phylum Annelida; class Polychaeta; order Phyllodocida; family Polynoidae; genus Branchipolynoe; species Branchipolynoe longqiensis. Next base: position 108,214,536 of record CM059188.1, on the reverse strand, counting down.
CTTCCATGCGAAAAAAAAATTGTTTAATATTGATTAAAAAATATTTTTAAAACACACACAAAACACAAAAGAAATATCTACCCAATGCCAGTATATTAAAGTTGAATAGTACGACCCACACAAGAATGAATCCCCAGCCCCTCAGCCCCAGTACATTATCACCTCTCATGTACCAAAGCACCCCACTGCGCTGACCCCTCCCCCTCCCCCGCCCCCATATACCAAACCACCCTCACTATACTGACACCTCCCCCCTCTCCCGTCCCCCATATACCAAACCACCCCCACTATACTGACACCTCCCCATTCTCCCGTCCCCCATATACCAAAGCACCCCCACTGCACTGACCCCTCCCCATCCCCCATATACCAAACCACCCCTACTACACTGACCCCTCCCCATCCCCCATATACCAAACCACCCCTACTACACCTGAACCCCTCCCCCATCCCCCATATACCCAACCAACCCCCCACACTGACCCCCCTCCCCCTCCCATCCCCCCATATACCAAACCACCCACTACATTGATCTCTCACGCGTCCCCATATACCAACCACCCTACTACACTGACCCCTCCTCCTCCCCCATCCCTCATATAACCAAAGTACCCCCATTACACAGACCCCTCCCCTCCCCGACCCCCATATACCAAATCACCCCCCACTCCACACACCCACCCACTTGGCGCGCGCCTCCTATCAAACTCGTCCTTGGCGTAAATAAATACTGCCGCAATTAATTACCAGACAGCAATTGGCCCGGCAGTGGACACATCACTTGGGTCTAGACTAGCCCGAGACCTCTGTACACATGGGGCGTGTGTGGAGGAGGGGGGGGGGGGGTGTCCATAAACTGGTCGCTGCTTCATCATCGCCTGAAAAAATTACAGCTCCATATGTGGTCTTACGGTTGATTGTTGGAGTTTTACGTTCTGGCAATATCTAAGGTCATGTGAGGACGGGTACTGACTTGTGACAGTGCGCACTGGTGGTAACTTTATAGCACTTTAAGGCCCTGTCAACGGCCCTGTTACGACGCATCTCGCAAGCGCGTGGCCAACATGTAAAATCACTGTTTTACGTCAAGAAGCATCAAACGTTTCAGTGCAGGGGGCAAAGTTGGACATATACATACCGTATACATAGCGTATGGCCAACATATGACCAACGTATGGCTGACACGCTTCCGGGCGAAAAACGCTTCAATTACGCTCACGGTATGTTCACAGAACGTTATATACGTTATTCGATCGCCAGAACTACGCCTCATACATTACATATGTCAAGACACGCTGGATAACGCTAAACATATGTTAAACGTACATGAGATGCATGTTATCCACACATTGTCAGCACGTGGACTGTATGATCCCACTGCCTTTAACGTAGTGCAACGTAGTGAACAATGTTTGTGTAAGGTTCATCTAACGTACATCGACGTACACCTAACGTATACATAATGTACAGCTGACGTAAAATCCACAGATTGTCGAACGTTGTCGTATGTCAAAAGTTTGTGTGTGCACAAAAGTTTGCCGACCCAGTGACATGTGATGCCGTATCTCAATGAACGTCGACGTACGTTGTTGTATACCAACAAGCGCCTAACGCACATGTAACGCATAACGACGTATCCTGATGTAGCGGCCAAAAATCACATACTTCAGCGTACATTGGCGCGATGCGTCCTAATGTGACAGCCCCTTTAGCGATTAGGCCACCGTGCCCGGTCTTATAATGTAGATTCAAAGTTGTGAGTTATCTCCGAGGCAAATTTTCTAAAAACACTAAATCTGACGATGGCGTTGTCATCTTTAGGTTACAAACAAACACAATGATACTGTGAACTAGGTCCCTGTCCCCCCCCCCCCCTATTTGGTTGAAGGGCTTTTTCTTCTATATTTCTATATGGAATGGATGTGTGTCTGTGCACAGCCATGTTTGTTTGGGGGATGGGGGGGGGGGGGGACCAGGATCTGTTGGTGACAAGCCAGTGGCTGCCTGAGTTTATGCTCAGCATGCATCGGACGGAGGGCCTGCTTCCAAAATGGTGCCGTGTGCAAACAGGCGGCAGGTACGCGCAGGGGAGGGGGGGGGGGGGGGGGGGGGTCTTTTCTGTGTGTGTGTGGCCCCGCGGGGAGTCCTATATCCCCATCCCTGAGACAACGTTTGGCCCTGTTCACCAACTGCAATTTGTGTGTACACACGTGGTGTAGTGTATACATATGGTGCATTGTATACATATGATGTATATATAAGAGATACAATATTTTTGGGGGTAAATGATCATGTATTCAGTGAAAAAGACGTGGGTTTTTTTCAGCACCGAGGCATGCCTCTTCCAGCCATGTTATGTTACATTCATTCACGTATATAATAGTCTAAAATCAACAAGAGTTTGATACAAATACAAAAAAAAAAAAAAAGAATAGTGCCGTTACCCAACGGCATTGAGAGATAACAGGGTGTAAATTTTATATTGTCAGTGTCGTGGTTAGGGTAACTTTGTACTAATATAAAAATGGTGAAATATAAAATATATAACATATAACATATATAACCTACATAATATATAACCTATATAATATATAATGTATATAAAATATATATATATACAATATACACAATATATAGAATAAATACAATATAATATAAAACATATAATATATATAATATATAATATACATGTTATACATAATATATAGATTAAATAGATTATATATATATTATGCTTACTACCAATTGATGCTTCATGTATGGCTAAAGCTCGTCAGTACCAACCAATTATACCATAACCAACCCACAGTTGTTGTTTGGTTGTGTGAGTTTTTTTTTTTTAAATAGATTTTTTTAACACACCAACTGATTTGGCTGTTGCTTTAAGTTTAATCTTATTGCATAAAGTTTTACAATATGGGGCTACAGGTACAACTACTCGGGAGGGAATGTGAATTACAACGCCAGCTGTTCCAATGTGAGCTCCATTCAGCTCAGTTGACAAGCCTCGCTGGTACATCAACCAGCGCACTTATAAAGTTATAGTTCTACTTGTTCTCCATTCACTACAGCGTGTGCACCCAGCGGCGGTTTGACCAGCAGTCAAGGCTCGTCTGACCTGCGCACTCTTAACGGTCGGCAGTTTGCCTGCCCTTTGGTCACTCATTGCCCCTGGCGCCCCCTAGTAGTAGTAATGGCACGTAGTAGTACTACCTGGTTAACCCAGGGGTGACTGACGCCACCGCCTCCTTCCCACCTACAGCCTCACGTACCCTGAAGGCCCGGTCACATACACGTTAGTGGACGTAGTTGAACGTAGTGGAGGCTAACGTAGTTGAACGTAGTTGAACATAGTGCAACATACAGGCATCCATACTTCTCCATGATGAGAACATGATAAGAACGTGTGTGGGCCATGAGTTCTGATTTAAGCTGTGTACATGTTCAAAAGAGAGGTAAATTTGAGGCAGACGTAGCCTCTGGGATGATAACGTACTCTAGCGTACTCTAGCATACTTCTTAAGTACTCTAGCATACTCTCGCATACTCTAGCGTACTCTAGCATACTCTAGCGTACTTTGACCCGCACACAATCTTGGCCGTTCTGCCATGGTCACATAGCCATTAGTGGATGAAGTTGAACATAGTTGAACGTAGTGGAGTGTAACGTGGTTGAAGGTAGTTGAATGTAGTTGGACGTACCGGGATCCGTACCATAACATACCAGGATCCATACCATAACGTATTTATCCATACCATTAGGTGGGTCATCAACGAAAACCTGCCGTACCTTAACGTATTTGAACGTAGTGACAGCACGTTTCACCCACGTTATTCTATCTACGTTCCACTACGTCCACTAACGTGTATGTGACCGGGCCTTAAGAGGGATGGGGTGGGGTGCGGGGAGGGCATGTGCATGTGTGTATATGTGTGTGGGTGAGGGTGAGGTTGGTGTATGTGTATGTGGGTTGGGGGTTGGGGGGTGATTGGGGCAGGTAGGGGGAAGTTACCATGGTTTCCACAGGTGTGCAGTGGGCTATTACCTGACCTGGGGGTCACTCCGCGGTGCTGGAGCCGACCGCGCCGTGACCAGTGGGGTGGTGGAGGTGGGTGGTGGATGTGCTTGTGGATGTGAGTGTGGGTGTGGGTGTGGTGTACTGTGGGTGTGGTGTGGGTGTGGTGTGGGTGTGGTGTGGGTGTGGTGTGGGTGTGGTGTGGCAGGTAGAGTGAAAAGAGATGCCGTCTAACCTATTCAATAAGCTGGCTCTGGTACACTCTGGTCAGAACGAACATCCCCCATCCAGTCGGCCTTCCTGCTTCTACCCAAGTCGCCGTCAACAACTTCAGGACTGGCTACCGCTGTTGGATTGATGTCCCCAACCTCCAGCGCTGTCCCTGCGGCACTAAGATCTTCAATGTGGCCCACATACTTGCCTCATGTGGTGCCGTCGACAGATCTGCCATCAGTGACTTCATAGAGGATGCTGACCGCCAACTCAGCGACAATAGGGCCGCTCTGGCTATCCTCTCCAGGATTTCCAAGTCATCCTGGAACGCACTTGGTCGCTTCTACCGCCAGAACGCAGACATCATCAACACTGTCGGTCGCCCAGACCATGACACCAAGGACTAGCAGGCCCCACCTCATCGCCATAGCTGACTTGACACCACTACCAACTAACCACTAATTTTCATTAACAACTAACACTGTAACAGGTAACCCCACCCACTGCCTAACTAATCCCATCCTCACTTCACTTCTTCCTTTGGTCTTGGCCGGACTTACTGTGCATACCAGTGAATCTGGAGCGACTAAAGTTTGGATCCTGGTCAAGTCAAACTAATGACTTATAAAATAGGTACCTGTTGCTGCTCGGCGCTTGGCATTATGAGATCAGGATAGGGACTGGATGCACAGTGTCAGGATAATGTGACTGTGTGGGACATCAGGTCATGGTGCCGGTGGCCTGATTTCCCAGTGGGGCAGCACTATAAAGTCACCATGAGTGCGCGCTGTCACACGTCGGTGCACGTCCTGGTATGGCCTAGGGTCTTACTGGGGCGTAAAACTACACCAACCACCCAGCCTCCCCCGGCCCTCTCAGAGGACTGTGGTTGGGCTCCTCAGGCTGCCTTTTCCTTCCTCCCCCCCTTCCCCCCCTCCCCCAATTCCTCTGATCACTACCCATCGGAAGCCCATTCCTGAGGACATGGGACTGCTTTCAGCAGTGCCCATTCAGTGCTGCTAATTTGCAGCCTTCAGCGCACCAATGCGACTGAAAACTCCCCCAAAACACAACAAACAGCCGTCTAACCACCACTACAACCACCCACCACCCTCCTCCCCCACCCGCACACACATGATTGGACTACTGAATCGATGCTACAAGATATATATGTGATGCATAACGCATTATACAAGTATAAATGTTAGGGAAACATACAGTAAAACCTCTCTAAATCGACCAACCATGGGACTGACTTATAAAATAGTTACCTGTTGCTGCTCGGTGCTTGGCGTTATGAGATCAGGATAGGGACTGGACACACAGTGTCAGGATAATGTGACTGTGTGGGACATCAGGTCATGGTGCCGGCGGCCTGATTTCCCAGTGGGGCAGCACTATAAAGTCACCATGAGTATGCGCTGTCACAAGTCGGTGCATGTCCTGGTATGGCCTAGGGTCTTACTGGGACGTAAAACTACACCAACCACCCAGCCTCCCCCGGCCCTCTCAGAGGACTGTGGTTGGGCTCCTTAGGCTGCCTTTTTCCTTCCTCCCCCCCACCCCCCCAATTCCTCTGATCACTACCCATCGGAAGCCAACTCCTGATGACATGGGACTGCTTTCAGCGGTGCCAATTCAGTGCTGCAAATTTGCAGCCTTCAGCGCACCAATGCGACTGAAAACTCCTCCAAAACACAACAAACAGCCGTCTAACCACCACTACAACCACCCACCACCCACCACCCTCCACCCTCCTCCCCCACCCGCACACGCATGATTGGACTACTGAATCGATGCTACAAGATATATATGTGATGCATAATGCATTATACAAGTATAAATGTTAGGGAAACATACAGTAAAACCTCTCCAAATCGATCGACCATGGGACCGACTTTAAATGGTCCATTTAGGGAGCTTTTAAAAAAATCATCACAATGGTATTATATGGGCCATCATTTGGGACGCAAATAAAGCGATCGATATAGGGGAGTGGTCCATCTGTGGAGATGGTCAGCTAGAGTGTTTTACTGTATATGTATCACTAGTATTAATCCTCCATAGGAGTAGCGAGCACCCCTTTCAGCTGGCGGGGTAATTGTATATAGCCCCCCCCCCACCCCCACCCCCACCCTCCCCCCACGTTATGCCGCAAACAATGAAGACATTTTGGAATTAGTTGTAAATCCTTCCCAAAATATCACATACGGTGTGCAGAGATGCAAATCGAGGCATTGAGTGGGAAGGGAAGGAGGAACAGCTAAGACGGTAAAAATGGGGGAGGGGGAGTGCGGCTGTGGCCTGTCGAGCACCGCAGGCATCTCAGGCCACCGGCCACTGCGGTGTTTCAGGCCGCAGGCCACCGGTTTCTCAAGCTGCTGCCGACTTCGGAGCCCGCGGGTGATAGACGACCTACATAAATTCCCGGGTGTCCATTTTCAATTTCTGTTTTCTATTAAAGTTGGACAGTACACCTCTAGGATGAATGACATACTGTGAGTGTGTGTGGGGGGGGGGGGGGGGGGCTCTGTGACTTAGTGCAAGCTGGGAGAAGTGTGAAGTCAGGGAAACCACCGCGATTAGTCATGACTGAAAAAAGGTGACAATGGCATTGATTGCCTGTTTCTTAATTTGAGGTTTTACATCCTGGCAACATCTAAGGTCATATCAGGACAAGTGCCAACTTGTGACACTGTGCACTCATGGCGACTTTTATAGTGCTGCCCCACTGGGAGACTAGGCCGCGGGCACTATGATCCGATATCCCACACAGTCACATTATCCTGATGCTGTGCTAACCAATCCTTGTCCTGATGCTGTGCTAACCAATCCTAGTAATGCTGAGCGCCAGGCTAGGTAGCGACATGCATCATTTTTATAAGTCATTGGTTTGACTCGACCGGGAATCGTGGTCACTGCCCCTGGCGGCCCTTAGTAATGGCACTAGTACTAGTACTACCCGGTTAACCCAGAGGTGACTGGCGCCGCCTCCTTCCCACCTCCTACAGCCTCACGTACCCTCAGAGGGAACTCGGCCACTGCCTCCGGTTGATATCTTTGAACTTGTTTCTGTAATCAGTTGGCGTGTAGATGTGAAAGTGCAGGAACCAACACCTTCGTTGCCCCCTATTAAAGATCGAAAATTAGACAGAAATGGGATTTGCCATATCCCTTTTAGTTATAGTTACTTATTAGGCTATATTAATTATCCATACCGCTGTAAAATAACAAATGTCCAAGCATGGTAATATACTGTATTGCCACACAAATGAGGTCGCATCCAGTTTGAATGAATTAAATGAATTAGATGCATTAGATGAATTAGTACATTTTAAAATTATACCGGTACCAATTATATATACACAGTAAAACCTCTCTAACCAACCACTTACCCAGATCAATCCCTCCCCTATATTGATCGTTTTATTTGGGCCCAAAACAATCACCCATACAATACCATTGTAACGATAAAAAAACTCTCTAAACCGATCACCTCCCTAAATATACCATTTAACGTCGTTCCCATGGTTGGTCGATTTAGACAGATTTTACTGTGTATAAATATATATGTGATTAGGCACATACATACTATAGCGTACTGCAAGCCGCAGCAGGCCTGTCAGCGCACCCTCCATTTAATGACTAAACCACTCGGGAACGCTCACTCAGCCCACTTCCGGTCCAGACGGCGCACTTCCGGTTCAGACCTCACTTCCGGCGCCGCATGTCTCGGGTGAAGGACAGCACTCAACACGTTGCTTGGTCATTGCTTGACCACTGGTCAGTGCGTCGAGTGAGTCTGCGTGGGTGTAGACAGCTCGTAGGCTAAATAAATACCCTCTCGGGGTATATGTAGTTTAGCAGTACAGGAAATCGAAACGCCCCCACCCTCCCACCCACCGACCCACACACACACACACACATAAAGTTTGCCCACATAACTGGATATTATAAATCATTCATATTCAATAATTTAATTATTGCTAGAGATCGAGTGCAGTGGCCAAGTCAGTAGAGTGCAGGCTTCCCATGCGGAAGGTTCGAGGGTTCAAAACCAAGCCGAGTCAAACGAATGACTTATCAAATTTATACTTGTCACTACTTAACCTAGCGCTCGGCACAAATAGGATAGGGCAACGACTGGTTAGCACAGTGTCAGGGTAATAAGTATGATTGTGTAGGATATCGGGTCATGATGCCAGTGGCCTGGTCTCCCAGTGGGGCAGTTGATACTTGTCGCTTCCTAGCTTGGCACCAGGCATTAATAGGATAGGGAAAAGACGGGTTAGCTCAGTGTCAGGATAATGTGACTGAGTGGGATATCTGGTCAGGGTGCCAACATCCTGATTTCCCAGTGGGGAAGCACTATAAAGTCGTCATGAGTGCACACTGTCACAAGTCAGCACCCGTCCTGATATGACCTTAGATTAGTTGGTTGATGGAGTTTTACGTCCTGACAACATCTAAGGTCAAATCAGGACAGTATACGACCTTAGATGTTGCCAGTATATGACCTTAGATGCTAGGACGCAAAACTCCAACAGCCAACCAACCCCCATTCGATGTGCGTGCCTACCCATACGCTGTCACGACCTTTCTCGTCACGAAACCACGCCCAATCACGCCCAGATCCCTACTCATTTCCGGTAGCTGTGGTCGCCATTGCCGGGCAGACAGCTTCATTTCCCCCGAGAAAGCCGCGCCTTGTCTTCTATGCTTCCGGTCAATAAAACACGGTGTCGATATATATGTATGTATAGGTGCACAGCGTAGCGGGTGTTAAAGTTGCATAGTCCGATGAATCATCAAATTTTCAAAACCAAAACACTTACCTAGATTTGATTCTACATATTTATCTTAGATACTGGTACAGTTATTAAGCATTTGTTGTCACATAGAAAGGCATGGGGGGAGTCAATTTAATAGAACCTGTTACTGTATAAGCCTATTGCATCAGAGTTTTGGCGTGCTTGCCAAAATTAATTTGGCATGTTGTCACTTCAAATATCTCCAAAGTTAGCCATTTAAACTAAAAGTTACTTCAACCTAAAGTAAAGTAGCTTATAATGATCAATTTAATGTATTTATCTCAGAAAATGACAGAAACTCAAAGCCATCGGACTATGCAACTTTAAGGGCACAACCAGTTCAGGAAGCCAGGCATGCTACTTGCTAGCTATTGCCAGTCTGGGAGAAGCCCTGTTCGATGTAGCAAAGTCCATATAGCTGGTTGGTTGTTGGCGTTTTACATTCTGACAACATCTAAGGCCATATCAGGACGGGCACCGACTTTTTACAGTGCACACTCATGGCGACTTTATAGTGCTGCCCCATTGGGATACAAGACTGTCAGCACCATGGCCTAATTAGTAATATTCCACTCAGTCACATTATTGTCACACTGAGCCAACCAGTCCTTGCCCTATACTAATAATGCCGAGCAACAGGCTAGGTAGCGACAAGTATCAATTCTTAAGTTATTGGTTTGACTTGACGAGGGTTTGAACTCATGGGTTCAAAGCCCATGATCTACCAAAACAGAAGACGCACGCTCAACTCATTCGGCCATCACGTCTGGTCGAAGTCCATATCCATATAGCCTCTCGTGGCAAGGTTTGCCTTGGTGTTGGGTCAAGTTGTTGTTTGTTGTTTGTTTGTTGTTGTTTTACGTCCTAGCAACATCTAAGGTCATATCAGGACGGGATTGGGTCAAGTAAAGTACATAAAGTAGTGTGCGCCATAATTATGTTAGTCCTTTTCAATGCCAGCCCCCCCCCCCACTACCACCACACACACACACTCACATCCATACTCCACCTACCCACATTCCACATCTAAACGAGTACCTCATCCGCAACTCGCAGTAAGCGCACAAAACACCATTTTACCGTGTGCCAATTCTTAAAAAAAATATCTTACATTTCAAAAGCAAATAAATACAAACCATAAAAATCTAAAGCCCCTGTCACACTATGCCGTGTTGCATCAGCATATGCCGACGTATGTGATTTTGTGCCAATACATTGGTGAACGCTGGTGTATGCTGACAAGTTATGGGTATGTTTGACATAAGTAGTATTTGTTAACAGCCCACTGGTGTACGCTGAGATAATTTATGGGTAAGTTTGGCAAAAGTCGTATTTTTGAGCATGTTCAAAATTCCGCCGTATGATAGCGTATGTTGGCATACGCTGATGCAATACGGCATAGTGTGACAGGGCCTTAAGAAAATGTAGAACATACATGGTAATCATTGATAGCACACCCTTAATGATTAATAGACCGCTTGCCTACCCTTCCCCCGCCATCAACACTCAACACCCACCTCATAACTACGACATAACAATGAATTAATAGAACGATTTCATAAGATTAAAGCATCAAATTTTCACAACCAAAACACTGGCCTAGATTTGATTCTACATATCTAACTTAGATACTGGTACTTAGATACTGGTAAGCATAAGTTTTTCCCTATGCATATCGACAAACTCAATGGCCATTCGCATTTGCTTTGCTTTGCTGCCAACGCCGTTTTCAGCGCATGCGCAGTCGGAACCGTGATCTCGTCTATTGCTAGTGGGTGCATTGATTGTGTTGTTGATTTTTGTTGATGATTTTTTTCTGGGAAGGGGTGGTGGTGGTGGTGGGGGAGGGGGCGCATAACTCAGCTGTATTGATATATAGCTTAATACAACTTCGATGACACTCCAATATGAAACATTACCAGAATACAGCGGAACCCTAACTAGGCGAGTGACTGATTGTTCGCACTGCTGGCGCCCCCTAACGGTCAGTGCCCGCAGGTCAGGCCGGTGGGCACAACGGTGTAGTAGGCGGGAGGGTGGGGGCGGGGCGTTCCACGGACCCTTGGGGAAATCTAGCAGACAAGCACTGAGCCGGGCCGTGACGCCCCTCTGGGAGGAGGAGGGGGAGGAGGGAGGGGGGAGGAGGGGGGGAAGGAGAAGGGGGGGGCGGGGAAGGTGGAGGAGTGAGGCAGCAGGGGAATGGGGTGGCAGTCGCGGTAGGTTGGGGGGAGGGAGGGGAAGGTGGGGGGGGGGAGTGGGAGGGGGAGATGGGCAGACGGGGAGGGGGAGGACGGACGGTGTTGGAGGGGATCTACCTCTGTATCGGCGCATAACAATTACACTATTAATCCGACGCGCTTTACTTATAATTCACCGACTATTTGTTCAGGAATAGATTTATATTATATATATAGACACAGTCGTTCTGTAAGACATGTTGGTGTTTTTTTTAGAGGGGCAGCCACCCATAACACAAGTACTTCTAACGCACTGTCATCGACCAGTAAAGAGATACTAGATTCGTGTGGTTTTGGGTTTGTTTTATATTAACTGTACAGAATCCGACAGCAGACTGAAGACTCCCGGCATTACCACCAGCTGCCAACTGATTAAACCGACCCGGTCATTTGTCGGGCATGCACCCATCTTCGTCGGGCTAATGTTTGCCAGGTATGATGAGTTGGCACTTACATCGACCCCGAACCAGACGGGATGGCCGAATGAGTTAGAGCGCCCGCCTCCCTTGCTGGTAGGTCGTGGGTTCGAACCCTGGTCGAGTCAAACCAATGACTTAAACATTGATACTTGTAGCTTCCTAACCAGGCGCTCGGCATTATTAGGACAGGGCAAGGACTGGTGTTCTCAGTGTCAGGATAATGTGACTGAGTGGGATACCAGGTCATGGTGCCGGCAGCCTTGTTTCCCAAAGGGACAGCACTATAAAGTCACCATGAGCGTGCACTGTCACAAGTCGGTACCGGTCCTGATATGACCTTAGATGTTGCTAGGTCGTAAAACAACAACAACAACAAACAAACATCGACCCCGCTTCATATTTGGCTGGCCACTGCATGCTGCTAAATTCTCCCCTTATCTTTTTTTTTTAAAAAATGTTATGGAAGAGCCGCATATATTATGGGCGAAAGCCAAATATCCCCAGTACCTCCAAGACTTATTGTTCTTGTGTGTAGAATCTGATGAAAGCGTACACCTTTCGTAACCAAAGTACGGCGGAGGGAGGCGGGGTTCCGGGGGGAGGTGGCGGGTGACTCACTCAATACGTCACACAAATGGCGGGTACAGGCGCGGGGTGGCGCTGGTGGACGCTGATTTTGACGGCTTGGTCACTTGTTCTTGACCATCCAGGCATGTTGGGGCGGCTGTTGGCCGAGTTGTCTACGAACACTGGTTTATTAGTTAGTGGTGTGTTTGTTTGTTGTTGTTTTACGTCCTAGCAACATCTAAGGTCATATCAGGACGGGTTAGTTAGTGGTGGTGCCGCGCGCACCGGCGGACTGCACTTTATGGCGCTGGTTACCGGCGATCTGTCCGCCGAGAGGGACACGCCTCCCCGCCACGTCCCTACAGTCTCAAGCCACCAGGCAGCCTGTGGGGCTTGGTTGGTTGGTTGTTGGAGTTTTACGTCCTTGCAACATCTGAGGTCCCATCAGGATGGGTACCGACTTGTGACAGTGCGCTCTCATGGCGACTTTATAGTGCTGCCCCACTGGGAAATCAGGCCGCTGGCATTATGACCTGATATCCTACTCAGTCACATTATCCTGATACTGAGCTAACCAGTCCTTACCCTATCGTATTAATGCCGAGCACCAGGCTAGGAAGTGACAAGTATCAATTTTATAAGTCATTGATTTGACTCGACCGGGAATCAAACTCCCGATCCCGCGCTCTAGTGATTCAGCTACCGCACGTGGTGCCTCTGTGGCCAACCCAGGCTTATTTTGCTTTTTGTTTTGTTTTGTAACATTCATTGAGGAGAAAATTGCAGACAGTTGCTCTTCTTCATTCCACTGTTCACTGCATTATCCTAATAATGCCGGGTGTCAGGCTAGATGACGACAAGTATTAATTCTTAACTCAGTCAGGGTTTGAACGCACGACCTGCCACACTGGAAGTTGGAAGCGAGCGCACAACTCATTCAGCCATGCTTCTAAATTCTCGGGGGGGGGGGGGGGGGGGGGGGGGGGCTTAACATGCAGACTTCTCACCTGTACTAGGAAGACTACTGCTTTGATATGAATCGGAACAGCTGTGACTTTTTTTCTGTGTATTGGTGTCTCACCCTGTCTCTCCCTCCATGTATGGGTCTCTTTCTGGCCATGTCTCTATCCCAATCTCCCGACACCCTGCCCCCCTCTCTCCCTATCTGTGTATATATGTGTGTGTATGTATATATAGATACATACATGTATACTATATATGTATGTGTGTGTGTGTATTACATACACATACACGCACATATATTTATTTTCCAATACCAGACGGGATGGCCGAATGGGTTAGACTCTCAGTAAGTTAGAGCGTCCATCTCCCGTGTTGGTAGATGGTGGGTTCGAACGCTGGTCGAGTCAAACCTATGACTTACAAATTTATACTTGTCGGTTCCTAGCCAGGCACTCGGCATTATTAGGATAGGGCAAGGACTGGCCTGCTCAGTGTCAGGATAATGTGACTGAGTGGGATATCAGGTCATGGTGCTGGTGGCCTGGTCTCCCAGTGGGGCATCACTATAAAGGTGTCATGAGTACGCACTGTCACAAGTCGGTACCCGTCCTGATGTGACCTTAGATGTTGCTAGGACATAAAACAACAACAAAAACAAAATTGTCCAATTCGACAAACTCTCAAATAAAGTCTATTTGATGTGGAGCAGAACTTATACGGTTCCTACAATGTTCTCAGGTATAATCAAACATTTTACATCAGGAATATCGAATAATATAATATTTATACTAGACTTACCTGTACGTTGACGTATTACTGAGATTCTTACGAATATACAAATACGAAGGTAAGGATGTTTGTTTGTTGGGGTTTTACGTCCTGCCAAGATCTGCGGTCGTATCAGGACGGGGAAGTTAAGGATCACGAGTAATATAATATAATATAATATAGTATAATATAATAAACAGATGGAGCGAGAGGGTGAAGGAGAGTCACAGGCAATATTGTCCAAGGGATGGATATTAATTATTATTATCTCTATAAGTTTGTTATTTCTCCCCACCACCCCTTTATATTTCGGTTAGCATATATATAATATAAGCACACCTTAATGCACAACGTAGCAAGTTCAATATCCGAAGGATAACTTCTGCTTACATTCTAAATACTATGTAAATACTCACATTGATCTGACTAATATTGATCTGGTTATATGACACTACTGTACCATATTGTTATGGAACTTTTGGGTTTCAGAATTTCATTGTGTTACATGGTGCAAATTGTCTATTCAACAAGTATTGTACACCTTATTCTATATACCTTTTGTGTAAATAACCCTGAATTGAAAAATGGCTGGAAGACCAGTGCTTCGGCACTGACAAAAGACTTATTCAGCAGAATAAACATATTTACCACAAAAAAAAAAAAAAAAGGCCGGCAAAATGCTCTCCGGCATTGCAAGCTAACCAGAATGAATTGACGCTATATGCGGACCGATCATTGTACAGCACAGTATCTATCCACCCATCGCCTAATTGAATCACATAGCCTAATAAGGGGGGCGGACCGGAAATGGGTTTATGGGATGGATAATAGGAGCGAGTCGACCTAAAACACCGCAATCACTTAACCCTAAACGCACATCACCGCCGGCGGGCAAGAGATGAGGGTTGTAAACCAATTTGTGTCCAATGAATCTATTCTGGATATAACCAGCCGTGGTCACACTCAGATAGTAAATCTCATCGCCCCTAACAACTCGCCCCCCCTTAAAAAAAAACATCCAAAACTCCTATTTAAAAAAAAACCACCACCACATCAACGTGCAAGTCATTACACCAATTTCCCGCTTCGCAGAGCATCAAGATAAGAACTCACATTCTTTCCAAACCATGTCCTGATATGACCTTAGATGTTGCTAGGACGTAAAACAACAACAAACAAATAAACAATCTTTCCAAATCGGGCACCGTGGCCGAATCGGTAGAGCGCGCGCAGGCCTCGCGTGCGGAAGGTCGGGAGTTTGGTTCCCGGTCGAGTCAAACCGATGACTTATAGAATTGATACTTGCCACTTCCCAGCCAGGCGTTCGGCATTATTATGATAGGGCAAGGACTGGTTGGCTCAGTGTCAGGATAATGTGACTGAATGGGATATCAGGTCATGGTGCTGGCAGCCTGTTCTCACAGTGGGGCAGCACTATAAAGTCACCATGAGTGAACACTGTCACAAGTCTGTACCCATCCTGATATGACCTTAGATGTTGTTAGGATGTAAAACAACAACAAACAAACAAACTCTAACACCGCGGAGCGCACAGCGTCTGCCCTAGAGTGAACCTCTCCCACCACCGCCCCCTACCCCACCCCCCATAAGTTCTATTCATTCAGCGACCATGTGATCTGGGGGGACACACTGTCCGTGTTAAATTGGGTGGATTTTGATTCCAGCGGGAAATACGGCCACAATAACGCGTGCATAATAACGCACACACACACAAAAAAGGGGGAGCCGCCATGTGATATCCCCACGGGGCAGGTTTTTATGGACGCAGCTCAGGCCGCCTGGCTACATACACTGACTGCCCCGTGTAGCGGTCAAGGGACCTCCATAAAGTATGCAGCGCCTATATCAAACATCAAGTGGTACTGGGGTTAATATGTTGTGAACGTGGATAGACCTTCCGTCGTCGTCCCCCCCCCCCCACGCCCCGTCACCCCCCGTATACCCCCCCCCCCCTAAAAAAGCCAGAGAACCAACCTAGTTTTGAATCTGTACATACGTTTGAAGTATACGTATAAAGTAATGTTTTATTACGAATTGAATAGACAAAATATTCAAACTAAAAAACACAGAATGGCTACGTAGCAAACAATCCACCCCGATCTCATTTAATGTTGCTAGAATGTAAAGCCCCAACAACCAACCAACCAACCGACCAGACGGGATGGCCGAATGAGTTGAGGTTCTGTCTCCCATTTTGGTAGATTGTGGGATTCGAACTAATGGGTTTGAACCCTGGTCAAATCAAACCAATGACAATAATTGATACTTGTCGCTTCGTAGCCATGCACTCGGCATTATTAGGATAGGACAAGGACTGGTTGGCTCAATGTCAGGATAATGTGACTGAGTGTGATATCAGGTCATGGTGCTGTTGGCCTGGTCTCCCAGTGGGGCGGCACTATAAAGGTCACCATGAGTGCACACTGTCACAAGTCGATACCCGTCCTGATATGACCTTAGATGTTGCTAGGATGTAAAACTCCAACAACCAACAAACCAACCAACCAGTGCTGAGTACGATCACTCAGACATGCACCCTCCCACCCACTTACCATGACATGCTTTATTCACAACCCTTTCGGGGAGGCATAATATCAGGGTAAACGAGCATTCACTCACTGTAAGCACAGAAAGGGCCCCAAACCAAGGGCTACTCTCTAGCGGCTCAGACAAAACACATAAAAAGCCCGGACCGATGGTGTTAAATGCTGATTTAGGAAACCGCGCCTCGTGTACAGAGGCTATAAACTACAACTACCATGAGCCTTCCTTTGCCAGTGATCACGATACACAAAGCACGCTGCCAGTATCGGGAATGCCTCCTCATAGGAGATCCATAGGCTGTGACCGTAAAACCGGCCCGCCCACTCCCCACTACGCGAAGCACTCACGCCCATAAAGTGCCCCCCCCCCCCCCCCCCCACCGAGGCAGGGCCACACTGTGGCCCGGGCCACACTGACGACCACACCCAGCCTGATGGGTCGGCGACTGGTCATAATGACTGCGACTTTTACTTAAAGTTGCATAGTCCGATGCTTTTGAGTTTCTGTCATTTTCTGATATAAATATATTAGGTTGATTGTTATTGTCTACCTTACTTTAGATTGAAGTAACTTTGATTTTAAATGGCTAACTTTTGAGTTATTTGAAGTGTCAGGGATGAAAGTGGTGTTTGGCAAAAAACGCGGAAATCAGGCTGAGATGATTTTATCGACAACGAATTTCCGCAAAAACGCGGATTTCACCCCATAGGATTAGTAATGTCAGGGAATCGCGGGGAAAAAGCAGGAAGTCAGGTTTCAACTCACCTTGTTTTGACTATATTTATCGCCCATATCTAACTTTTTCTTGTTTCGGTTTTCTGTTCTAGCAATATCTAAAGGTCATATAAGAAGAGGATTCAAACTACCCAACTGTTAGCATTTATATACATCCTGATTCCTTGGCATTTTGCTTAACGTTAATCGATCAATATAAAAAGAAATCCCGGAAATCCGCGAAATCGCGGAGATCTTTCATCCCTGAAGTGTAAGCATGTAAAATTAGTTTTGGCAAGCACGCCAAAACTCTGACACCATAGGTTTCTGCTGTAACAGGTTCTATTAAATTGGCTCAGTATTCCCTTCTATGTGGTGACAAATGCTTTAATGAGTGCATCAGTATCTAATTTACATATGTAGAATTAAATCTACATAATTGTTTTGGTTTTGAAAAGTTGATCTTTCATCGGACTATGCAGCTTTAAGCGTGCAGGCAATAGACGACGAGAAAATACTAGTAGTACTCGCTCAAACTCAAATTCACCCACAAATCATGAGTTCTATTCAATTCGGACAATGAATCGGAGTATAGAGGACGACAGGGATCAGTTGTGGTGCTGGCTTTATAGGAGACATACGGTGGTGGTGGTGGTGGTGGTGGTGGTGGTGTGTTGTTGTTGGTGGTGGTGGTGGTGGTTGTGGTTGTGGTTGTGGTGGTGGTAGGGGGGGGGGGACATTAAATCAAACATCAGGTAGGCTCCGTCAGGCATTAAAGGTATATTTTATTCTAAGCCCATTCGATCTGGGTCTGGGGTGCAGCTTCATATGGGGTAGGAGTAGGGTGGGGGGTGGGGGGTGGGGGCAGGGTGGGGGGTTGCATTAAATGAAACATCATGTAGGCCCATTCAGTTTAGTGCTGAGGTGCAGCTTCATTTGGGGTGTGATTATGGTGGGGAAGGGGGAGAGCAGTGCTGGAGGGCAGGTGGAGGGCTTTGTAAGGTCATATCAGGATGGGTACCGACTTGTGACAGTGCGCACTCATGGTGCCTTTATAGTGCTGCCCCACTAGGAAATCAGACTGCTGGCACCATGAACCGATATCCCACTCAGTCACATCATCCTGACACTGAGCTAACCAGTCCTTGCCATATCCTATTGATGCCGAGCGCCAGGCTTTGAAGAGACACATATCAATTTTAAAGTCATCAGTTTGACTCGACCGGGAACCAAATTCCCGACCTTTCGCACGCGAGGCCTACGCTCTACCGATTAGGCCACCGCGCCCGGTGGAGGGCGTTGTAAGGATTTATCGCAGTCCTGAAGGGCGTTGTGCCGCACCGTCCGCTTCTCTAATCCGTCCAACATGAAGCCAAGGCTCAAAGCCTTAAGCTAAGTTTCCTTACACGCGGCATGCGGCATGCGAATGCAAATGCGGCAAAAAAACGAAACGCCTTGAAGTCAATGGGCTACATCCCTTACACGCGGTATGCGAATGCGAATGCGGCAACTCAATCGGTCCCTATAGCGATTGGTGCGGCATGCGAATAGAAAGCTCGGTCGGACATGTCCATTAGTTTTAGACGAGGAGAGGCGACTGATCATTACGGAACGGTCACACACAGGGGTGCGGTGGTGATGGTGGGCAGACGCATGCCGCACACCGCATAGAAGGAATCCTCCCATTCGCATACCGCATGCCGCATACCGCATAGAAGGAATCTTAGCTTTAGCCTCGCCATTCCTACACGGGAGGGACCAGTACGTACACCAAGGGGATAGGGGTGGAAGCTATTGGTTAGGGAGCGGCCCTTTGGTACACTCAGGGGTGGCGGGAGTGAGGAGTGGAGGTGGAGGTGGAGGTGGAGGTGGAGGTGGAGGTGGAGGTAGAGCTGGGGGATATAGTCAAGTGCAACCTTGTTGGATTCTCTGCGGACTCAGTGCGTGTCATGGATGGTGGGGGTTATTTCAGAAACAAAAACAAAAAACAACAAAAAGATAGTAAGAAGGGAATAAAGGGATATGGGGAAGAAAAGAGGGCGGCAACGGGTAAGGGTGCGGAGCGCAGAATACGGAGAGCAGGAGACTTGAAATTTTGTTTTGTTTGTTTATTGTT
The DNA here is from genome assembly GCA_030323885.1 of Branchipolynoe longqiensis. Classification (NCBI taxonomy): domain Eukaryota; kingdom Metazoa; phylum Annelida; class Polychaeta; order Phyllodocida; family Polynoidae; genus Branchipolynoe; species Branchipolynoe longqiensis. Next base: position 108,195,147 of record CM059188.1, on the reverse strand, counting down.
TTACGTCATAGCACCATCTAAGGTCATATCAGGACGGGTACCGACTTGTGACAGTGCGCACTCATGGCAACTTTATAGTGCTGCCCCACTGGGATAGCAGGCCACCAGCACCATGACCTGATATCACACTCAGTCACATTATCCTGACACTGAGCCAGCCAGTCCTTGCCCTATCTTAATAATGGAAGCGACAAGTATCAATTTTTAAGTCATTGGTTTGACTCGACCACGGTTCGAACCCACGATCCCATGGTCTACCAACGCGGGTGACGGACGCTCTAACTCATTCGGCCATCCCGTCTGGTGGAGACCTGAAGAGGGGAAGAGAGGAGATGTGACTGTGAGAGGGAGGAGAGGTGGAGAGGGATAGGATAGTGTGACTCAATGGGATATCGAGTCACGGTGCTAGTGGCCCAGTCTCCCAGTGTGGCAGCACTACAAAGTCGCCATGAATGCACAGTCACAAGTCGGTACCCATCTTGATCTGACCTTCGATGTTGCTAGGACCTGAAGCTTCAACGAAAGAAATCAATGTGTAAAGTTGCGTATCTGTGCAGTGTGTGTGTGTGCGTGTTCCAGACGTGGTGTCCACATTCTGACCTCAAACACAGTGTCCCCCTGCCAGGGCCTATATGTATGAGCCAATTTTTAACCGCACCGGGGTTAAAGGCGGGTCCCGGGTTAGCTAACCCCAGAGTTCCAAATGTGTCACGGGGGATGTATGTGACCAAAGCGCACCCGAGTTAGCTAACGTTTCAGTTATTTATAGATTTGGGGAACCCCTGTGTGCGTATTTACATTCGTCGATTCGACACTATTAATATCTCTGCCAATGCGGCGGCAGCCTTAATAACGGTTTGAATTTAGAGTTAAATTGATAAAATTTCACTTATTGCTTATGTAATTCTGTTAAATATGGTCGCATTGAATAGATTTGGGCCTAATATATTCCCCCCGATTCGGCGCCGATGGCGGTGGCCATGTTTAATTGACATTGGACAGTATGGATATCGACGTCGCTGCGGAGGCGGCGATTTGTTTACTTTACATTCGTCGATTCGACAATATGAATAACGCCACCAATGCGGCAGGAGCCTTAATAACGGTTCGATTTTATGGTTAATTTGAATAAATTTCACTTATTGCGTATCTAATTCTGTTAAATATGGTCGCATTGAATAGATTTGGCCCGAGTCGGTCCCTAACCCGGACGTTAACCCGGGCTCAAGTTGGGGTTAGTGAAGGTGACGTTAACCCTCGAAGAGTTTGCCTAACCCGTGCACATACATTGACACTTTCGCCGCTAACCCGGGAAATCCGCATGACTCGTGGGTTACGACCGCTAACCCGGGCTCATACATATAGGCCCTGGTGGCGATCCAAGTTGACAAGCCACCATTGTCGACGGTGACATTCAAACGTGTGGATCAGGTATGACTCTATGAGTATCAGCGTTCGAAATAAGAGCTTGTCCGGTTGTCCGAGCAAAGTGAGAGTAGGCACGGACAAGCAGAAAATGGCTTGAGCTTTTACATTGGACAAGTGAAAATTTACATTATTTATTACATTTGTTTTGTCGTTTTGATTTATTTGCGTCGTTTTACTCACCATAACCATGGAAGTTAACTGAGATAATAAAAGTGAGTACTGTGGACAAGTAATAAATTCTGATGGACAAGTGAAAATCACAACATACTTATTCTAAGGATAAGTGCATTTTGTGCTTATTTCTAGCACTGATTATGTTTTGAGAGTGCTGTATGCGTGCAGGCTATTCAGGGCCCAATGAGAACACACGATTTGCAAAGCAATGACGCTCTGACGCCATAACTTACTGGGGCACACATAACACGCCACATCTAAAAGGAAAATCTATCCACTGCCTTAACCAGAGTCAGGGTGCGTGCACTTATTATAGCATCTTCTTTAGAAGTGTCACCCCAATGAAGTTCTTTCAAAGTGTGAAGCGGTATAGAGCTGCAGTACCTGTCACACTATGCCGGATTTAGCAATGGACAGAATTGTCTAGTCCGGTGGTGTTCGGGCGTGATAAGTATAAAAATGTATTAAAATGTGTCAAAGTGTTGCGATATCGGGTCAAAGGCCGCCGGGCGAATGGACATGAAACGGACATGAAACAGACATGAACGGATAGCCAACAGATGAAACAAACTCAAACCAGACAAGAACCGTAGACATCAATCCAGCATCATCCATTCCAAGTTTTGTGCATGTTCAAAACTTGGACAGACACAAACCGGACTTTGCCGGATATCAACAGACTTTGTTCGGTCTCTTTCCATTTCCACCAATCCAGTGATGTGTGACAGGGCCTTTAAGTTTAACTGCAAAGGAATGATTATAACACAGTTAGCTAGGTTTAAAGCTGCGTAGTCCAAATAAACATACATTTTTTTTAAACCCAAACAATAGACTCCACCAGTTAAGCTGGAAAGTATCCAACTACAGTGGTTCCAGATTCTGCCGACAGATGTCACTAGCTTAACTGGAAGGGTGTAATACATGAAGAGAGTGGCGGTTAAATTCAAGAAGAAAAATACAATATAGTCGTCTTTTTTTAATAGATATATTACAAGGATAACAGCTTGAGCCCTGTTGCGATATGAATATCTGAATTTAATGAAGCATTTGATTATTTTTCCAAGCACGTGAAATCATAGGCAGTCGGGGAATGTACCCGACTAGAGTAGTTCCAGATTCTGCCAACAGATGTCACTATTACAGATATTACAAGGATAAGAGCTTGAATCCTGTTGCGATATTAATATCTGAATATAATCAGACATTTTATTATTTTTCAAAGCATTCTTTACAAAGATACAGCATATGAAATCATAGGCAGTCGGGAAATGGACCCGACTAGAGTGGTTCCAGATTCTCCCGACAGACATCACGAGCTTAACTAGCGGGGTATATTACCTAGATTTGATTTTGTATATCTAACTTAGATACCAAAGACTTAACAATTTATACTTGTCACTCCCTAGTCAGGCGCTTGGAATTATTAGGATAGGACAAGGACTGATTGGCTCAGTGTCAGGATAATGTCACTGAGGGGGATATTAGGTCATGGTTCTGGTGGCCTGGTCTCCCAGTGGGGCAGCACTATAAATTCATCATGAGTGTGCACTGTCACAAGTCGGTACCCATCCTGATATGACCTTAGATGTTACCAGAATGTAAAACTCCACCAACCAAAACATGTTTTAGCTTGGGAAAAATGTAGGCTCGGGCTTTCTATCGACAAACTGTCTAATGGTGAAAACAAGTCTATTCAGACTTATCCATGATAGGCAGTATAAATCTTCAAGAAAAAAAATATATAGAGAAAGCCCATAGATGCAACTGTGTATATTTTCTCTGGTCTACGCCATTCTAAGTATCTAACACCCCGAGAAATGTCATGAGCGCCAATCCACCAGAATAGTCAACTTGGGTAAAGCAACCCTCGGCCTTGATGGGGCTCTAATTGTTTGTTTGTTTGTTGTTTTTCGTTCTAGCTACAGCTAAGGTAATATAAAGACGAGACGGGCCCTAATTAATTCACCCCCTTTGTTCCAAGGTACACAAACAATGAATGCTCATATTCGAGAATGATAAGGCCAAATACAAGTTTTAAAAAGTTGGTGATCGTCCTTTTTATTATTATTTTTTATTTGTTGTCAGTATATCAAGCAGTTCTAGAAGTTTCAATTTTATAAGTCAAATATTTTAATTAACAGTACCAACCCTCTTTTTCCACAATGATTTCATTTATCCCACAAAAACGGATTGATTTGTATACTGCTGAGTAAATTTTATGCTAGTCCAATGCATTATTAACAGGCTGGTTAAAACAAATATTAAACAAATATATTTAAAAAAATTATATTAAAAAAAAAAAAAAAATCAGGGGAGGAGGGATTTTTCAGGCACGGGCGGGGACGATCACCAATCCCCCCCCCCCCCCCTAATTGTGAATAGGTAAAGTTGTTTCGATCATGTTGCTGCCCTTTCAAAGCCGGGCAGTATATACTAAGATGGTGGCACTGGCGTCTAAACCACATACCCTGGGATCTCTATCTGTATACACAAGCGGACTGACGGGGCGGCACCTTTACTGTACTGCCATCAGTTACAGGCCTCGCCACTAAGCGGGAACGTCAGCATAAGCTGCAAAATATGACGACGTGCTCACACGCTGATTAATGGCCGCGGATCTCTGCAATAAATTATGAACGCCTCTTTCCCTATACTTAGCCAGCGCAGATAGAGCATCACTGTAACCACCACCGCCATCACACACCACCATCACCAGCACCAGCACCAGCACCAGCACCAGCACCAGCACCAGCACCACGACCACCACCCCCACCCCCATACACCATCACCACCCACACCACACACCAGCACCAGCACCAGCATCACATACCACAATCACCATCACACACCATCACACAACCACACACCACCACACACCATCAAACACCACCACACACAGTCACACAACAGCACACACCACCACACACAGTCACACACCATCACACACCAGCACCATCACCACCAGCACCATCACACACCACAATCACGATCACACACCACCACACACCATCACACACCACCACAGTCAGACACCACCGCACACCACCACACTCAGTCACACACCATCACACACCACCAGTCACACACCAGCACACACAGTCACACACCATCACACACCACCACACAGTCACACACCATCACACACCACCAGCAGCCGCACCATCACCATCACCACCACCACCACCACCCCATAAACCATCACCACCACCACCACCACCACCACCACACACCAGCACCATCACCACCACCACCACACACCAGCACCATCACCACCACCATCACATACCACAATCACCACCACACCCCACCACACCCCACCAGCACCATCACCATAACCACCACCCCCATACACCATCGCCACCACCACCACACACCAGCACCATCACCACCACCATCACACACCACAATCACCACCACACACCACCATACACCACCAATCACCACTTGCACCATCACCACGACCAACACCCCCATACACCATCACCACCACACACAAGCACCATCACCACCACCACCACCACCACCACCATCACACCCCACAATCACCATCACACACCACCACACACCACCACACACCATCACATACCATCAGCAACCATCACACACCATCACCACACACCACCACCACAATCACCATCAACACCACCACACACCACCAAACGCGGTGGGCTAATTGGTGGAGCATGCGAAAGGTCGGGAGTTCGGTTCCCGGTCTAGTCAAATCAATGATTTAAAAATTGATACTTGTTGCTTCATAGAAAGGGCAGGGGATGGTTAGCTCAGTGTCAGGATAATGTGTCTGAGTGGATAATAGGTCATGGTGATAGCAGCCTGATTTCCTGGTGGGGAAACACTATAAAGTCGCCATGAGTGCACACTGTCACAAGTCGGTACCCATCCTTATATGACCTTAGATGTTGCCAGGATGTAGATGTTGCCAGGATGTAAAACTCCAACAACCAACCTACCATCTCACACCATCACCGCCTACCTTCATTACACACCGTCACCACCACCATTACACACATCCACCACCACCACCACCACCACCACCATAACACACACCCAGCACCACCACCACCACCATAACACACACCCAGCACCACCACCATTACACACATCCACCACCACCACCACCATAACACACACCCAGCACCACCACCACCATAACACACACCCACCACCACCACCATTACACACATCCACCACCACCATAACACACACCCAGCACCACCACCATAACACACACCCAGCACCACCACCATAACACACATCCACCACCACCACCACCACTATAACACACACCCAGCACCACCACCACCACCATAACACACACCCAGCACCACCACCATAACACACACCCAGCACCACCACCACCACCACCATAACACACACCCAGCACCACCACCATTACACACATCCACCACCACCACCACCACCTAACACACAACCAGCACCACAACATAACACACACCCAGCACCACCACCACACCACCACCATAACACACACCACCACCACCACCACCACCATAACACACACCCACCACCACCACCACCATAACACACACCCAGCACCACCACCATTACACACATCCACCACCACCACCACCACCATTACACACACCACCACCATAACCACACCCATCCACCACCACCATAACACACACCCAGCACCACCACCATAACACACACCCAGCACCACCACCATAACACACATCCACCACCACCACCACCACTATAACACACACCCAGCACCACCACCACCATAACACACACCCAGCACCACCACCATTACACACATCCACCACCACCACCATTACACACACCCACCACCACCACCACCACCACCATTATTACACACATCCACCACCACCACACACAACCACCACCACACACCACCACCAGCAGGCACCACCATCACCAGCAGACAGGAAAGCCCTCCACCCGGCCGGGATAACGCTATGATTCACGAGCACGAGGAGTAAGCAGTTCCACAGAAACATTAGATAGTACACGATGCCAACACCAGGTGGCAGGCGTGTAGCCTCCTGGGCCCGTATGCACCAATCGGTGTTATGGCCTTAACCGCGGCTAAGGTATCCCCGCAGGGCTAAATGTGAAAATTCGGTATGTACCAATCGGAGTTAGGGCTAACCACCGACCGTAGCCTCGGCTAAGCTAAACCATTTTCAAATCAGGTTTTACGTCTAGCCGGGGCGGTTAGTGTGCGTGTGTGCCTCTCAATCTATTGAATGCGATCATATTTAACAGAATTAAATACGCAATAAGTGACATTTTATCAATTTAACCTTAAATGCGAAGCGTTATTAAGGCTACTGCCGCATTGGTGGCAATATTAATAGTTATATTTTCGAATCGACGAATGTAAAGTAAACAAATCGCCGCCGGCGCCGCATCGACGTCGCTTTCCATACTGGCGGCGGCGGCGGTTTGTTTACTGTACGGTCGCCGATTCGAAAATATAACTATTAATATCGCCGCCAATGCGGCGTTAGCCTTAATAACGCTTCGAATTTATGGTTAAATTGATCAAATTTCACTTATTACGTATGTAATTCTGTTAAATATGATCGCATTCAATAGATTTAAGCCAAATATATGGGTAGAAACGCAAAGGGAATTCCCAAATCTATAAATAAACTAACGGTTAGCTATCCGCAGTGGCTAAAACATTGGTGCATACCGATTCACACATTTCTCAAATCCCCCGCTACCCTGAGGTAGGTATTCGCGGCTAGTGTCTTAACTCCGGCTAAGCCTAACCCCGATTCGTGCATACGGCCCCAGACGGCCGCATCAATAAACACGACCAGTTCAACAATGATTTACAAGTCTCTGGTGCTGTAAATTCGTCATTCAATATCAAAATCGTTCTAAACTCAGGGATCGGAATGGGAATTAAAACAGTAAACCTTTGAAAAGTCATTCATTCAACATCAGCGATCCCTACCGAGTGTAACTAGTAGAGGGTAACTCCTACCCCTCCTAGAAGTTGCCAGGACGTAAAACTCCAACAACCAACCAACTTATCCCTCTTCCTGCCCTTTAACCCTTGACCCCCACCCCCATTTTTCTCCTCAGATTGACACATTTGATTAAATTTACTAAAATATCGGCAAAACAGAATTGAAAATCCGTCAAAAACCTAAAATGTCTCATCTCAATATTCCCCTGGGAAAGGTTAAAATTCAGATGGTATGTGCTCACTACAACAAAATGAAAAATTACCACCACCACCATTACACACATCCATCACCACCACCACCACCACCATTACGCACACCCAGCATCACCACCATCGCCATTACACACATCAACCACCACCACCATTACACACATCCACCAACCACCACCACCATTACACACATCCACCACCACCATTACACACATCCACCACCACCATTACCCACACCCAGCACCACCACCACCACCACCATTACACACATCCACCACCACCACCACCACACACAACCACACCCCACCACCACCACCATTACACACATCCACCACCACTATTACACACACCCAGCACCACCACCACCATTACACATATCCACCACCACCACTATTACACACACCCAGCACCACCACCACCATTACACACATCCACCACCACCACCACTATTACACACACCCAGCACCAACACCACCATTACACATATCCACCACCACCGTCAGATGTAATAATTACCATCGCTAAAATTCAGCGAGCGAACCAGGCTGTATTGAGAATTGGGTGAGTTGGTTGGTTGTTGGAGTTTTACGTCCTGGCAACATCTAAGGTCATATCAGGATGGGTACCGACTTGTGACAGTACACACTCAAGGTGACTTTATAGTGCTGACCCACTGGGAAATCAGGCTGTCAGCGCCATGACCTGATATCCCACTCAGTCACATTATGCTGACACTGATCTAACCAGCTATTGCCCTGTCCTATTAATGCCGGGTGCCTGGATTGGAAGCAACAAGTATCAATTTTATAAGTCATTGGTTTGACTCGACCAGGAACTGAACTCCCTATCTCCGGCACGTGAGGCCCGCGCTCTACCGATTCGGCCAGCGCGCCCGGTGGAGAATTGGGTGAGTGAGTGCTTGGACCAGGTGTGGTAGGTGGCGCCTCCTGTGCCTCTATCTTACCTGACAAGTTAACGCCCCCACCACCATCCCCCCCACCCCCGAAAGCACTCAACCCCCGAGTAGCTCACTAATGTAGGTTAATGCCTCAACTAACATACCTCACCTGCAAAAAAGAACATATATATAGAAAAGAACATTTCTATTCTTATCATCTTTATGAGTCATAGATTGCTAGACCTATCTACATCTGAATCTTGGGGGGGGGGGGGGGGGGGGGGGGGTACCAACATACTTCAACCCTACACACACACAAGTCGGTCATATACTTCAACCACCCACCAACAATCCATACATAACAGAAAAACGCCCCCCAAAAACACCAATCAAGACACACACAAAAACTAAAGAAAATAATTAAAATTATTGGTGAGAAAAGTCAAAAAAAAGTCTGCTGCATGAACAATGTTAGCTAAAACTGTTATCATATTGAACACTTTCTGATTTTCTTTTATATATACAGTAAAACCTCTCTAAAGGGGCTGTCACATTACGATGCATCGTGCCAACGTACCTCGACGTATGTGATTTTTGCAAGCTACGTCGGGATACATTGTTATGCATTTCGCGTGTGTTAGGTGCTCATTGGTATACGTCAAAGTATGTCAACATTCGTTGAGATACAGCATCGCGTGTCGGCAAAGGTTTGTGCATGCACAAACCTTTTGATGCCCGACAACATTAGACAATATGTGGATTTTACTGTGGCCGTACGTTATGTACATATGTTAGGCATACGTCGATGTACATTAGACTATATTAGACAAACATTGTTCACTACTTTGCACTAAGTTAACCTAAATTAATGGCAGTGGGAACGGAACATACAGTCCACTTACTTACAACATATGTCTAACATATGTGTAATGTATGTCTAACATGTCTAACATACGTCTAATGTACGTTTAGCGTTTATCCAGCTTGTCTTGACATATGTACCATATGAGGCGTAGTTCTGGCGATCGAATAACGTATAACGTTCACCGGCGTTCTGCGAGCGTACCGTGAGCATAATTCAAGTGTTTTTCATCCGGAAGCATGTTAGCCATACGTTGGCCATATGCTATGTATATGGTATGTATATGTCCAACTTTGCCCCCAGTGCCAAAAGGTTTGATGCTTCTCGACGTAAAAAAGTGATTTTACGCATTGGCCGTGCGCTTGCTAGATGCGTCGTAATGTGACAGGGCCATAACCGACCACCTCCACAGATCGGTCACTCACTCGCCTATATCGATTGCTTTATTTCGGTTCCAAACGATCACCCATACAATACCAATGATAACTTTTTTTTAAATCCCTAAACCTGCAACCTCCCTAAATTGACCGTTTAAAGTCGGTCCCATGGTCAGTCGATTTAGAGACGTTTTACTGTAGTTTAGAAACGAGGAAAATTCTCCACGATTTAATTTAGAATTAGATGTCGTAAAGGTGGGCAGTGCAGTGTGCCCATTTCCGTGATCTCAACCAGATGCTCGTATCTTTTAACCAGGAGCACCTCTGAACTCTGATCACAACAGATCGGTTGTATGTATACTGTATGTATGTATCGCGCGCACACACAGACACACACACATACACAGCATCTCTTTCAATAATGAAGGGGGTAATTCTTTGTTTATTTCATCCTGATGCCCGTGCTTCGGTGGGAATAAATGACAGCTGGATTCGTAGGGGGGGGGGGGGGAGGGGAGAAAGAGAGGGGGAGCAGGAGGAGGAAAGGGCAGGGATGGGCAAAGTGGAGGGGAGGAGAGAGCACAGAGCAGAGCAGAGCAGAGCAGGGCAGGGCAGAGCAGAGCAGAGCAGAGCAGAGCAGAGCAGAGCAGAGCAGGGCAGAGCAGGGCAGAGCAGCTCAGCAGGGCAGTGCAGAGCAGGGAAGAGCAGCTCAGCAGGGCAGAGCAGCTCAGCAGAGCAGAGCAGAGCAGAGCAGAGCAGAGCAGAGCAGAGCAGAGCAGAGCAGAGCAGCAGAGCAGAGCAAACCAGAGCATAACGAAGAGCGGAGAGGTTTGTGTCATATCAACGACAGGTACCGACTTGTAACAGTGCATTCAAAGTGACTTTATAGTGCTGCCCCATTGGAAGACCAGGCGACAGGAACCATGACCTTATATAAATAATATCCCACACAGTCACATTATCCTGATACTGTGCTAACCACTACGAGCGCCAGGCTAGGTAATGCACATAGTTATAAAAATTTCGCTGCCGGTACCTAGTAGCACTAGCACTTAGCAGGAGGCCAACAGGGCTGTGGACGTGTGAATAGTAATAACACGGACTGTGCCCAGGTGGCCTCTGGCTGAGTGGGTGTGTACACACGTACACCCACTGGTCACTCAGTGTACACTCAGAGTACACCGAGTGTACACTCAGTGTGCACTCAGTGTGCCCGGTTCGGTTTTTAACATACCTTTCCCCAGATAGACAGAACCCCCCCCCCCCCAAGCCCCCATCCCACCCTACCCCCACCCCCACACTAACCCCACCCTAGTACTACCTCCGCCGACCTACATCGCTCTGCACCATCTGGCGCCGACCTGACCTGTCTGCGCGCGCATGCATACGGCGCCTGTATGTATGCATGTATGTATGTGCCGCCAGGTGGCGCCCAGACTCACATGGCGGATGGAGCACCTCGCTGAGGAGCTCTCGTTTGCCGGAAGTAGGGTGAGGAGTGGCTCAGGTGCGCGTTGAGAGAATGATGTGCAGAGGATGTGGGAGGTGGCGGTGTGTGTGTGGATGCGTGTGTGTGTGTGTGTGTGTGTGTGTGTGTGTGTGTGTGTGTGTGTGGGTGGGTGTTGAAGTGAGCGCACCCAGGGTACGTGTAGAACATTCGAACAGCAGAGAAGCTCGTGCCCCATGCCTAATCACAGGAAGGCATGCTGGTGTATCTTGTTTCAATCACATAGCCGATTTCATCTCGTGAAAAACTCCCCCTCCCCACCGCCCCTCCCCATTTACATGCTATATTAATTGCACATTATACGCAGTGTTCATATTATATCAGTCTGGTCTGAAACATCCACATATTGGCTCGCCGGGAGCAGGATCTTTATATTCCGTAGAGCCGCGAGAAGATGTGTGGTAGGGGAGGAGGGAAGGGGGGGGGGGGGGAGGGGAGGGGAATGGAGAGGGGGGAGGAGGGATAGACAGGAGGGATAGACAGCGGAGGAAGGGAAGGGGATGGGAGGGGGAAGGGAAGGGAAAGGAGAGGGGGGGAAGGAAAGGCGAATGGGGATTGGGAAGGGGAAGGGAAAGGAAGCGGAAAGGGGAAGGGGAAGGGGAAGGGAGGGAAGGGGAAGGGAAAGGGATGGAAAGACAGCAGAGATATGAGGGGAGGGGAGGGAAGGGAGGGGATGGGAGGGGAAAGGGGCGGGGGAATGAGACTGAGAAGGGACGGAAGGTCTGGGGAGGGGATGGGAGGGGGAAGGGGAGGGGAGGGGTATGGCAGGGCAGGGCAGTGCAGAGCATGGGGGAGGTAGGGCGGAGGGGAGGGGAGGGGAGGGGAGGGCAGGGCAGGGCAGGGCAGGGCAGGGCAGGGCGGAGGAGAGGGATGTGGGGGGGGGGGGGAGAGGAGCGTTAGAAAGAGAAGGACGGAGGGGATGGGGAGTGGAGGGGTGTTCTCCCGCGGCTGCTTGAGTGAGACTAGACTTAAAGCTGACTGGAATACACTACCTTAGAAGTAGAAGCTACTCTCGGCGATTTGTAATTCAGCAGGCGTCTTCTGTTGCCTAAGAGTGCCAACCTTTAACACACTGCACAGTAATTCAAGGGTCATTCACATAGCTCCATTAATCAAAGCAGACGACTATGCCTTCCTATTTATATGCATTCACAGCAAGCAGATTGGATCCACTGAAGTGGATAGCATCCACGCCTGTAAGCCAATGGTGCATTGCTATAATTGGATTTGCTTATTATAAATATATATTATATATATATATGGAGAGTCAAGCCCGGCGTAGCGGGGTTATCGGCGCGTTGCATGGTGGGACCGCCCACCCCGAGCATTGGGGCGGGGGTGCGGGGGGAGAGTGAGCCAACGCACTCCAGACATTATTACAAATGATAATGGGTTTATTATATTACACATATAGATAGCTGTAGCACCATTTAAACACTAACAGAGAGACCGAGAAAGAAAGAAAGAAAGAAAGAAAGAAAGAAAGAAAGAGAAGGAAAGAAGGAAGGAGGAGAAAGAAAGAAAAGAAAGGAAAGGAAAGGAAAGAGAAGAAAGGGCATGCGAGGTCGGGGAGGGCCTATAAGAGAAGCTGACAGCCACCTACTCTCGACTAGAGTACTGGTAATAATCGTGTTTTCAGACGATCACTACTAAGTGAAGCAGCGACCCTCAGGTTCAGGGGCACCACTTTGTAAAGCAATACACGGGCCCAGTGCAATGAGCAGCTCGCCTGTAGGGCAATCAGGTGGGTCAGTAGCAAAGCATCAATCACTCGGAGGCTTCTAAGTAAATTAATCCAGAGCAAGTCAGTCAAAGACTATATATATATATATATATACAGTAAAACCTCTCTAAATCGACCAACCATGGGACTGACTTTTAAATGGTCCATTTAGGGAGGTGGTCGATTTCTGGAGGTTCTTTTAATGACAATGACAATAGTATTGTATGGGTGATCGTTTGGGACCCAAATAAAGCTATCGATATAGGGGAGTGGTCAATCTGTGGAGGTGGTCAGTTAGAGAGTTGTCACTATATGAGACTGTCTCAAAAGGTGCTAAGCAATATGGGACAAAACTATGTCCATTGTAATGATCAACATACTATCTGCTTATCCATTTGCTCAGGACAAAATGACTTGTTTTTTACATGGCGTTCCATAATCCCAATAGAATACATATTGATTTGAAGGAAATGTCCTTGTGTTTTCAGTGTAACCGTTTCTGTGCTGTTTTGTGTCAATTGTTACAATGGACAAAAAAAACAACAGTTATCACCTTTTGAGACAGGGTTATATATATGAAGAGTTCAGGTGCAAAACCACGTAAACACCAATCCAAAAATGTAGTATAAATAAAAGCTTTCACAGGAAAATAATATTATTCTCACTAATTCCACTTTCCATATGGTCACATGGAAGCAACGATATATACA
>CM059188.1:107970550-108180772 GCA_030323885.1 Branchipolynoe longqiensis | reverse complement strand
AGGTCGACGTTCTCCGGCTAGGCGATGGCAAGGACACAAACCAGACCTCAGTCATGAGAGTTGATGGTTGTGGCGGCAGTGGTGGTGGTGGTGGTGGTGGTTGTGATGGTGGTTGGTGGTGGTGGTGGTGGTTGTTGTTGTTGGTGGTGGTGGTGGTGGTGGTGGTGATGGAGTTGGTGGTGGTGGTGATAGGGATGGGTGGTGGTGGTGGTGATAGGGATCGTTGGTGATGATGATGGTGGTGGTGGTGGTGGTAATAGAGGTGGTTGGTGGTGGTGGTGGTATAGATAAAAGATTCACCCTGTACTTACAGCACAGCGGTGAACGACAACGTAGTGTAAATACGGGCGAAAATAGCTCTAGTATGGAACAGGAAGTAGAAACTTTGGCTCCAGTATCAAATGGCTACCCATATCGGCACAGAGTTGGTGAAATGGGAGAGAATGCAAAAAGACAAGATGCCGGCCACAGAACGCCGTTGATTTCACTTTTAAATCTTATTAATCTAGATGTTTTATTATGTTTCAACTCAAAGGTAGCGGGGAAATATGAAGACATATATCAAGATTATATTTTGCTTCTTAAATTAAGAATTTATTCGCTCAGTTAATTTCCCCAGCATGTCAAAATTCTTGTCCCGTTTTTCTAATATAGATGTACGGGGTGAATCTTTTATCTAGTGGTCGTGGTGATAGGTAGGAGGAGGGGGTAACTGCGCGGTGTAGCAGCCAGGCTAGTCTAGGTGTGCATGTTAAAAAGGGGAGAGGGTTGACATTTCCCCCGAACGTGAGAGCAGTGTGCACATAGTTCGGTGTACGTAGGTGAGGTGGTGGGTAATTGATGAGGCTTGGGCTGGTACTACTAAAAGGCTAGAAGTTTCTGGCAATAGCTATTCAGCTGCTAAAGGGATGTTTCAAGGCTTCATACAACAATAATTCATTTTATTTGGTGGTGCTCGTACCGCATGGAAGTCAACGTTCATCTACATTGAATGGGGGCTTCAAGTCACGTTGGTGATTTGATTGATTGATTGATTGATTGACTATTCCATTACACTACGGTAAAACCTCTCTAACTGACCACCTCCACACATCGATCTATATCAATCGCTTTATTTAGGACCCAAACGATCGCCCATACAATACCATTGTAACAATAAAAACATACAACAATAATTCATTTTATTTGGTGGTGCTCGTACCGCATGGAAGTCAATGTTCATCTAAATTGAATGGGGGCTTCAAGTCACGATTTGATTGATTGATTGATTGATTGATTATTCCATTACACTACAGTAAAAGCTCTCTAACTGACCACCTCCACAAATCGATCTATATCAATCGCTTTATTTAGGACCTAAACGATCGCCTATACAATAATACCATTGTAACAATAAAAAAAAAAGACTCCCTAAACTGACCACCTCCCTAAGTGGACCATTTAAAGTCAGTCCCATGGCCGGTCGATTTAGAGGTTTTACTGTAATCGATTGAGTAAGCTGTCGTGCAAACTTCATTTCGCCCACAATGACGTCATCAGTCTGCCATATCAGTCGCCATTGACTGAGTGCACACCGTCACAAGTCGATATGCCACATGTTCTTATGTGATGACCTTAGATGTGGCTAGAACGCAATAACCTCATTACACCAAACCAACTGATGTCCTGCGTTGTGACTGTTGGTGAAGTTGCTCATTATTTCAGTCACTGCGCAACACACTCAGCCACACCCTCAGCCCATACAGCAAGCAGGTTGCAGCAAGTGTTACCGGGCGAGGTGGCCGAATCGGTAGAGCGCGGGTCTCGCGTGCGGGAGATCGAGAGTTGGCTTCCCGGTCGAGTCAAAGCAATGACTTATAGAATTGATACTTGTCGCTTCCTAGCCAGACGCTTGGCATTAATAAGATAAGGCAAGGACCAGTTAACTCAGTGTCAGGATAATGTGACTGAGTGGGATATTGGGTCATAGTGCCAGCAGCCTGATTTCCCAGTGGGGAAGCACTATAAAGCTGCCATGAGTACGCACTGTCACAAGTCGGTACCCGTCCTGATATGAAATTAGATGTTGCCAGGATGTAAAACTCCAACAACCAACCATGCACCATGGAATATACCACAGTGAAAGCGTGGTCCACCAACTGTTCCCCGGTGCCTGGTGTATGTGGCGACCCCCACCCCTCACCCCATCCACCACCCCTTACACCCCCACCCCCCACTGACAGGACAGGAGTAGTTAACAGAACGCTTTGTCATTGCCGTGTTTATATAGATGGCTCCTCTGCTGGGCACCATTTCATTTTGACCGCTTGACTTTCTGTTTGACCTTCAAGTGACCTCTAGGGTGTAGCGTGACCGGCTGGGACATTATCACGTGTCTGCAGGGAAGAGTGAATGGGTGGTCATGGCACCCCTCACTCCCCATAGCTCATGAAGGGTGGGCAGAAGGGGGAAGTAATGCCATGTACACACATAGCGTATAGGATTCGCGCATAGGACTCCCGATCAGCTTAAAACTGCAGTCGGGCCGATTCATTTTTCGAATCGGGAATCGCAATCGTAGTGCTAGCGCACACCTACCGTTTTAGCCCTAAAAATTAGTTTTAGTCGTGAATCGCAATCGGTAGGTGTGCTAGGGGAGTGCACACCTCACGATTTTTGGGTAGTTTTAGGTCGTATACGCTAGGTGGGTGCGGGGAAAACGATCGTATACGCTAGGTGTGTACCGGGCATAAGCTATCTGCTACCACAACATTTTGTTTCATCGGAATAAACATTCCCCCCAATGTTATTGCCGCCCCCCCCCACCTACTCCCTTATGGAACTAATAGTGTACAATTACAATAGCATCTTGGACTCAATCACTTAGGAGTGTGGGCAACACTTAGGAGTGTGAGAAACCTTCCAGCATCACATGATCACCTTGTAAAGTCGACGGCTGGCGGTTTGAGTGGTGTAGATAGGCTAATAAGAAATCACTACAGGCAAGGAAGGAAAGTAGATAAAGAGTGAAAGGTAGGAGAGTGAGACTCTCTGATTTATTGTATTTATAGTTTCAAGAACAAGATGGTGGTGATCACATGATCCAGTCTTCCAATCCCTAACAAGCATTCCTCTATCCACCAATGAGGGTTCAATATCCTTGTTGCCAAGGCATGGTTAGATCTGGTGGCTACAGTGCCCTGTTGTATCTGGTGCAGTGATCCATAAATAACTCTTGGAGGGGAGGGGGTATGTGAGGCGACTTCCCAAAGACTGTCCCACATGTCAAGAAGTGACCCTCTCTCATGTCAAGAAGTGACCCTCTCTCTCTATACTATATTAATACACAATTTCTATCCTCAATTAGTAATAGCTCACCAACTCCACATATACCTTATATGCCTTTGGTTTTACATACTATTTACCATTTGATAGACAAGTTGCAATTTATTATAGCAGAGTTCTCCATATCACATATCTCATATATCGGAAAATTGTACAACCTGATGATCATGTGACACAGTGGAGGTTGTGACTTCTGGCCTTACAATCAGTGAGGGTGAGTAAGATGGGTGTTGAAAAAAAGGAAAGCTTGTTTTATTTAACAACGCCTCTAGAGCACATTTATTTTTATCATCGGCTATTGGACGTCAAACATGTGGTCATTCTGACATATTTCTTTGGAGGAAACCTGCTACCGCCATATAGGCTACTCTATCTGAGAAGCAGCAAGGTATTTTATATGCACTTTCACACAGACAGGACAGCACATACAGCATGAACCAGTTGTGGACCACTGGTTGGAACTGAAAATAGGCCAAACTGTAAATGGGTCCACTGAGCCGGATCGATTGGATGACCCACACATTCACAGGTGGACAATCTACCGCCTGAGCTACGTCCCACTGCCCTGGAGGGTGGTGGACTGACTGATTCACTGTCATATTTATACACACTAGGAATGCTTGTTTGTTTGCTGTTTGTGGTTGTTTTATGACCTAGCAACATGCAAAGTCATACCAGGACTGGTGCCAACTTGTGACAGTGTGCATATATGGTGACTTTATAGTGCTGCCCCACTTGAAGACTAGGCTGCCTGCGCCATGACCTGATAGTGATATCCCACAGTCACATTATCCTAATACTGTGCTAACCAGTCCTTGTCCTATCCTATTAACACCGAGTGTCAGGCTAGGTAACGACAAGTATCAATTTTATAAATCATTGGTTTGACTTGGCTCTGATTCGAACTCCAAACCTTCCACACAGGAAGCCTGCGCTCTACCGATTCGGCCACCACGTCCGGTCCACTAGGAATGTAAGATGTGTGTCGGCATGTTCTTCATGTGTGTGTGTATGTGTATGTGTTTATGTGTGTATGTGTGTATGTGTGTATGTGTGTATGTGTGTATGTATGTATTTATGTATGTATGTATGTATGTATGTATGTATGTAGTATGTATGATGTACGTAGTACAAATGTAATGTATGTATGTATGTATGTATGTATGTATGTATGTATTAAGAATGTACGGACAATATATATATATATATTGTATGTATATATATTATGTATGTACATACAATATGTCGGCTGACAATATATATATTATCAGCCGACATATTGTATGTACATATATATATATTGTCAGCCGATGTTTGTGTGTTGCCTAATCAAGTTGATTCAAATCTTTTCTTGAGACATTTTCATGATATGAATCCCAAAATACCCACCACCGCCTCCGCAAATCATTCAGTCTGGTTCATTGGCGAAATGAAATGTCACCACCTGCTCAGGAAACCAACTTCTCCTCTGGGAAACCTGGGACTATATTCTGCCTCATTCTCTATCCGATATAAATAATTATAAATGAAGGAAATGAAAACAAAAAGTATCCATCAATGGTGGACTTAGCTTCTTAGCTTTATAATTATAGCTTCTTGATCACATGAAATAATTCTACAAATATCTGGATCTGGAGTTCTAAACCGAAATGTGGACTTTTATGAATCTTAAATGTCAAATATGGCAATAACTAACTGGATGGTAGAGCCCATTCACAGATTGGGGGAGGGGGGGGGGGAGGTTTACACTGGGCACTTCTGATTATCACGGGCGGGAACACCATTATCACCCTATCCCGAGATGTTTAATAAACAATAAATCGACTTAAATTGTGAGAAATCACTTCATATGAAAATATTTCATATTCATATATATATATATACATAGTGACAGTATTTGCGCACTGGGTGGGTTGGGGGTTGTGGCGCCACCTGTTCCAACTGTGAAAAGGGGTCACCCATAAAGTAGTACATGATATACAGGTAATCATATAGGGAATATTCCCTTTCCCGCATTTATACTCGCATAAGTCTTATACATCACATATAGATGATGAGGATGATGATAACTGTATTACCATCAACTGCTAGGTAATTCGAATGGGAGATTTGTACGTAGATTTGCAACCAAATATGCAATTAGAAAAAGGGTTTAAAAGATTTTCATATGGAGTGATATATATGTATATATATACCCATAATATATATATAATATTATGTAAAAAAACTGCCGGAGATACTCAACAAACGTCCTCCCGTTGTGAGTAGATTACGCTAATTGCTGGACCCAGATGTGCTTCCCTCTCCCTGGGCTACGAGTAGCCAGAGGCGTAGTACCGAGGCAAAAAAAATATATATATATATTTATACATGAACATCTACACCACATTTACCAAAACATCACATGTATACATCCCTTAGTAGTTGAATCGGATGTTACCCAAACACGATGAAGGAATACGTACCATCTGAAAAAGAAGAAGAGATACATTGTTTAAAAACAAGCATCCAATTTACATAAAACTACTTGCGTGTATTCTTATATTTCCAAAAAGAATAACACTAGTAGTTGCAAACAGGTGCTAGAATACAATAATCAGTGAATGTTTTATTTCAGATTATTCAACTGCCACTGAGATATCACACAGAGGGCTGATTAATAATAGACCATACTCATTAACACAGGTTATAACACTTTACGCAGGTAGAAAATGTCCACTAGGTGACCCCAAATAGCATGCCTTCAATAGCAAGTTTCAAGTTACAAATCCAATAAATGACGCTATTATTAATATTAGTTCTAAGAAAGCTTCAGATTGAGATGCTGTACACTCAATACTAATAGAGCGAGTTCTGTTACTTTGTTAGACAATCATTGACAGGTAAAACCAGCCATTGAGTCATCTCTAGTTTTACCAACCCTTGCTGTACAGAATTCTGGAGTGCCTTTTCACATACACATTTATACTACATTTCGAAAATGCTGAAACAAATTAGACTTGCTATTCTGAATTAGACTTTACTCAGACTATGAAAATATAAACACCACCTGAAAAGTAAACAGTAAAGAATACCCTGCTTGCTTTAATGAAGAAAGAACACTCCAATTTGTACAATAACCCATCTATTCACATTATATTATACAGGAGAATAACATGTGCATAATGTTTGCTCACAAGATAAACAGTGTGAAACTCTGTAGAGCCATGAAAAGATTAATAATGTGAAGTTTGGCAAAGTCGTGTAAACATTAAGTCTAAATCTTTGTAAAGTTGAAACAAAAAAAACTATGATTTTAACTTGTTGAGAGCAAGGCATTTGCATTAGAAAGTATACATCCCTACCTATCCCACCAAAAACTCCTAAAATATGGTCACCCTAATAAAGTTGAGCAATCCTGATAAGACCCTCAAGTATACATACATCTAATACATACATTTAATTTAGATGGGAATATGGGAGGGGGTTCAATCTAGGACTTTGGAAATAATTAACTTGGTAATAACAAGCACATCAAGTCATACATATTAACACGCTAACAAAAAGACAAATAGTAAACATCCTTTATGGGATAACTCAGGCTTAACTCACAGCATCTTCACCTAGTCACAGGAAAGGACATACCATCAGACAAGACTAGAAAAGGCAAAGAAATATAATCAATTAAAATCAAAATTAAAGCTTTACACTCAAGGCTACAACGAGTGTTGCCAATGTCATCACCTGTTTATGTCAAACCCCTGGACACCTTGATTTCACCCGTCCTGATATGACCTTAGATGTTACCAGGACCTAAAATTCCAACAACCACCCATCTTGATTTGATGAATGCTTTCGTATAAAGGCAAAGTTAGTCTACCAAACTGTGTTCATACACACACACATATATGGGCATTTGTAAAGCGGCTGTCACAACTCGCCAGATTGAGAAACGGACAGAATTGTCTAGTCCGGTGGTGATAAGTATCAAAATGTATTAAAATGTTGCGCTCTCGAGTCAATGGCTGCTGGACGAACGGACATGAAACGGACATGAACGGATAGCCAACGGACGGTAAGCAGACTAAACGGACTCAAACCGGACAAGAAACGTAGATGTCTATCCGGCGGCATTCGTTCCAAGTTTTGTGCATGTTCAAAACTTGTACGGCCGCAAACCAGACTATCAACGGACTTTGTTCGGTTTCTTTCCCGTTTCCTCCAATCCGCTTAATGTATAAAGATAATATCTAATTTCAGAACCACATGCCTTTAGAGATTATCGTATTACTCATCATACCTGTTACCAGGCATGCTGGGTGTAGATGGCCAGTGTTAAGTAGGCTAAAGGCTGCATTCCATATACGCGTAATGCGTAATGCGTTATGCGTTACGCGTTATGCGTTATGCGAATGCCAGCATTCCATATACGCATAATGCGTATTGCGTTATGCGTTATGCGTTATGCAGTGAAGTATATAAAAAGTATATAAAACGTGTGTGTGACTCTGTGTCTCTGTGTGTGTGTGTCGCCGTGTCTCTGTGTGTGTCTCTGTGTGTGTGACTCTGTGTCTCTATGTGTGTCTCTATGTGTGTGTCTGTGTCTCTGTGTCACTGACAAAGAGACACACACAGACACATATACACACACAGACACACACACAGACACAACACAGAGACACACACAGAGACACGCACACACAGACACACACACAGACACACACACAGACACACACACATATACAGAGACACACACACAGACACACGCAGAGACACACACACAGACACACACACAGACACAGATACACACACAGAGACACACACAGAGATACACACACACACAGAATAGGACGGTCCAAACATGGCTCAGTTTAGCTTGCTTAGAGGGATGTTAGGACCGTCCCAAATATGAACACTGCTTCCTAACAGGTCCGCTGCATAAACCTACATGTTATGCAGTGAAGTATATAAAAAGTATATAAAAAGTGTGTGTGACTCTGTGTGTGTCTCTATGTGTGTGTCTGTGTGTCTGTGTGTGTCTGTGTGTGTGTGACTCTGTGTCGCTGTGTGTGTCTCTATGTGTGTGTCTGTGTCTCTGACAAAGAGACACACACATACACATATACACACACAGAGACACACACAGATACACACACAGAGACACACAGACACAGACACAGAGACACACACACACAGAGACACACACAGACACAGATACACACAGAGACACACACAGACACACACAGAGACACACAGACACAGATACACACACAGAGACACACACACAGAGACACACACACAGACACACACAGATACACACACACAGACACAGAGACACACACACAGACACAGAGACACACACACAGACACACACAGACACAGAGACACAACACAGAGACACACACACAGAGACACACACACAGACACACACAGAGACACACACACAGACACAGAGACACACACAGAACACACACATACACACACAGAAACACAGAAATGAGAAATATGAAGAATGGGACGGTGCAAACATGTAGGTTTATGCGCGGACCTGTTAGGAAGCAGTCTTCATGAGAAATATGAAGAATGGGACGGTGCAAACATGCAGGTTTATGCGCGGACCTGTTAGGAAGCAGTCTTCATGAGAAATATGAAGAATGGGACGGTCCAAACATGGCTCAGTTTAGCTTGCTTTGAAGGATGTTAGGACCGTCCCAAATATGAAGACTGCTTCATATTTCTCATGAAGACCAGCTGTCCGTAATTATCAGTCGCCTTCTCCAGCCTTATATCAATGGACAAATGCGACTGATGCTTTTCTATTCGCAGCACTATTCGCATTACGCATTACGCACCGATCGCTACATGGAGCGATCGGGATAATGGATTTTATTCGCATTCGCATTCGCATCACGCATTACGCGTATATGGAATGTAGCTCATAGGTTTCAAGGCGTTTCGATTTTTTGTCGCATTCGCATTCGCATTCGCATTACGCATTACGCGTATATGGAATGCGCCCTTAAATGTATACATGCAGTATTATTCTTGACATGGTTCATACCCATTTTGAAATATAACATTCCCGGACTTTCCAGGACATTCAACGACCTTTCAGTGCATAATTCCAGGACATTGTTGAGATGTGTATTAAATTATAGTACCCAAAACATAGTCGATTCACAGTGTAAGATATGAAGTGTCAATAGTCATAAAAATAAGAACGAACGTGGGGTATAGTTTTAATATAAATATCAAGAGGCAGGATAACAAACCCACAAAAATCACTTTAAATATAAAAGATCAGTGAATATAGGCTTAAAAACAAATATAGTTATAATCTTTCATTTTCCATGTTTTTCAAACATCTTTAAACAAATTGCAGGACTTTCCAGGCCTGGATTCCTGAATGATCAATTCCATAACTTTCAACTTTTTCAAGCACCTGAACAAACCCTGCATTATGATCAACTCTGGAGAAAAAAAATGAAATCCTCCAATAGGAACAATCAGCTATGGTATCTTGGTTAGTCCGCTTCTCACTCACCCCAAACTGAATTACAGGAAAGCCCGCATGAACAAAAGCGGGCAGAAAGTCGGTCACGTGACCTTGTTGAGTCCCGTGGACTGGGTAGAGAAGTGCGAGCCGCTAAAACCAACATGAAGCAGTTTCAACCCCTTTAGGAATAATTGTGCGCCCCTCCCCCCAGCAATATAATAGTGGTATGAAGCTACAGGGGGGGGGGGCGGTTACACTGAAATTAATGAGTATAAAGCTACTTCCAAGTATAATATATTGTCTCTTAATGAATTCTTGGTATGCAACGCATACCAGACTACCTATTGCCGCGACATGTTTTGTTTAAAATTTGTGATATATGTTTTAGTTATAAATTGTGATGTTTTAATACAATGAGCAGGAGGGGGAGTAGGACGGAGAGGAGGAGGAGGAGGAGGAGGAGGAGGAGGGAGGAGGGGGGGAGGAGGAGGAGGAGGAGGAGGAGGAGGAGGAGGAGGAGTAGGAGGGCAGGATGATCATGATGGGAGGAGGAGGAGGGGGAGGAGGAGGAGGGAGGACGGAGGGGGGGGAGGGAGAGGAGGGCGGAGGGGGGTGGGGGAGGAGAGGGGAGGGGAGGAGGGAGGAGGAGCAGGGAGCAGAGGGGGAGGAGGGAGGAGGGGGGAGGAGGAAGGGGGGGGGGGAGCAGGGAGGACGAGGGAGAGGGGAGGGGGAGGGAGGGAGGAGGGGAGGGAGGGAGGAGGGGGAAGGAGGGGAGGAGGGAGGAGGAGGGTGGAGGAGGGGAGGAGGGAGCAGGAGAGGAGGAGGAGGCGGAGGAGAGGAGGGAGGAGGGAGGAAGGAGGAGGAGGAGGGAGAGGGAGGAGGGAGGGGGAGGAGGGAGGAGGAGGCGGAGGAGGAGGAGGAGGAGGAGGAGGAGGAGGAGGAGGAGGAGGAGGAGGAGGAGGAGGAGGAGGAGGAGGAGGAGGTGGTGGTGGTACACTGGTAGTCTCCCTTTACAAACACTATCCATCTGGTTATATCAACAACAGAAAACCGTGCAACTTTGTGCTGGAAACTATTTGAGTCTAGTAAACACAAGAGGGGGGGGGGGCTGTTTGACTTTGGATGCAATATAAGACTGCCACAGTACTACCCCCGGTGACAGCTTTATCCGAGTATATTACTGCCAAACTTAAACTTAAAGCTGCATAGTCCGATGAAGCATACCAATTTCGAAACGAAAAACAATTACCTAGATTTTATTCTACATATCTAACTTAGATACTGATGCACGAATTAAGAATGTGTTGTCATATAGAAGGGACAGCCAAGTCAATTTAATAGAACATGTTACTGCATAAGTCTATGGTGTCAGAGTTTTGGCATGCTTGCCAAAACTAATTTGACATGTTTGCACTTCAAATATCTCAAAAGTTAGCCATTTAAAATAAAAGTGACTTCCAACTAAGTTTAAGTAGATTATATATGTTTATCTCAGAAACATGACAAAAACTCAAAAGCATCAGACTAAGCAACTTAAATGTATTCTGTCTAAAGCCTAAGCTCCATAATGTTTAACACGTCATAATGCCAATTGAAATTGGACTTATGCAATGACTAAAAACTGACTTTCCACATGAAATCCCTTTAAATTCAATCCAACAGTTTTTACGCTTCGGTTATTATGGGATATAGGAGTGGTTATGTGAGACAGGAGTGGCTGGCTATAGGTGTAGGAATCAAGTGATAATCGAATGCTTTAAAGAAACTGTTCAATGATTCAAAAAGCAAAGTAAGTCAACCCGTCGGACATCCTGGTACTTGTGCTAGCCTCAGGTTGTCATAGAAATGAACCCGCAGGTTACTTTCATTGCTACAAAACCTTTGAATAATGACTTTCACAGAGTAGTATGGCACCTCCAGTCACACTTCTACAAGCCATAACTACCCACAAGGACATGAGACCGTCAACACTGTATACACTTTGGAAGTGCCCATTCATTCTCACTGTGGGGGTGGCGGGTGGAGAGGGGGCGGGGAGGTATTGGTTAAATTAGCCAAAGACCCTATAATACTAAGACGGCTCACTCCCTATCTCTCCCATGGTAATGTAAATTTTGCAGTGCCACCTTGTGGTGGGTTTGATCAGCCCGACTGCTGGTTGGTGTTTCACATGTAAAAACATACAATTATATTATACATGAGATAGGTAAGTATGAATATACATCAATATGAAATTGCTATGAACAAATACACATCATCATCAGCAGCATCAGCATCATCATCATCGTCGCCATCACACATCTTTCACATTCATATATACATTTATGCATATAATATAGCAACTGTTTAACCAAGAGAACAGCCAGCGCACCAAGTGGTGGGTTTGATCATTTTGATTACACAGTACAGGCTGAGTGAGCCGTCTTAGTATTATAGGGTCTTTGAATTAACCCAGATATATGCGCGCCGGTATGAGGGCGGACACGCTTAGAGAGTTGATAATGTGGCATGACAGGTGAATTATAGGTGCCCAGAGAATAAGCCTTTGGAAACTTTAAATGGGTTGGGTAGGTTTAAAACCTAATTCACCACTCCATCAACAGAGTGATATTTGATATAAACTAGGATTATTCCAAACAAATAGATTTTTACAAATATTTTAAACTGACTTTTAGTACTAGAAGATGTTCCATAACTTAGGATACATGCATTCAAATTGTAATGGAAAAACGAAATGACATGGAATGCTATTATGAGATTTGTCTTAAATTAGCACCTAAGTAGAAAAGAAGGGAACAGATGTGAGTCTTACATTGTGGAGTTTCCCCTAAATTAGCACCATTCCACTCAAATATAAATAAAAGGGGAAATTGTTACTTTTAGTGCCACACACACACACACACACACTCCTCCAAACCCCCCAACCCCCACCCCACCTCACCCGCCAACACAACCCCTCAGCGCTGCCTGTTTGCTACCTCGAGGATCCAAGCAGGACGTGGTGATCCTGTCTCAGGCTGGTTGCTCACAGGTGTGGACACCTCAGCCCCTAAGTCCCCCCACCGGGCGTGGTGGCTGAATCGGTAGAGCGCCAAACTCGCGTGCGGAAGATCGGGAGTTCCGTCCCCGGTCGAGTCAAACCAATGACTTATCAAATGTATACTTGTCGCTTCCCAGCCTGGCGCTCGGCATTAATAATATGACATGGCAAGGACTGGTTAGCTCAGTGTCAGGATAATGTGACTGAGTGGGATATCGGGTCATGGTGCCAGCGGCCTGATTTCCCAGTGAGGCAGCACTATAAAGTTAGTACCCGTCCTGATATGACCTTAGATGTTGCAGGGACGTAAAACTAACAACCAACCAACCAACTAGGTGCACTGTCCCAAGTCGGTACCCGTTCGGATGACCTTAGATGTTGCCAGGATGCAAAACCCCAACAACCAACCCACCTAAGTCCCCCGTGGCTCTGCGGCATAACACAGTGCCATTTCTGAGCATTTCGGGGCCGGGCTTCGGCTGAAAGACGACAGACGTGGGTTGGGTGAGCAAACACAAAGCGCGGGAAATGGGCCCGCTCCACGGAGCGCAGTCAGCCCGTGCGGGTCGCCGGCTGAGTCTGAGGGCGCTCAGCCGAGTGAGGGCCTGAGCTTCTAATGCGCGACCGAGCGCGGTGGGCGAATCGGTAGAGCGCTGGGCGAATCGGTAGAACACAGGCCGAATCGATAGAGCGCAGGCTTCCGCGTGGCAGATCGGGAGTTTAATTCCCGGTCTAGTCAAGCCAATGACTTACAAAATTGATACTTGTCACTTCTTAGCTTGTTGCTTCCTAACTTGGCGCTCAGCATTAATAGGATAGGGTTTGTTTGTTTGTTTGTTGTTGTTTTACGTCCTAGCAACAACTAAGGTCATATCAGGACTGGGATAGGATAGGGCAAGGACTGGTTAGCTCAGTGTCAGGATGATGTGAGTAGAGCACAGGCCGAATCGATAGAGCGCAGGCCTCCCATGTGGGAGATCGGGAGTTTAATTCCCGGTCTAGTCAAGCCAATGACTTACAATATTGATACTTGTCACTTTCTAGCTTTTTGCTTCCTAACTTGGCGCTCAGCGTTAATAGGATAGGGCAAGGACTGGTTAGTTCAGTGTCAGGATGATGTGACTGATTGGGATATTGGGTCATGGTGCCGACGGCCTAATTTCCCAGTAGGGCAGCACAATAAAGTCGCCATGAGCGCACACTGACAGAAGTCGGAACCCGTCCTGATATGACCATAGATCTTACCAGGACGTAAAACTCCAACAAACAAACAAACAAAAAGTTCAACATCCGCCTGCTTCACCATGGCTTCACCTTGTGAGAAGCCACAGAACTGACTTCCAAGTATTCACAATTTGTCTACAGAAAAATATATATATCTGCATGATGGACGAACGTTGAAGTTACCTTGCTTTTACTCCTAATCTGAAGGTCGGTGGTTCGATTCCCTGTGCCCCCAGCTCTGCCAATTTGGATTTCCACCGCTGTGTATAACTTACAGCGTCATCAAAGGCCAGTTGCTCTCATGCCATGTCTATGTGGTGAGGGAGGTTAAAAATCCTGTGGGTCAGTAATAGGCAGGATAAATCTTCAACAACAACAAACGATTTGGTTTTGTGAGGGGATGTGGGCATATTTTGTTGTTGAAGATTTATACTGCCTATCATGGATAAACCTGAATAGGCTTGTTTTCACCATTAGACAGTTGTCGATAGAAAGCCCAAGCCTACACTTTTACCGACCCAAGGGATTTTTAACCTCCCACACCACATAGACATGGTATGGGAGCAACTGGCCTTTGATGACGCTGTAAGTTATACACAGCGGTGGAAATCCAAATTGGCAGAGGTGGGGGCACGTGGAATCAAACCACTGACCTTCAGATGAGGAGTCCGACCTAGTAAAAAGTCAGACACTCTAACCACTCCGCCACAGAGAACACCACATATGCACACCAAATAGTTCTTTTTAAATGTACCATGTCAGCACTTCCTCTGGCAATCGCTTGCCCTCAGCGTACCGCCGTGACCCAGTGGAGGAGGGGCCTGCTGGAGCAGATCCAAGAAGGTGACCTTGTATACACGCTGTTAGGCAAGGGCTTTTTTTTTACTAGAACACGGCGTATCCCTGGTCTCTACTGCTCACCCACATCCCACAAGCTCATCCCAACCACAACAGTTCACTTCTACTAACAAACAACACAGCCAAAATCAAACTTACAGAAGCAAATATCACCTAACCGTATTACATAAGCAAATATCACCCCAACTCTATTGCATATGCAAATATCACCCAACCCTATTTATTACATAACCAAATATCACCCCCACCTTATTGCATAGGCACATATCACCCCCAACCCTATTGCATATGCAAATATCACCCCAACCCTATTACATGAGCAAATATCACCTCCAAACTTATAGCATAGGCAAATATCAACTTGGTGCTCTCTCTCCCCTCCTCTCCCCTCCTCTCCCTCTCTCTAATAAACTGCAGTAAAACCTCCCTAACCGACCACCTCCACAGATCGACCACTCCTCTATATCGATCATAAAATATCATTACAGTACAACCCCGTTAAACCAAGCTCGGTTAAACCAAACGATCGGTTAATCCAAACTTGTGTCGGCGGCCCGGCAAAATACTACCATTTATCATATAAAAAAGTTGCTTAAACCAAAGTTGGTTAATTCAAATTATCGGTTAATCCAAACAAAATTGTCGGGCTCCAGGCCACTTCCGGTATGTTAAACCAAACTTTCATGTGGTTATAAGGTCATCTGAGACCCCGCCGACTTTTTTTATATAATAAATGGTAGTATTTTGCTGTGCCGTGAAAAAGTTTGGATTAACCGATCGTTTGGTTTAACCGAACTTAGTTGAATGGGGTTATACTGTATATATACATAAAAAAACAATAATTAAAGTGTCCACATATATTGTATATTACATTAATAATGCACCCACATTTTTGCGAAAGCCAAGTCAAAGTCGAAGCCAAAGCTCGGTTAAACCCATGATCGGTTAATCCAAACAAATTCATAGGGTCCCTTCAAGTTTGGTTTAATGGGGTTATACTGTATAACGATATTCTAACTCATCAAATGGACCACCTCCCTAATTGGACCATTTAAAGTCGGCCCCATGGTGGGTCGATTTAGACATGTCTTACTGTATATTAAATCAAACTGGCTCGACAAGAAGTGGGTAAGTCATGCCCAGCATATCACCCCCCCCCCCCCCCCTGCCGCTGCAATCCGCCCAGTCTCACCATGTTAGATAAATACAGCCCCAACCACCTCATAACCAACCGCCGGCGCCAGCCCCGACTGCCTATCTAATCCGGCGCGTAGCCCGGCGCTGGAGGAGGTGGTTATCACCCGCTTTTTAACCGTATTTACTGCACCGCCTGTCCGGCTGTAGAAAATTCCATCAGCTCATCACCGGGACGGTTAATGCCCGGCGCACACCTCCCGTTTACGACGTAAAACTGCCCGTTTACGACGTAAAACTGGGTTTTAGTCATTAGGTGTGCGACCCCCTAGCACACCAGAGCCTTGCGATTCGCGACTTAAAACTCAGTTTTAGGCCTTAAAACTGAAATCGCAAGGGATTCGAAAAACGAATCGGGCCATTCAAGAAACGGTAGGTGTGAGCGGTCAGTCGTATCTTATACGGTATATGTGTGATACCCAACGTCCGTTTGCCATCCAAGTCCTCTGTGTCTCTGTGTGTCTCTTTGTCTGTGTGTGTCTGTGTGTGTCTGTGTGTGTCTCTGTGTGTGTCTCTGTATGTGTCTGTATGTGTCTGTGTGTGTGTGTCTGTGTGTGTGTCTCTGTGTGTGTCTCTTTGTCTCCGTGTGTGTCTCTGTGTCTGTATGGGTGTCTGTGTGCCTATGTGTGTGTCTGTGTGTGTGTCTCTGTGTCTGTGTGTGTGTGTGTGTGTCTCTGTGTGTATGTGTGTGTCTCTGTGTCTGTGTGTGTATGTGTGTGTGTCTGTGTGTGTGTCTCTGTGTATGTGTGTGTGTCTGTGTGTGTGTCTCTGTGTCTCGGTGTGTGTCTCTGTGTCTGTATGTGTGTCTCGGTGTCTATGTGTGTGTCTGTGTGTGTATCTCTGTGTCTGTGTGTGTGTATCTCTGTGTCTGTGTGTGTCTCTGTGGGTGTGTCTCTGTGTCTGTATGTGTGTCTCTGTGTATATGTGTGTGTATGTGTGTGTCTCTGTGTGTGTGTCTCTGTGTCTCTATGTGTGTGTCTCTGTGTGTGTCTGTGTGTCTGTGTGTGTCTCTCTCTGTGTATGGGTGTGTCTTTGTGTGTGTATCTGTGGCTGTGTGTGTGTCTCTGTGTCTCTGTGTATGTCTCTTTGTCTCTGTGTATGTCTGGGTGTGTGTCTCTGTGTGTCTCTATGTGTGTCTGTGTGTCTGTGTGGGTGTCTGTGTGTGGGTGTCTGTGTGTCTGTGTGTGTCTCTGTGTCTGTGTTTCTCTGCGTCTGTGTGTCTGTGTGTCTGTGTGTGTGTCTGTGTGTGTCTCTGTGTGTGTCTCTGTGTATGTGTGTGTGTGTGTCTGTGTGTCTCTGTGTCTCTGTGTGTGTCTGTGTGTGTCTCTTTGTCTGGGTGTGTGTCTCTGTGTGTGTCTCTGGGTGTGTCTCTGTGTCTGTGTGTGTGTCTGTGTGTGTCTGTGTGGGTGTCTGTGTGTGTCTGTCTGTGTGTCTCTCTTTCAGAGACACACACAGAGACACATACACAGCCATAGAGACACACACAGATACACAGAGTCACACACAGAGACACACGCACAGAGAGACACATACCCACCGAGACACAGAGACACACACAGAGACACACACACAGACACACACACAGACACACACACAGACACACACACAGACACAGGGAGGGAGGGAGGGAGAGTGTCTGTGTCTCTCTCTCAGAGACACCCACCCACAGAGACACAGACAGAGAGACACACACAGAGACACAGAGTCACACACACAGACACACACACAGACACACACACACACAGACACACCGAGACACATACACACACAGACACACACATAGGCACAGAGTAACACACATAGAGACACACACACAGACACGGACAGACACACACACAGACACACCGAGACACACACACAGACACATACACAGACACAGAGACACAGAGTAAGACACACACATACACAGGGAGGGAGAGAGGGAGGGAGTCACACACACAGACACACACAGACACACACCGACATAGAGACACACACATAGACACAGGGTCACACACACAGACACACACACAGACACACACAGAGACACACACAGACACAGACACACACACAGACACACACAGAGGCACACACAGAGACACACACAGACACACACAGAGACACACACAGACACACACAAACACACAGACACACACAGAGGCACAGAGTAACACACACACATACACACACACAGACACACACACAGACACAGGGAGGGAGAGAGGGAGGGAGAGTCGCGAAAACGGACGGTATATGTGAGCGCTCCAGTCGGGAAACGGGTCGGGTCGGGTCGGGTCATCAGTTTTAGTGCGTGAATCGTAAACGGTAGGTGGGTGCGCACAGACGGTAGGTGTGTGCCAGCCATAAAGTTGCGTAGTCCACTAGTTTGAAGTTTGTCATTTTTTCTGAGATAAATATATTAAATTGATTGTTCATCGCTCATCACCAGGATGGTTAAAGTTGAGTAGTTCACTGGTTTGAAGTTTCTGTCATTTTTCTGAGATAAATATTTTAAATTGATTGTTCATCGCTCATCACTGGGATGGTTAAAGTTGCATAGTCCGATGGTTTTGAGTTTCTGTCATTTTTCTGAGATAAATATTTTAAATTGATTGTTCATCGCCCATCACCAGCTCAGTTAAAGTTGCATAGTCCGATGGTTTTGAATTTCTCTCATTTTTCTGAGATAATTATATTGAATTGATTGTAGTGATCTACCTTATGTTAGTTTGAAGTAACTTTTATTTTAAATGGTTAACTTTTGAGATATTTGAAGTGTACATAAGTATGTCAAATTACTTTTAATAACAACATTTTAGTGATTCCTTAAAG
Organism: Branchipolynoe longqiensis; assembly: GCA_030323885.1. NCBI lineage: Eukaryota > Metazoa > Annelida > Polychaeta > Phyllodocida > Polynoidae > Branchipolynoe > Branchipolynoe longqiensis. The sequence continues at coordinate 108,161,846 of CM059188.1, read as the reverse complement.
TTGCATAGTCCGATCGTTTTGACTTTCGGCCATTTTTTCTGAGATAAATATATTAAATTGATTTTTATAATATACCTTACTTTAGATTGAAGTAATTTTTATTTTAAATGGCTAACTTTTGAACTATTTTAAATGTAAATATGTCAAATTAGTTTTGGCAAGCATGTCAAAACTCTGACACCATAGGCTTCTGCAGTAACAGGCTCTATTAGATCGGCTCAGTATTCCCTTCTATGTGGTGACAAATGCTTAATACGTGCATCAGTATCTAAGTTAGATATGTAGCATAAAACCTAGATAATCGTTTTGATTTTGAAAATAAGATATTTCATCGGACTATGCAGCTTCAAACAATCACATGTATAGCCAATCTGTAGCCCCTGGACTCCGCCCCCGCCCCACCCATCCACCACCCAGCCATCGCATCCAGTCTCATGGAAGCATATTCCCAATCACAAGGTGGAGTGCATACTGCTAGTCAATATGGAGTGTTGGTTTGAATTAACAGCTAGCCGAATCAATGCCCATCTGAGTGCCATTTTCACTCACCGCAGAATCTTTTCTAATGTGAGAGTGACCATGAAAAGATGTACATGATCAACTTCAATAGGAAATATAGCCAAGACAAATTTTTTTTAATCATCTCTTTTTTCCTCCACTTATTTATTTTACTTTTCAAAAGTGTGCATTGATTTTGTCTATGTTTCAAAAATAATAATTCTTTTTTTTACTATTGTCGTTTTTTGTTGTTACTATAGTCGGTTTGACACAATGAGGTGTTGAGCACTGATGTCTTTTGGGGGAGAAGGGTGTGGCTGGTCTTGTGTTCCATCCCCATTTCTATATTTTCTCAGTAAATGTTCCCCTATTGTTTCATTTCATCACAGGCTTAGTCATGGGCGTGTTCTAGCTAAAGCCTCACCATTCTTACTTTGGCTCTCAACTCTAGGGTGTGTGTCTGTGTGTGTTTGTGTGTGTGAGTGTATGTGAGTGTGTGTGTGTGTGTGTGAGTGTGTGTGAGTGTGTGTGTGTGTGTGTGTGTGAGTGTGTGTGAGTGTGTGTGTATGTGGAGGGGGTTAGATTAGCAATACTAAGGAAGTTGCTTTGAACCTGTTTCACATCTGACTACTCTTATATAGCGGTAGTTTTTCCTTAGAAATCTTTCCTTAGAAATCTTCTCTTTTTTAAAGCTTTTGGTACTTTGAACTGTATTTTAATACTGCCCTTGTGTTTTGTCAGCGTAATTCTAGTATCCTACTCACTCACATGTGGCTTTTTCACCCACTGCTGTTTCTTTCCCAGCTTCCTTCAGCGTTTATTCTTTACTGTGTTATTTTTGTGGGGGGGGGGGGGAGGTCCCCCCCTAGTTCCTTTTCTTTGCATGCTGTGCGGGTGTTATAGCCATTATGGCTGGCGCACACCTCCCGTTTACGATTTACGATCTAAAACTGACTGCGCATCACGACCCGACCCGACCCGACCCGTTTTGCGACTAAAACTGGCGACAGGGGGTGCGCACATATAACGACTGGGGGGCGCACATATACCGTCCATTTCGCGACTGCGGTCCATGAACCTGGTGTCTTTAGCGCAAACTACACTACTAGCTTGAGCGCCTCCCGGTGTCTTTAGCACAAACTACACTACTGGCATGAGCGCCTCCTCGCACGCACCTGGTGTCTTTAGCGCGAACTACACTAGCTTGAGCGCCTCCTAGCATTAGTGGGCGGCAAAGCAAGATGGCGCCGCATTCAGCTGTACAGAGGAGAAAGATTGCTCTTGCTCTTGGCCTTGTGATGCTTGTGATACGTCGTCGTCGTCGACAGCGTAACCAAGGAAGGCAATTGTGGGTTCGTCCACACATTGCGCAACATGACCAGCTCGTAGCCTTCAACGCCCTGTTGACTGGATTGCGTGCAGATGAACCGCACGCCTTCAGCAACTACACCAGGATGGCGTCGGAGCAATTTGACGAGTTGCTCAGCCGGGTACAAGATCGCATATCTCGGCAGAATACCCGGTATCGCGCCTCAATTTCGCCTGCGGAGAGGCTTTCCATCACCCGCCGCTTCCTGGCCACAGGTAGATATATTTTGTGACCTTTGTGACCTAGATCAGATCCAACTCTGCTAAACCCTGTAATGGTATGCCGACTTAGACAAGGCAACTTTTTATATGAAGCGAATTATATGAACCAAATTATATGAACCACATTATATGAAACGAACTAGTGGCGATTTCACATCATGACATAACGAAGTGTGTAGAAAAGATGGAAGAAAGCATAATATAGGGAACTACAAGTGCATTTTTATTCAAATGACACGTAGGAAAGGTCAGGGTTAAAGTGTGTAGAAGACAATTAAAATTCAACACAAACTGGTTTCAACAAACTGGTATCGTACAATCTCCGATAACGTCCGATAAATTTCACCTTATTTCTATTCATGAAAACTCGTTCTGGGACTGCGGTTTGACGGTCCGGCTTGGGCTGTTTGTGGGGTCAGGAGGGTGATGCGTGTCACCCCATCAGCCGTCGCACTCTGGAATTGTTGCGGCTGCGGCTGTGGCTGTGGCTGTGGCGCGCGTTGTTGCATCGACGTGAGGAGCTCGATCACCCGCTCCTCATGTTTACGGAGCTCCCTCTTGTTAACCATCTCGCGCTCGTCCCGCCTTTCCTCTAGTTCCATCTCCCGCTGCTGCCACCTTTCCTCCAACTCCATTTCCCTTTGCTGCCGCCTTTCCTCGTGCGCCTGGTATAGGGCCGTGGACTCCTTCTGAGCCGTGACGAACTGCGTGATGATTGTGTCAATCACGTGGTCGTGCTTTCCCATCCCTGCAATGTCAACATACTGGGTTTCAAGTATAAGCTAAAGCGCCTCAACTACTTGGTTTCATCTAATGGACTTTACAGTGCATTTCCTATACCACTACACCACTGATCAATATAGCTCGGTCAACACTGACTTTGTGTTCTTGCGTGATATGTGTACAAATTTTTAGTGGTTTGGGATGTTATGTTAGTGCGGCGTCGGTTTCAATGACTACAACGTTGCTTACTGGGCTGTGTGTGTTGCCTGGCCGGGGTGCCTGTTGGAGACACTGCTGTAGTCTGTGCGGCTGGTGCCGCCTCACTGGCCACCTCCAGCTCTTCCTCCTCCTGCATGCCCATTGCTTCAGGGTCGGCGTCAGGGTCGGCGTCAGGGGCGGCATCTGGAAAACAAAATGCAAAAATATATTGTGTGTGGTTTTAAATCGACTCAACAAGTTTGCTTCATATAGAACGGTTCATCTGTAATAAATCCACTGCAAATAGTTCGCTTCATGTGCAACGGTTCATCTGTACTATTTTCTGTAAGGTTCTGTGTTGTGTGAAATGAATCATGCTACACCCAGGGGGCCCTTACCTGATTCCACAGAGAGGGTGTCGGGTACAGCTGTCCGCCTCGGCCCCAGAACGTCCTCTATCGCATCATAATATCGGAACGTCGCCCGCGCTCGGTCACTGCGAGTGATGAAATGCAGAAATGGGTGTTACAGTTCACATATGTTGTGCGGCAGAAAATTAATCGGGACCTTAATACAGAAGATAAACTGCCACTGGGTTAGTCACTGACGTGTGTTAATATTTAGCAACAACAATCATCGTAAAGCACATAACACACCAACATTACTTACTTGCTGTAGTCCCGGCATTTCTTGTATCTTTGAGTCAAGCTTTTTAATTTGGTGCGGCATGCCACGGCGTTCCTTTCCGGCCGACATCGGCTACACAGACGGCGCAGCCTCCGAGCCAACCGCCGGTAAACTTCTATGTTTCTTCTAGACCTCGCCAGTGCTGTCTGCACTTGTTCGTCACCCCACAGGTTGATCAGGACGGTCACTTCCTCGTCGTCCCAGTTGTCCATTCTGGAGTTTCCGTGTGAAGAACTGCCAGTCGCCATACTGCGGATGATTGTGTAGCTCCTGAATTAGCTGTTGCCGGTGACGAGTCGTTGAAAACATTGACAGCGTGTGCGCGAGTGACCAAAGTAAAAACAAAAGAATCGTTTGTGTGCGCATGTGTGTGACGTCGTTAATCCGATTTGATTAAGACATTGTTAACCCAATTATAATCAGACTTACCTAAAATTCTAATCGCCAGTCTTATCCGATTTGATTAAAACATTGTTAACCCAATTATAATCAGACTTACCTAAAATTCTAATCGCCAGTCTTATCGCCAGACAGAGATAAGGATACACGGCCACAACTCGGTACCCACGCCACGAATTAAAAACCCCACAACCCACCTGTCGAAGGACACATTTCTTAACCATACCCACTGCTTCTAGGGGAGTCGTACAAGAGCCCAAGCTACCAGTTCCGGGTGGGGGCGACCACCATTGGCCAGATTGTGCCCGACACCTGTGACGCCATATATGAAGGACTCAAGGATGATTACTTCAAGGTAAGATTTGCTAAAGGACAAAAATTACGCCATGAGTATTTGTATGTTCTTTTATTTGTGATGCACAGTACTGAGTGATCGCGAAACGGACCTATTTAGGTTTCATACTCGGCGTACTCCGCTGCTCCCAACAGGTTAATGTAGGAGAAGGACCCTGGGCGTGGGCTAGGGACTTCGGTTCCCGGTGAATTAGCAATATGCAGTGGGGTGCTTTGGCCGCGATTTTCTAGCATTTTCATCCTTCCACGGAAACACGCCTGTTCAATCTCGTTCTGGACGATCAACTGTATCCGTGGGTCGGTTATCTGGCGTAGTTTCATAACTATGTCCTTACCGAAAATGTCTAACGCATCCTCAGTTTCTGGCTTAGCAGCGGTCTTGCTCTCCTCTAAGTTCTGGATAACAAGCTCCATCAAAGCGTTCTCTCGCTTTTCTCCCTCCGGTCTCTTTCGGACGGATCCTAGGGTGGACCTTGATGGGGTCATCCGGTTGGATTGAGGCTCATCGTCCTCCAGGTTGTCTCCGACCACACTCAAATTCTGCGATGAGATACTGAGTGCTTCCCCCTCATGGTTACTATCCTCGTAATCACCGGGGACCTGCATGGAAGAGAGAAACAATTGATTTATTAACACAACCGGTATATATATATGATTGTCTTTGTATTTATGTTTTGCAGTCCCCGTCCACCCCTGACGAGTGGAAGAAGGTCGCTGATCTCTTCAGCACCCGATGGAATTTCCCAAATTGCATGGGCGCCCTTGATGGAAAGCACATCAACATAAAGCCACCAAAGAACTCAGGGTCATCATTCTATAATTATAAACATACATTCAGTATCGTGCTGATGGCCCTAGTGGATGCTGACTATCGCTTTCTGTACGTGGATGTGGGCTGCAATGGCCACGTAAGTGACGGAGGAGTGTTTTCCGGCTGCACCCTCCAGCAAGCCCTCGAGAACCATGCTGAGTCATTCCCACCCCCCAAACCTCTCCCCGGCGACGAGCGGGCGATTAGGCATTTCATTGTGGCTGACGACGCGTTTCCTCTGATGGAATATATCATGAAGCCGTTCAGTCACAGAGACATGCGTACTGATCACCGCATCTTCAATTACCGACTGTCGCGAGCACGCCGTGTGGTCGAAAATGCCTTCGGCATTCTGGCCAACCGATTCCGCGTCTTTCAAACCAACATCGCCATAGGACCGGCAAAGGTGGAAAAAGTAGTCATGGCAAGCTGTGCGCTCCATAATTTCCTGCGTGATAAGGTTGGGCAGACATCAACCATTGACTCAGAGGACCCCACTACCCACATTGTAAGCCCCGGTAGCTGGAGAAGTGATGGATTGCTGAGCCAGGCGACACTGCCATCAGGCACAAACTCCACGCAACGTGCGAAAGCCCAAAGAAACTATTTGGTGGAGTACGTAAATTCATCGACCGGTTCTGTGCCGTGGCAGTCGGACATGATCTAGAACTCAACTTGTCTATAAAGCCGGTAAATCAAAACAATTAAGAACTCGTAGTGTAATTAGTATTGACAGTTATCCTTACCTCATCCGTTGCTTCAGTGCATCCTGGTAGGGGGGGCCAGTTGGTTGGATACACTCTGTCTTTTCTGCACATGTGGCGCAAGGAAAGACAACGAGAGCTGAATCCACTTCTGCCTTGTGGTCAGTCGTTTGGCCTCTGAACCAGAGGCCGCTTGTTTTCGCAAACGGGTGTACTGTGTGCGTAGGTTTGTCATACGTTTCTGGATTGTCTCCGCTGAAAAAAGTATACATTTCAAGGATATTGATATTTAAAGTACAGGTTCAGAACTTCAATTACAATAACATTTGTTACAAATAATAAGTGTGGAAGTAACAAATTTGTATGCATGTGCCTACCGATGGGCAATTGAGCCGAATTAAATGAAGCGAACTAGTGGTAGCTATGTGTGAAAAGCGCCGATCGCCGCGAATCGGTCCCATTTAGGTCGCCAAATCACTCAAAGTTGATTAAAATGTCCAATCAAAATATGCACATATTGTTCCTTTATTAATTGTCTACATGTAGTAAAATTTTAAGGATGTTTGATAGAGGGCCAAGAGGGTTATTTAATCTGCAGCACTTGCTTACAATCATAACATTGACCACTCTGTCTCCCACAAACTGGCAGTTGGCATTTAAGCCTCAGCCTTTTGGGCGCCAACTTTTGGCTGGTTTAATATAGAACAATGGGCCCGTAATTAGGCATATTTTTCAACTTCAAAGTGCTGTAACTTTCTTGATATTTACATTAGAAAATTGTTATGACTACCACGTTTTAGGTCTCGTCAAGCTCTTTCCATTGGAATAGGTTCCATTGAGATCAAATGCTTTTAAAATAAATACTCACATAGCTACTAGTGGCGAGTGCAGACGGACCGAGTTTACAAACAGAATTAACATGTTAAAACGCGATCAAGGGCGTACCTGATTGTCCGACTGCAGCGGAAATCTGCGCAAATGCGGCAATCTTCTTCACTCGGTTTGAGTACTCCGCACAAGATACATCGAATAAACAGGGCAGAGTTTGCCACATGTCTACCATCCTTCCCTCCGTTTCGCCCGTCCAGTCCGCCATTTTTGTTGTGTATGTATGGACAAAGTCACGTGATGGTTTCAGGCCTTGTGATTGGCTGGCACTTAAAACTCGGACGGGACCGATCGGCGGCTAGCACCGATATACCGTTTACGATACGACTGACGCGACAGCATGCACAGGACTCTACGCTGTATTCAACGATGCACGGAGAACCAGACAGACCGTTCCTGTTATCTCGTGAAATTCGCGTTGCCTCCTAAGTCGATCCTAGCGCAGGTGCAGCTGCATACTCAAATCGACTGAGTTTTAAGTCGCGAATCGCAAGGCTCTGGTGTGCGCGGGGGTCGCACACCTAACGACTAAAACCCAGTTTTACGTCGTAAACGGCCAGTTTTACGTCGTAAACGGGAGGTGTGCGCCAGCCATTAGTTTCTTGTCGCTTTGTCAGCTATGTCTATACTCGGTCCGTGTAATTTACGGTTAGCAGTCTCATGGTTTTATATCCAACAACGCCATGTTTTCACCTAATTTCTTTTTTTTAGACCTTTAAACCCATTAAAATAAACAACTTTTAAAAATATCTTGTATAAAGGTACCTGGTACTACTTTACTGGACGCTAAGCCCTATTAAACCAAGCATTTAAGGCCTATTATACTTTTCACTCAGCTCTAGTAAACCCAGTGCATATAAGCACTATCGCACTCATTTGAAGTGTTTCGTGGGTACTATAACAGCAAGTACTATATGAACTACTATTACACCCCAGTCACACTATGACCACTTGCGACCACTTTGCGACCACTTTGTGACCACTTTACGACCAAAAGGCTGACTGATCACTAAGCAAAAGCCTGATTTGATTGGTCGCCGAATGATTGCCAACTACCTCCTTGTGACAAAATGAACGCAAAAAGGTTTTTGGTACAGAAACTGCAACCTCCTTACAACCAAAGAAGTCGCCCGGAGGTTGGCGACCAGTTGCCGACCGGTCGTCGACCGATTGCTGACCATTGTTTTCCCCGCCTTTTTTATGCTTTGGTCGCAAGGTCACCAGTTTTAGGTCACAAAGTGGTCACAAAGTGATCGCAAGCCGCAGTGTGACTGAAGCTTTACAAAAAAAATTGCTATTACACTAAACTGCTGGGCACAAGCCACTATTACTGTGGATACCAGATAGCGCAGCGCCTTCATACACAGACACTATCAATCATTGCAACACCCATAGTGCAGCCTCACCACATCATCCATTTCCCCATAACCTCGCCCCTATTCAGTTTAGCAGGGACAGCAATGAGATACTCATAATGTAACTAATGCTATGGTGTCGCACCCGGGACAGCTCATATACTCTCCATTATGGTTTTTTCACTCACAATCTACCAGTGTAGTAGTCTGCACTGACCTCTCAGGTAAGGAGCTGCATAGACATGTAGGCGTGGGTAGTGGTGACATCAGGGAGCCTAGTTAGTTAAATGGTTAGCACACTGGACCGGAATGCAAAGAGATGTGGGTTTGAGTCCCGCTATATATACAGTAAAACCTTTCTAAATCTACTGACCATGAGACCAATTTTACAGGGTCCATTTAGGGAGGTGGTCGGCTTAGGGAGGTTTTTTTTTAATCGTTACTATGGTGTATGGGCGATCGTTTGGGACCCAAATAAAGCAATCGATATAGGGGAGTGGTCGATCGGTAGAGGTGTTTGGTTAGACTGTGTGTGTGTGTGTGTGTGTGTGTGTGTGTGTGTGTGTGTGGTGTGTGTGGTGTATGTGTGTGTGATGTGTGTGTGTGAGTGTGGTGTGTGGTGTGTGTGGTGGGTCTATATGTGTGTGTGGTGTGTGTGTGTGTGTGTGTGTGTGTGTGTGTGTGTATGATAGTATATAATATTATATATATAGTAGATATAGTATAACATTAGGTTCGTAGTACTCATAGAGAGTTTGTTTGTTTGTTCTGATGTTGTGTGTGGTTTTAGCATCCAGGCACATCTAAGGTCATATCAGGTAGCGGGGGTAGTAAATCACAAGAGATGTGTTACATTTTGCGAAGCATCGTCATGAACGTACTATGAGATCAAATCACGATTGTGATTTGTGTTTTTTTTTTATTTTTTTTTTTTTTTTTTTTTTTTTGGGGGGGTGTGTGTTTTCTTTTTTTTTAAATGTTGTTGTTATAGTAAATTTTTTTTTTTTTTGTGTGTTATGTGAGGAAAATAAGTGCTGCTTGTTTGATATTTTAGAGTGCACAAATTTGTGAACAATTATCTTATTTTGTTGATGAAAATTATAATAAGCACTGATGCAAAAGACAAAAAGACTGGTTGAAAAATGGCATTTCTCAGAGAAACTATGGAATAAAGAATAGTAAAAAAATGAAGATTACCCAGAGAAACTATGGCATAATGACCATTGCTTCGAAAAAAAGCATTAGTAGAGAAATTATGGCAGTGCATCGGTGAATTAAAACAAGGCATTAGTCAGAGAAATAATGGCAGAAATACCGGTGCTTTGCTGATTGAAAAAGGGAATTAGTCAGACAAACTATGGCAGAAAGACAAGTGCATCAGTGAATGAAAAAAGGCATTATTGGTCAGAGAAATAATGGCAAAAAACCAGTGCTTTGCTGATTGAAAAAGGGCATTAGTCAGACAAACTATGGCAGAAAGACAAGTGCATTTTATAAGTGAATGAAAAAAGGCATTAGTCAGAGAAATAATGGCAGAAAACCAGTGCTTTGCTACTTGAAAAAGGGCATTAGTCAGACAAACTATGGCAGAAAGACAAGTGCATCAGTGAATGAAAAAAGACATTAGTCAGAGAAATAATGGCAGAAAACCACTGCTTGCTGATTGAAAAAGCGCATTAGTCAGACAAACTATGGCAGAAAGACAAGTGCATCAGTGAATGAAAAAAGGCATTAGTCAGAGAAATAATGGCAGAAAACCAGTGCTTTGCTAATTGAAAAAGGGCATTAGTCAGACAAACTATGGCAGAAAGACAAGTGTATTGGTGAATGAAAAAGGGCATTATTAGTCAGAGAAATAATGGCAGAAAACCACTGCTTGCTGATTGAAAAAGCGCATTAGACAGAGAAACTATGGCAGAAAGACAAGGTCATCAGTGAATTAATAAAAGGCATTATTCAGATAAATAAAGGCAGAAATACCAGTGCTTTGCTGATTGAAAAAGGGCATTAGTCAGAGAAATAATGACAGAAATACCAGTGCTTTGCTGATTGAAAAAAGGCATTAGACAGAGAAACTATGGCAGAAAGACAAGTGCCTCGGTGAATAAAAAAAGGCATTAGTCAGAGAAATAATGGCAGAAAAAACAGTGCCTTCGCTGATCGAAAAAGGGCATTAGTCAGAGAAACTATGGCAGAAAGACCATTGCCGATATTAAAAAAAATAAAATAAAATTGTTAAAGGGCATTAGAGAAACTATGGCAGTGCTTCCCTGGTCGAAAAACATTGTTCAAAAGAACTACCCATATCAATGGAGGGAAAATGCACTGTTATGCATTTGTGCATTTGTGCAGAACATGGAGGTTAGCCTCACCCCAGCTTCTCCATCAGGATGGTAAATTATTCATGACCCAATTAGCAGTGCCGAGTGACCCAGCACTGTGACCCGCGATGTCACGTCTAGGTGGGGAACTGGTGACATGCATCACCACTAACCAGCAAATGAGGCCCGGTTGTACTAGCGGTTAGCAGTTCTAAACCAGCCAACCTATCATGGTGCTAACTTAGCAGTTAGCCTGCACGTATGGAGGAAGCTCGTCGTCTAAACTGGTGTCGTGGGAGGATATGAAAATTGGAAATATTGCGCCTAGAGCGGGACGCGAACCCACATCTCTTTGCATTCCGAGCCAGTGTGCTAACTATTACACCACCTAGGCTCCCTGATGTCACCACACTACCCACGCCTACCTGTCTATGCGGCTCTTTACCTGAGAGGTCAGTGCAGACTACTACACTGGTATATATGCTTAAATTCTGATGGACCTCATGTTACTAACATACATTATATATATATAAATACTATCATTTATCATATAAAAAAGTTTCAGATGACCTTATAACCACATGAAAGTTTGGTTTAACCATACCGGAAATGGCCTGGGGGTCGACAATTTTATTTGGATTAATCGATAGTTTGGATTAACCGACTTTGGTTTAACTGACTTTTGTTATATGATAAATGGTAGTATTTTGCCAGGCCGCCGAAAAAAGTTTGGATTAACCGATCGTTTGGTTTAACCGAGCTTGGTTTAACGGGGTTGTACTGTACTTGGAAGCTACAGTACATTTAGATTTAGTTTAGCGGGTTCCGGTGAAGTGACGAAGGCATCAAATGCCGCTGTTGGCGGAGCAAATATTAGGTACTTCTGGGGACGACAAGGACGGCTGCCAGAAGCATTCGGGCCCGGTCCCAGCCCGCTGGTCAAGGGTGCACGCACCCTCAATACGAGAGACCACAGTCGGCAGCCTCGCACGGTCAATACAGCACCGCGCATTATGGCTCTGTCACACATCACCGGATTGGGGAAACGGAAAGAAACTGAACAAAGTCTGTTGATATCCAGCAAAGTCCGGTTTGTGTCTGTTGCATATCCGTTGATATCTGGCCTGATCCATTACAAGTTTTGAACATGCACAAAACTTGGAACGGTTGCCACCCGATTGATGTCTATGGTTCTTGTCCAGTTTGTTTAGTCCGCTTATTGTCCATTGGCTATCCGTTCATGATCATTTCATGTCTGTTTCATGTCCGTTCGTCCGGCGGCCTTTGACCCGATATCGCAACATTTTGACACATTTTAATACATTTTTATACTTATCACGGCCAAACACCACCGGACTAGAAAATTCTGCCCGTTGCTCAATCCGGCATAGTGTGACAGGCACTTTACTAATCAATCGACATGCCATGATGTTTGTTTTGTTGATTTGTTGTTGGGGTCTTACGTCCTAGCAATATCGAAGGTCATATAAGGACGGGTACCGACTTGTTGGTTGGTTGGTTGGTTGGTAGGGTTTTACATCCTGGCAACATCTAAGGTCATATCAGGATGGGTACCGACTTGTGACAGTGCACACAACAAAAGGCACAAAAGGCGACTTTTTAGTGCTGCCCTACTGCGAGACCAGGCTGCGGGGACCATGACCTGATATCCCACTCAGTCACGTTATCCTGGGTGATGATGGTGCCGAGGGCCTAATTTTGCAGTGGGGCAGCAAAAGCATATCGTCCATCAGATCAACAGTAAATACTGCTTCAGGTTTTCAGCCATAAGAACAAAACAAAGAGTGAGCCTTTATCGCTGTGCTTGAGGAAGTATGAAAGTAGATTGCATGAACCTTCATAGGGGTACTCTGGAAAGAATGGTGGTATGCTTAACAATGAGAAAGCAAAAGAATTTAAAAGGCCAGATCAGTACTGTTTTTAGTAAAACCAGCTAATGTGAATCGGCCAATCAAGCAGCATTGTCTCCGGACTTTGCTAGTGTATGAACACAGCATACTTTTCTTCGCAGCGCATGTGCAATGAGTAAGCTTACCCACAACGTTAGTTCTTGCCACTGCAATCAGAGGCCTAAATAGATTCACCCGGTACCTGTAGTACAGGGGTGAAGACCAGCCTTATATAAATACGGTCGAAAATAGCGTTAGTATGGAACAAGAAGTAGAATGCCTGGCACCAGTGTCAAATGGTTACTTATATCAGAACAGAGTTGGTGAAATGGGAGAGAATGCAAAAAGACAAGATGGCGGCCAGAGAACGCCGTCGATTTCACTTTTAAATTGCATTAAAGTATATGTTTTATTATATTTTCCAACTCAAAAGTAGCGGGTAAACATGAAGACATATACAAAGAATAAATGCTGCTTCTTAGATTGTGAAATTAGGCTCTCATGAAGACTCATTTCATTAGCCCGATTTTTCGACCGTTTTTATATAAGGCTGGTTTTCACCTCTGTACTTGAAGTACGGGGTGAATCTTTTATTTAAGGCCTAAACAGCACCTTTTTCACAGAGCATGCTGCACAGTAATCTGCTGCCTACATTAGTTCTTTCACAGCCACCAGTTTGGTGGTGGAAATCCTATACAACACATTTTCCACAGTTACCTGCAACCCACAACATTAATGTTTGCCACAGCCACCAGAAGGCAGGTTGGTGGTGGAAATGATATACAACACATTTTCCACACAGCATGCTGCACAGTGACCTACTACCCACAACATTAATGTTTGCCACGGCCGACACCATTAATGTTTGCCACTGCCACCAGAGGGCAGGTTGGTGGTGGAAATCCTATACAACACATTTTCCACACAGCATGCTGCTCAGTGACCTACTACCCACAACATTAATGTTTGCCACTGCCACCAGAGGGCAGGTTGGTGGTGGAAATCCTATACAACACATTTTCCACACAGCATGCTGCACAGTGACCTCCTACCCACAACATTAATGTTTGCCACTGCACCAGAGGGCAGGTTGGTGGTGGAAATCCTACACAACACATTTTCCACACAGCATGCTGCACAATGAATTCTTGCCACATGAATCCTTGCCACTGCCGTCAGAGGGCGGTTTTGCTGGTGGCGGAAACTCTCTATTATTAAACCACTTTTTTTGGTCCCGTGACAAACAAATTGAATAACCCCAAACACGACATCTCCCCGATCAACCAAACCTTAGCGTACTGAGTGCAGTGTTTGAATAAAAAATTTAAATATTTAAAAAATATTCACCGGCATTTCAATTTTGATTTGTGTAAACTGGTGGAGGACAATCGGTGAATGGTTAGTAAACACCGGCCGCGGCGCTTCACCGACGAAAGGCGCGCGAAACCCAATACAGCGCATCCAAATATTTGCCCACCCGCTTACGCTCGCTGCATATTCCGCTGACTTTCAGATTATTTCTGAATCACTTAAAACCGATGCCAATTGATGCGTCGTACGCCTGGTCGCCGGCGGCGGCCGGCGGCGGCGGCCGCAGCCCCCCCCCCCCCCCCCCCCCCCCTCCCGCGCTTCCTGTCTCTGGACGGAAATCGATTCCCATCTGATTTCTGTTCCGTGTGTGCTATTTTATATATTAGCGCGCCTCACAAAGAGTATTTGACGAATACAAATACACTGCTGTCGAGTAAAGAGGAAAGACAGCTGCGCAGCGCAATTCAATGGTTGGAGGAGACTGTTACTGTGGGGGTTGGCATTGTCAAGGAATCAAATCAAAGTCCGGCTGGAATGTGGTCCGAAACTGGGTGCAAATGGAGCACAAGATGGCCCAAAGGGGGGTGCAATGTGAGTACAAAGGGGGCGGAACATGGACACAAAGGGGGAGCAATGTGCGCACAAAGGGGGCAGAACATGGACACAAAGGGGGAGCAATGTGCGCACAAAGGGGGCGGAACATGGACACAAAGGGGGAGCAATGTGCGCACAAAGTGGCGGAACATGGACACAAAGGGGGAGCAATATGCGCACAAAGGGGGGGGGGGTGCAATATGAACACAAAGGGGGTGAAACATGAGCACAAAGAGGGTGAAACATGAGCACAAAGGGGGTGAAACATGAGCACAAAGGGGATGAAACATGAGAACAAAGGGGCACAACATGGGCGTATAGGGGGCCCAACATGGGCACAGAAGGGGGGACAATATGGGTACAAATGGGGTGCAACATGCGCACAAAGGGGGCACAATATGAGCACAAAGGGGGTGAAACATGAGCACAAAGGGGGCACAACATGAGTACAATGGGTGCACAATATGGGCATGAGGGGGTACAACATGGGCATGCACGGGGAGCAACATGAGAACAAAGGGGGCAAACCATGGAAACAAAGGGGGAACAACATGAGCAGAAATGGGAAACAACAAGCGCAGAAAGGGGGCGCAACATGGACACGAAGGGGGAACAACATTGGTACAAGGGGGTGCAACATGTGCACAAATGTTTGCACAACAGGTGCACAAAGGGGGAACAAGGGCACAAAGGGGGCACAGCATGGGCACACAGGGGGAACAAGGGCACCAAGGGTGTGCAACATGGGTACTAATGGGCCACAAACTGGGCACAAGGGCACAAAGGGGCACAGCATGGGCACAAAGGGGGAACAAGGGCACAAAGGGGGTGCAACATGGGCACAAAGGGGGTGCAACATTGGCACTAAGGGGGCACAAAATGGGCACAAATGGGGAATGACATGGGCATGAAGGGGGTGCAACATGGGCACAAAGGAGGAACAAGGGCACAAATGGGGTGCATCATGGGCACAAAGGGGGTGCAACATGGGCACTAATGGGTGCAACATTGGCACTAATGGGGCACAAATGGGCAAATAGGGTGAATGAAATGGGCGTGAAGGGGCTGCAACATGGGCACAAAGGGGGTGCAACATTGGCACTAATGGGGCACAAAATGGGCACAAATGGGGAATGAGATGGGCATGAAGGGGCTGCAACATGGGCACAAAGGGGACAGTGTGATGTTGATAGAATAGTGGTTAACTGCACCCAAGTCTACACGAGCAGCTCCTACTACTAAAAACATGTGTGCTCATACACACGCATTGCCGAGCAGAAACATGAAGAAACAAACAACCCTACATCGGTCTTTTTAGCGACAACTTCCTACAAAACAATGCTTCCTTTTGAATGTGTCCCAATGACTGGTTCCATCCATCCTTGTATTGCATGGTTTCGACTATCCCGATTGGTCGAGAGGCCAGTTGTCTGACAACTGTGTATGGTTCAGATCTGAGCAGTTTGAGCAGAGTACTCGCAAGGTTTTGTCCTGCCCAACAGATTATCGCAGCTGACTCAATACTTGAATCCTACACCCACTTTCACCCTTGTCAGAGCAAGACATGTATTTATATGTGATGGCTATTGCATATCGTAAACATGCTTGGATTTTTGCCTGCTAACTATCTATCTAATTAATGTTGTGCGTCAGGCATAACTACCATTAACTTATTCACACCTGTGAGATGTGAGTAAATCGCCATGTGGAATCGCAGAATCACAGACACAGTGGCACTGTACTGAGGGCTGGATCACGGAATCAGACATGACCTGAATAGGCATTGTCAAAAGCTGTCTGTGTCACACAGTCTGTCACATTCAAATAATCGGGTACACATGGAAACTAATCACCCACTCGACCACCGCATACCAGACCGCCTATCGGCAACAATGGGGCACCAGTAAGGGGTGATCGGCGCAGTCAGCGTCAGGCATTAAGGGGCTGAGAGAACACAAGGGACTGTTTTACGAATCAAATAATCGGGTACACATGGAAACTAATCACCTACTCGACCACCGCATACCAGACCGCCTATCGGCAACAACCAGAATGGGGCACCAGTAAGGGGTGATCGGCGCAGTCAGCGTCAGGCATTAAGGGGCTAAGAGAACACAAGGGACTGTTTTACGAATCAAATAATCGGGTACACATGGAAACTAATCACCTACTCGACCACCGCATACCAGACCGCCTATCGGCAACAACCAGAATGAGGAACCAGTAAGGGGTGATCGGCGCAGTCAGCGTCAGGCATTAAGGGGCTGAGAGAACACAAGAGACTGTTTTGCGAATCTGATACCGCCCATGTAGCAAGCAAGCAGTCACGTTGCGACTTCCCGAGATCAGGTCGGGATAAAAACATTTACAACACAATGGAGCATTTATTACACACAGACTTATATTGGGGCGCAACATGGGGGAAATGTATCCAAGAGGGAGACCTGCCCCTGGATATAAAAAGAGGGGGGGGCTCTCTTTCTCTCTCTATCTCTCTGACACCAAGGCCATAAACCCTTCCTCCAATCCTCCCTGGATAATAAAATAATAAAAATATGAACTAAAAACATACAAACAAACAAAAACCGATGGAAGAGTGCAGGCTATGGTCCTCTACTCAGCAGAGAAGTGTCACATTTGAGACCACTTTAACCAGAACCAGTGTAGTTGGCTGGTGAATTCACAATGGGTTGGTTGGTTGTTGGAGTTTTACGTCCTGGCAACATCTATGGTCATATGAGGAAGGGTACTAACTTGTGATAGTGCACACTCATGATGACTTTATAGTGCGGCCCCACTGGGAAATCAGTCCGCCAGCACCATGACCCGAATTCCCATTCAGTGACATTATCCTGACATTGAGCTAACTAGTCCTTGCCCGATCCTATTAATGCAGAGTGCCAGGTTAGGAAGCAACATACATCAATTTGATAAGTCATTGGTTTGACTCGATCGGGATCTGAACTCCTGACCTTCCGCACGCGAGGCGCGCGCTCTACCGATTCAGCCACCGCGTCCGGTATTTACAATGGAAAAATAAAATAAGAGCTCCCCCTGATCCCCATCCTACCTCCCCACACATACACACACCTACCACCCCCCCCCCATCCCAACCCCTGTTGAGGTGTGAGTCTCCAGCCTCCGTCAGGGCGATATTGGCTGCCAGAAGGTGAAGGAAAGGTCAATGTCCGTTTGAACTTGACGCGACCTGCGAGTGACCTTGAGGTAGGACGTGGCCTATTGTTATGGAGCTGGCTAGGAACACACGAGTTGTACCAGTTGATCTATGAGGGGTTCGTGGGGGGGGGGGGGGGGGGGCATCACTAGGTCTATCAATAGCTCATTTTGAAAATGACCTTACAGTATCAGACATAACCAGAAAAAATGGAATAAAGAGAATACAAAAATATCACATTACACAAATGAATTATATATTATATAACATATTTATATTATGATATACATCATGATATATATTGTAATATGAGACTGTCTCAAAAGGTGCTAAGCAATATGAGACAAAACTTTGTCCATAGTAACGATCAACACAGTATCTTAGTCTACTGATGCATTTGCTCATGATAAACTGATTTGTTTTTTACATGGTGTTTCATAATCCCAATAGAATACATATTGATTTGAAGCAAATGTCCTTGTGTTTTCAGTGTAACCATTTCGAGACAGGATCATATACATTATATCAAGATGTGCAAAGATAATACAAATTTGACTCATCGGGTCATCGACGAGTTCATAACAAATGATGAGTTGCTGTCACCATCACCCCCCGTGGACAACCAAGAAGATTTTGATGTACACATGAAAGAGAAAAATAAAACCAAATTCATGTCAGTCAATTTATTTTCACGCTCTATGAATTTTACACCATGAACAACACAATGGTCCATTTAACACGACTTAATGTGATATAATTATCATGACAATAACATATACTGCCTTCATGGGAAAATGCGGCAGGCAGGGGATCTAATGCCGAGTTTCACCTGGATTAATTTGCTATAGGCGGTTGGGGACGCTAGGAAGATTTGGGGAAGTGGCTTTGGCTTCAAATCACCTCCTCAAAAGTCATCCGAGTTGACCTGATAAATTGTGCTTATCAACAAGGTCGTCTAACCGGGCGCGGTGGCCGAATCGGTAGAGCACAGGCCTCGCGTGCGGAAGATCGGAAGATCGGAAGTTCGCGAGTTTGGTTACCGGTCGATTCAAACCAATGACTTAAAAATGTATACTTGTCGCTTCCTAGCATTGTGCTCGGCATTATTAGGATAGGACAAGGGCTGGTTAGCTCGGTGTCAGGATAATGTGACTGAGTAGGATATCGGGTCATGGTGCCGGCAGCCGGATTTCCCAGTGGGGCAGCACTATAAAATCACCATGAGTGCGTACTGTCACAAGTCGGTATCCATCCTGATATGACCTTAGATGTTGCTAGGAGGTAAAACAACAACAAACAAACAAGGTCGTCTTCACGGATCAGCAGGTGATGGCGACGATTGCAAATCTTCAGCGTATTCCGAATGAAAAACTAGAAGGTTATGTAAGACCTCAACGACAACAAAATGTCTGACTTTTTTCTAGGTTGGAATCCTAATCTGAAGGTTGGTGGTTCGATTCCCCATGCCCCCACCTCTGCCAATTTCGATTTCCATTGTTGTGTATAACATACAGCGTTACCAAAGGCTGGTTGCTCTCATACCATGTCTATGTGGTGTCAGAGGTTAAAAATCCCTTGGGTCGGTAAAAGTATAGGCTCGGGCTTTCTATCGACAAACTGTTTAATGGTGAAAACAAGTCTATTCAGACTTATCCATGATAGGCAGTATAAATCTTCAAATCATATAGGCTTCGCTATAACTTGTTGATAACTTCTACCATCCCGGGACGTCACGGCTAGTATGGGTAATGACCAGGTGTAACATCCACTATTATTAACACCTGTGAGCTGTGAGCAAATCACCATGTGGAATCACACACGGGGGTACTATGCTTGGGGCTGGATCATGGGGAGTGGGCAATGCATCATCACCCGCTGCCAACGGCAATCCTGTGTCACACTGTCTGTCACGAATAAAATTGGCTGGTACTCGAAGCAACACTGAGACCGAGAGCAGGTCGCAGTAGCGGGGAACTCCTGAAAGGGATGGTAGAGGGATGGCAGTGGGAGGGGGGGAGGGAGGGAGGGAGTGGTGGGGAGGGGGGAGGGAGTGACGAAGAGGGAGAGGGAGTGGCTGATGGAGGGACGGAGGGACGGAGGGACGGATGGAGGGGGGATGGATGGAGGGAGGGAGGGAGGGGAGGGAGGGAGGGGGAGGAGGAACGGAGGGAGGAAGGAGGGAGGGAGGGAAGGAGGGGCGGAGGGATTAGTGACGTGAGAGAGGGAGGAGGGACGGAGAGAGGGATGGAGAGGGGAGGAGGAAGGGGGGGAGGGACGGTCGGACGGGACAGAGTAGGGAGGGGAGGAAAGGGAGAGAGAGGGGAGGGAGGGAGGGAGGGAGGGAGGAGGGAGGGGGGAGGGAGGGAGGGAGGGAGGGAGGGAGGGAGGGAGGGAGGGAAGGAGGGCGGGAGGGGAGGAGGAACGGAGGGAAGGACGTAGGGAGTGGTAGGTTGGTTGTTGGAGTTTTAGGTCCTATCACTGTATCAGGACGGGTAGCGACGTGTGACAGTGCACACTCATGGTGACTTCATAGTGCAGCCCCACTGGGAAATCAGACCACTGGCAGCATGAACCAATATCCCACTCAGTCACATTATCCTGACACTGAGCTAACCAGTGCTTGCCCTATCCTATTAATGCCAAGCGCCAGGCTAGGAAGCGACAAGTATCAATCTTATAAGTCATTGGTTAGACTCAACTGGGAACCGAACTCCCGATCTCCTGCACGCGAGGCCGCCGCTCTACCGATTTGGCCACGACGCAGGGTGTCAGGGAAGGAGGGAATGGTGGGAGGTAGGTATGAGGGGCGGACGGACGGAGGGCGGAGTGGCAGTAGTGGGGAACTCCTGACAGGGTTGGTAGTGGGGGGGGGGGGGGGGGGGGGGGGGGGATGAGCTTGGGGTGCTGATGGTTGATTAAGCACGTGTTACGTGTTCGTGAGCAGGCTGGCAACCTGGCGCAATGGCTGACTACCTCTCATGTGGGAATATTGTGGGATCAATCTCTCGGCTCAGCCACAGCAATATTAAAGCTGCATTGTCCGATGATGCATCAAATTTGTTCAAAACCAAAATAAATATATAGATTTGACTCTACATATGTAAACTTAGATATTGATGCACTTATTATCTGCTGCCACATAGAACTTAAGGGAATGTTGATACAATTTAATAGAAGCCTATGATGTCAAATCCAAACCCATTGGACTATGAAACTTTAAGCAGTAGCACCCGCCTCTATCATCACATCACCCCGTTCCACCAATCCCCATAAATGGAAATAAAATAAAATAATCACCCACATTTCGGAATAAAGATATCGTTCATGGCCGCATTTCTTGCTAGCATTGTTAATGTGATCATTTTAGTAAAGATGTCAGAGGGTGCGGTATGCGCGCCCCGTACAATGTGCACTGTGGCTGCCAGCACTTGTTGGTTTTAGCCTCGCCGGGCACCAGTTGTCGAGGGTCCCTTATCTGGCCGTGTGTTCGCCAGGGTTGCGCGCCGTAGAAGACGTGGGTACACAGGCCCGCAACCAGAGGACGGCAACCTGACCCGCATCAACAGCGCGCCGGGCAACTAACTAAATAAAGCTCGGCGTACACTGTCAACTGTACTGTGCCACCAACAGTAGTGCCTGCCCGGGACGTCGGGCAACTAACTAAATAAAGTTTGGTGTACACTGTCAACTGTACTGCACCACCAACAGTAGTGCATGCCCGGGACGCCGGGCAACTAATTAAATGAAGTTTGGCGTACACTGTCAGCTGCACCACACCACCAACAGCAGTTGCCTATCTGGCTCGCCGTGCAACTAACTAAATAGAGCTTGGAGTACAGAACTGCACTACACCACCACCAGAGGTGCCTACCTGGCGTACTGGGCAACTAACTAAATAAAGCTTGGCATACAGAACTGCACTGCACCACTAACAGCACATGCCTGCCTGGTGCGCCGGGCAACTAACTAAAGAAAGCTTGGCGTACAGAACTGCACTGCACCACCAACAGCAGTACCTGCCTGGTGCGCTGGGCAACTAACTAAATAATGCTTGGCATACAGAACTGCACTGCACCACCAACAGCAGTGCCTGCCTGGCGCTCCAGGCAACTAACTAAATAAAGCTTGGCATACAGAACTGCACTGCACCACCAACAGCAGTGCCTGCCTGGCGCGCTGGGCAACTAACTAAATAAAGCTTGGCATACAGAACTGCACTACACCACCAACAGCGGTGCCTGCCTGGTGTGCCAGGCAACTAACTAAATAAATCTTAGCGTACAGAACTGCACTGCACCACCAACAGCAGTTGCCTGCCTGGTGCACCAGGCAACTAACTAAATAAAGCTTGGCATACAGAACTGCACTGCACCACCAACAGCAGTGCCTGCCTGGTGCGCCAGGCAACTAACTAAATAAAGTCCACTGCGCCAAGATGTCAACAAAGAGCACCCACCAGGGCTGACGTGCAACTCACAGACAAGGATGCTGCTAAATATATCGGAATTCTCCTCTTTGCATGTGCCACCACGTTAAAAAAAAACGGGTAAATATTAGCGAAATATGGTCCGCGAGATGTTAGTACAGTAGACACAGTACAGAGAGAGGTGGATCAGGTGACTGAGAGTCTGGGACGGTCGTTGATGGAGGCCCAATATTTACTCTTGATATGAGTTTTGAGCGGTTGCCGTCACCGAGCAACTAAAGTTGAAGGGGAAAAGAGCTGGAGTCACCTAGCCATTAAAGATTGTACTTTTTCCTTTATTTTAATTAAGAACCACTTTCATTCGTCCCATGCAGACCAGACGGGATGGCCGAATGAGTTAGAGCGTCCGTCTCTCGTGCTGGTAGATCGTGGGGTCGTGGGTTCGAGTCCCGGTCGGCACTATAAAGTCGCCATGAGTGTGCACTGTCACAAGTCGGTACCCGTCCTGATATGACCTTAGATGTTGCTAGGATGTAAAACAACAACAAACAAACAAACGTCCCATGCATGTCGCTTTCTAAGCCCCTACACACACTGACAACTCGGCCACTATCAGATCGACAACAGGTTAGACAACTGCGAGTTTCCTCAGTATGTTATTTCTAGAAGACCAATTAGAATTATGTACAAGTAGACGCAACTAAAATTCCCATTTGATTTAATAATAAATATTAATAATAATAATAAATAAATAAAATAAAACAAAATAATCCAGGATTAAATTCCCCCCCCCCTCCATCCCTTATGATCAAACGGTTGTATGTTTTGATAGAACTTGGGATTCGAACCCATGAATTCGAACCCTGTTCGAGTCAAAGCAATGAGTTATATTTGATACTTCTCACTTCCTAGTCAGGCGCTCGGCATTATTGGGATAGGGCAAGGACTGGTTGGCTCAGTGTCAGGATAATGTGACAGTGGGATATCGGGTGGGGCAGCACTATAAAGTGCGCAGTCAAAAGGCGGTGCCCGTCCTGATATGACCTTAGATGTTGCCAGGATGTAAAACTCCAACAACCAACCAACACACAGTCGTGAGGTAAGCAGCAGACAGGACAGTCACTTCTTGTGTTGTCAACACAACATGCTCATGAGAAGTGCTCTGCATTCTACAACAAGAATGGCTTCTCGGTTTGTATTGTGAGCGGTGTTTGTGAGGGGTGTGTGAGTGGTGTGTGAGTGGTGTTTGTGAGGGGGGTGTGAGCAGTGTTTGTGAGGGTGTGTGTGAGTGTGTTTTGTTAGCGGTGTTTGGGAGGGTGTGTGTGTGGTGTTTGGGAGGGAGTGTGAGCAGTGTTTGTTTGTTTGTTTATTGTCTTACGTCCTAGCAACATCTAAGGGTCATATCAGGACGGGTACCGACTTGTGACTGTAGGCACTCATGGCGACTTTATAGTGCTGCCCCACTAGAAGACCAGGCCGCTCTAACTCATTCGGCCATCCCATCTGGTGTTTGTGAGGGTGTGTGTGCGGTGTTTGTGAGCAGTGTTTGTGAGGGTGAGTCGTGTTTGTGAGGGTGTTTGTGAGGTGTTGGTGAGCGGTGTTTGTGAGGGTGTGTGATTGGTGTTTGTGAGGGTGTGTGTGAGCAGTGTTTGTGAGGGTTGTGTGAGCGGTGTTTGTGAGGGGGTGTGTGCAGTGTTTGTGAGGGTGTGTGTGAGCGGTGTTTGTGAGGCAGTTCAAATCCCATTTGAATCAACCCGATGACTTACAAAGATTGACACATGCCTGGCACTTGGCAATACTACTAGGATAGGGCAAGTACTAGGATAGCCTAGTATCAGGATAATGTGACCGAGTAGAAAATTAATCACGGTGCCAGCTGGCTCGTGGTCCCCACCCCCCAGTGAGGCAGCACTAAAGAGTCGCCATAAGCGCACAGTCATAAGTCGGTACCTGTCCTGATATGACCTTAGATATAGCCAGGACGTAAAAATACCAACAAACAAACAAACAAACTGACCGTGCCCACACGACTCCCCCCCCCCCCCCCCATGTTGACTCATGACCTGCAGACAGCCATAGGACCTCACAGATGCAAACACTCACTGCTTGCTAAGAGAAAGGGGACTGCGCATGTAGGCTTTCGTGTGTTTACCCACCCTCCCTTCCATCTTTGGCGTATTCGATTAAACTGCTCGGGTCACACGACTCTTTTTGGCGATGCGCAGGCCATACGACCTCGGGTTGCATAAACGAATACGCTCGGGGTGGACAAAATTATGGCTTAATCAAAAACTTGTGTTGTTGTTAAATAGCCGATATAACGACAGCAAAATAGAATTTACAGTATTTTATGCTTGCATAGTTTTGTTATATTTTTATTTAATTAATCTGGGTTATTTTTTTTTAAAAGCATTAAAAAACCACGTAGGACTTGTACTGGTAGCTGTTTTTTTTTTTATTCTACAGGTACCAGCACAAATATGATGTCATTGCTCCGAGCATCCCCAGCCAAGACGTGGGTTAGTGGGGTCGAGTCGTTTTGCACACGGCACGTGTAATTTTAGGCTCCACTCGCGGTGTTCTATTTGAAATCCTAACGCATCGGGTAACCCAAGTCGCCCGGGCCGTCATAATCCTTCCTTCTTTCTTCACCGGGCGCTGTGGCCGAATCGGTAGAGCGCAGGCCTCCCGTGCGGTAGATCGGGAGTTCAATTCCCAGTGACTTACAAAATTGATACTTGTCGCTTCCTAGCTTGGTGCTCTGCATTAATAGGATAGAGCAAGAACTGGTTAGCTCAGTGTCAGGAAAATATGACTGAGTGGGATATCGGGCCATGGTGCTGGTGGTTTGGTTTCCTAGTGGGGCAGCACTATAAAGTTGCCATGAGTGTGCACTGTCACAGGTTGGTACCCATCCTGATATGACCTTAGATGTTGCCAGGACGTGAAAACTCCAACAACCTGTCCCTCCTTCTACCCCTCTCACTTCATCCTCTCCCTTCCTTCCTTCATCCCGCCTACCTCCATCCCTCTGCGTTCCTCTTTCCGTCCCATCCTGACCCCCAGCAACGTTCCAACCCACTAAGCTGGTTGATTGGTTGATTGGTGGTTGCTTTACCAGTGACCAGTGGGCTTTTATTCGGATTAAAGAGCCTTTCTATGTCAAGGGCCCAGTCACACCATCATTACAATCAGCCATTAGATTACAAACTTATATTAGTTATAACCCAGCGCTCTTGGGCAAAAACAAACAACAATAAAACCCACAACAACGAAACAAAAACATAAACCCCACGTAAATGAAAAGCATAACCACAAACAATTAGTAAGATATATATACGGTTATTAAACACGTGAAAACATCCCATATCTCACATAACTAACTACACTAGAGTTACACTAGAATATTTCTAACAAACTGACATTTATATACCGCTTGCCTAAATGCAACTGAACATTAAAACTCACTACAACCTTACCAACTGAAAATAGAAGATAACTTCTGCTTACATTGCCTCGGCACTGACACAAGATTTATTCAGCAGAATAAACATATTTACCACAAAACAAGAAGGAGAAATCCATTGCAGCAAGCAGCAAACAGCCAACGGTCACTTTTTTTCTTGAAAACTAAAGTGTTTTTTTTTTACAGTTTAAAAAGGTTATTAGTTTGGGTATGAATATAAGATCATAAGGCTGATATTGTAAAAACAGGTCGGCTACCGGTGAAATGTGCATAACTGGCGGCTTGTGCGTAGGTTGGCTCGGCTTATATATTAGTGTGGTATTAAGTCCTAGCAATAGCTAAGGTCATATCAGATCGGGGTGTGCATAGTATCCCGTATGACAATGAGTGTACCGAAGGTGATCAGAAGGAGGAGGGTGAGGTGTGGGTGAGGTGTGGGTGAGGTGTGAGTGAGGTGTGAGTGAGGTGTGGATGAGGTGTGGGTGGGGTGTGAGTGACGTGTGGATGAGGTATGGGTGAGGTGTGAGTGACGTGTGATTGAGGTGTGGATGAGGTGTGGGTGAGGTGCGGGTGAGATGGTGAGTGAAGTGGTGGGTAAGGTGTTGGCTGAGGTGTGGGTGAGGTGTTTGTGAGGTGTGGGTGAGGTGTTGGCTGATGTGTGGGTGAGGTGGCGGGTGTGGTGGCGGGTGAGGTGTGAGTGAGGTGTGGGTAAGGTGTGGGTAAGGTGTGGGTAAGGTGTGGATGAGGGGGTTGATGTGGGGGTGAGGTGGGAGGTGAGGTGGCGGTGAGGTGAGAGGTAATATGGGGGTAAGGTGGGGTGTGAGATGGGGGTAAGGTGGGGGGTGAGATGGGGTTGAGGTGGGAATTGAGGTGGGAGGTGAGGTGAGGTGGGGGTGAGGTGGAGGTGAGGTGGGTTGAAGTGGGGGTGAGGTGGAGGTGAGGCGGGGGTGAGGTGGGGTGAAGTGGGGCATGAGGCTAGAGTAGACCTAAAATGATGAATAAAGCCTCTTTATTCAGGGATTCAGTCTATCTGCTTCCGTTGCCTACAGGCAGCATCAGGCGGGAACCAGCGCGATTGCAACTGACAATGAGTAAAGCCTCAATCACACTACGGCTTGCAACCACTTGCGACCACTTTGGACTAAAGAACCCACAGTCACCTGCGACCTCCTTGCGACCAAAGCAATGGTCGCTGACCTCTGGGTGATCATTTTAGTCACAAGGTTTTTTAGTACCGTAGCGGCAACCTCCTTTTGATTAAAATAGTCGTAAGGATGTCAGCGACAACTGAGGACCACTTGCGACCTCTTTTTTGTGGTCGCAAAGTGGTTGCAAGTAGTTGCAATCAATGTAAATGCGCCAGTGTGACTAGCGCTTTAGTAGCACACCGCTACAGCTACTCACTCCGCAATAAGTATTTTACCCCCATAACACCTGCAGTCTTCACTGCCTCACAACACATCCACAATGAAACCACCTCCACCTCCACCTCCACCCCCACCGACCTTTCACGGTGGGGGTATGGTGATGGAAGTGGCACCCCACACCACACACACACACGCCCTTCTCGCAGCAGTAGTCGACACATGTGACCGGAAATTGGCTGTTTACCCCACGAATTGGTCGCCCCTGAAGCTGTCTAAACGAAGATGCCTTTCTTATCAGCGATTTACCAGACTGGATGGCCGAATGAGTTAGAGCGTCCGTCTCCCGATTTGAATCATGGGTTCGAACCCTGGTCGAGTCAAACCAATGAGTTAAAATTGATACTTGTCGCTTCCTAGCCAGGCGCTCGGCATTATTAGGATAGGGCAAGGACTGGTTGACTCAGTGTCAGGATAATGTAACTGAGTGGGATATCAGGTCATGGTGCTGGAGGCCTGGTATCCCAGTGGGGCAGCACTATAAAGTCGCCATTAGCACGCACTGTCACAAGTCGGTACCCATCCTGATATGACCTTAGATGTTGCTAGGACGTAAAACAACAATAAACAAACAAACATATCAGCGATTTTACAGCGGCTTCAGCGCAGAACTGAGAAACTCAGGGGGTACTTTCGAAATGCCCAATCACATCTTTATTTACTCTACTTCCTATAATTACTAATATAGTTCGTTTGTGTAATATAGTAGGTCTGTGCACTAAGTTGCTTAGTTAAAATCCAATGCTGAGGATGTGGCTTGGAAATAGGTTTCGGCCGGGCTTTGGTGGGTGTCAGTCAATATGCTGGGAATCTGGTTGGAAATAGATTAGGCTGGACTTCAGTGAGTGTCACAGTGAGTGTCAATGTGCTGGGAATGTGGTTTGAAATGAGTTAGGCTGGAATTCAGTGGGTGTCAATATGCTGCAAATGTGGTTTGAAATGAGTTAGGCTAGACTTTGGTAAGTTTGAATGTGCTGCGAACTTTAGTGGGGGAACTTTGGTGGGTGTCAATGTGCTTGGAATCTGGTTTGAATCTGGAATCTGGTGACAATGTGCTGAGGATGTGGCTTGAAATAAGCTAGGCTGGACTTCGGTGGGTGTCAATATACTACAAATGTGGTTTGAAAATAAGTTTGGGTGGACTTCGGTGGGTGTCAATATACTGCAAATGTGGTTTGAAAATAAATTAGGCTGGACTTTGGTCGGTATGCTAAGAATCTGGTTTGAAAATAGATTTCCCCGGGACTTTGATGGGTGTCAATGTGGTGAGGATGTGGTTTGAAAATAAGCTTCAGCTGTAATTTGGAGGGTGTCAATGTGCTTGGAAGGTTGTTTGAAAATAGCTTTGGTGGTTGTCAATCTGCTGGGAATGTGATTTGATGACTGGAGAGCTCTGTAAGGCATTCTTTCGAATTGCACATCTGTTCAGATCGGCAATCCTGGACATCCTATCAATAACGCTGGACGGTTTCAGATTTCGCTTCAGCTGTTGATATTGAAAATGACAGCAGCCTATAATTAATTTCGTAACTTAATACTCACGTTAAACAAAAAAAAAGAGACAAATACACTTTTTCTTAATGGTTCCCAGAATTGCCACTGCTGTGTTTTACTGGTGCATATCTCGTACTTCATAATTACATTGGCCTAGGCGGGTTGGCGCCTGAGGATTTTATTACATCTATAATAAGGGGGCATGCAGAAATTACATCACGGTGAGGGAGGGGGTAGCTGTTTAGGAATTGGAACTTAAGCTAAGATTCCATATAAAAGCCTGTCTCTAAAGGTGATAATTCTTCTTTTTTTGTATCCATTGTAATGATTGACACAAAACAGCACAGAAACGGTTACACTGAAAATACAAGGACATTTGCTTCAAATCAATATGTATTCTATCGGGATTATGAAACACCATGTAAAAAACAAATCAGTTTATCCTGAGAAAATGCATAAGCAGATAGTATGTTGATGATTACAATGGACAAAGTTTTGTACCATATTGCTTAGCACCTTTTGAGTCTCATATGTGGTATGCGTATGCGTATGCGGCAAAAAATGGAAAAGCATATAAAGGCACAGTAGTGCTTCCATATGTCCGAATGCGAATGCGAATGCCAATACGAATGCGAATGCGAATACGAATACGAATGCGAATGCGAATACGAATACGAATGCAAATGCAAATGCAAATGCGCCAAGTGGATAGCTCCATGGTGTGGATGTGAATGAGAATACTGCCCCATTGGCCATAGGAAACAACAGGAACTTTGAATTTCCTTCAAAAATTTGTAGAAAGAAAAACAGAAAATCGCATCGGTATCTATGCTGCATGCCGCATTCACATGCCGCATGCCGCACACCACGTATATGGAATCTTAGCTTTAGCGTGACTAATGAATTTGGGAGATGAGGGCGTTTGGGTGGGAATGACATAACGATTTTCAACGTTACAAATTTGAGGTATGGGATATTGTGGACCTAAAAAAACAAAGAAAATTGTCACCTAATTGATTTTCTGTAGAAATTATGGTATTTCCACTATTTTGTCATTCCACTTAAAATCAATAGACTATATCACCATTCCAGCGGCGCAGTGCATTGTGGGATGCGTCAAAGCAAAACAAACCCGCGAGAAGCACATGGCACATGCTAATACACTGGGTGCAGTTATGAAATGTGCTAGTTTCAGCTCATCTCAGCTCTTGTTTGAAACATAGAACAATAACTAACAAAATATATATAATAAATTAAAATGTTAATCTTTTATCCAGCATTGCATGTACATCAATATAATCAGCACATCTTATGCCATGTGCATTTACATTTAGACAAATATGGGCACTCAGACTAGTGTTAGAGCCACAGCCAGAGTCAGTTTTACTTATTTTATTCATGTTTTTATTTATATCCTATGGCTAATAACATATGTAGAAATAGAAGATGAGTAGGGTTAATCAGATATTGGTCATATATTTCTTTGAAACAAGTTTTTGTTGACACATTTTTCATTTTAATATTTAGAACAAGAATTACTTTTGGCTAATCAATGGTGATGTAAACATCAGCCTGTAAAGTGACTGAAATTGTATGTTTCTTAGCTCAAAATGCTTAATTATGGAGAGTTGTGTCTTTATTATTATATTATTATATTGCATCCTTCCGTTCATGTTTGTGCCAAATTGTTATGTATTTTTATTAATTTTGAATAAAATCAAAGTTTTGCCCTACGCATATTGGCAAACTCAATGGCTGTATGCCTTTGCTTTGCTGCCAATGCCGGTTTCAGCTCATGCGCAGTCGGAACGGTGATCTCGTCTATTAGGTGCGCATTCCCAAAGTATAAATAGCGGTAGTTGCCCTGTACTGCAATACTACGCAAGACCAAACTAATAGAACCACACAGACAGGCTGCTATACAATACAAACATATAACAGAACTAAAGACCAAACTAATAGAACCGCATATACAGGCTGTTATACAATACAAACATATAACAGAACTAAAGACCAAACTAATAGAACCACACAGACAGGCTGCTATAGAATACAAACATATGACAGAACTAATAGAATACCACATACAGGCAGTTTGTGCATGAATATATTTTTATGAAGATAACTGCTAATGTTAAGTTAATATGTGGGAACCAGCCACCGACCCCTACCCCCACCACACCACACACCACACGCCCCCCCCCCACCCCCTACTCGGCATGCGACTCCTTAGATACAACGATAAGCGCGTCTCTATCAGACAAGGGATTAATGTAAATCCGGGCTCATCCGCCTGTGTGTCTGTCAGGGAGGGGGATGGGGGGCACCTTGGGAAGGGTTGGTTGGTTGGTTGTTGGGGAATTTTACGTCCTCGCAACATCTAAGGTCATATCAGGATGGGTACTGACTTGTGACAGTGCGCACTCATGGCGACTTTACAGTGTAGGCTTCCCCACTGGGAGACCGCGCCACCAGCACCATGACCTGATATCCCACTCAGTGACATTATCCTGACACTGAGCCAACCTGTCCTCGCCCTATCCTAATAATGTGACAAATATAAATTTTTAAGTCATTGCTTTGACTCGACCAAGGTTCAAACCCGTCGATTCGAATCCCTCGATGTACCAAAACGGGAAACGATGCTGAACTCATTCAGCCATCACATCTGGTCCCTTCGGGAGGGAGAGTGCTTTAAAGTCGCATAGTCCGATGGTGTTGAGTTTTTGTAATTTTTCTGAGATAAATAGATTAACCTGATCATTATAATCGACCTTACTTTAGCTTTAAATCCTGTTTATTTTAAACAGTTATGTTTTGAGATATTTGAAGTGCAAACATGTGAAAAATAGTTTTGGCAAGCTTGCCAAAACTCTGACACCATAGGCTTTAGCAGTAACAGGTTCTATTAAATTGCCCCAGTATTCCCTGATATGTGGCAACAAATGCTTAATAAATCTAAGTTAGATTTGTAGAATCAATTCCAGATAATTGTTTTGGTTTTGAAAATTTGATGCTTCATCGGACTATGCAGCTTTAAGCTACATGAGTATTTCCACACACTCGATACCCCCCCCCCCCCACCTCCTCACCCACCCACCCGCCCACCCACCCGCCCGCGTCCTCACGCCAGCCATTATTGTAAGTCTTGGAATCAAATCAAGAGCACGACACTCAGCTGTCGCCTTCTGAATAAATCAGATTATTGAATCTAATTTCACATGAACACGCTCGACCAGTTTATCTAAAACTTCGCTGGTTCTAAAGAAATCCCGCGTCCCGCAGTGTGGGTCTATACTTTACTCGGGATTCCCGGCCTACTGTTGTCTGCACTAAGGTGCTACATCTGTAGGTTGGTTGGTTGTTGGAGTGCTGATGTCCTGGCAACATGTAAGGTCATATCAGGACGGGTACCGACTTGTTTGTTTGTTGTTGTTTTACATCCTAGCAACATCTAAGGTCATATCAGGACGGGTACCGACTTGTGACAGTGCGCACTCATGGCGACTCTATAGTGCTGTCTCACTGGGAAACCAGGCCACCGGCATCATGACCTGATATCCCACTCAATCACATTATCCTGACATCGAACCAAGCAGTCAGTGCCCTATCCTAATAATGCCGACTGCTTCGCTAGGAAGTGACATGTATCAATTTTGTATGTCATTGGTTTGGTGCGACCGGGAATAGAACTCCCGACCTTCCGCATGGGAAAGCCTTCGCTCTACCAATTCAGCCACCTTGTCCGATACATCTGAAGGTGGCAAAGACTGACACTCTCTGCTGGTAATCAACTAAAGGGACTCTGTATTTCAGTCTGGAAGTCAATGCTGTATGTATAAAAGAGCCCTTTCACAAAGCCCAATGGTAATTGGTATCTTTCCACTCTAAGACGGGATCAAAAGTCTTAGCCGTCTTAGATTGTCTTAATGTGTCGGCAACGACCTCTCAGTCTTCAGTGCACACTGACATTGACTGATTGATGGTTGTTTGGCAGCATGTCGGCAGCAAAGGTCATATTCACGGCGAGAAGTGTTTTAATTTGTATTCTCTACCCTCAAATGTACGCTTAGATAAGGCTAGATGTGACTAGATATAAGCTGGGAGTTGGGTCTGGAACCTTTGAGGTCCATCATTCTGTCGGCAAGGTTGAATTCCTGGGGATTCAATTTAATTAATCGAATAACACGCCAGTCTTCAATGGTTCAGTCCACATTGTGTGGTGGGAATGGGATTCCCCAATTACAAGTTAGTCGATAGGTGGCGCTAATATGCAGGTGAATCTCTGTCTCTCTCTCTGCCTCTCCTCTCTCTGTCTCTGCCTCTTCTCTCTCTCTCTGCCTCTCCTCTCTCTCTTTGCCTCTCCTTTCTCTCTGCCTCTCCTCTCTCTCTGCCCCTCCTTCTCTCTTTCTCTCTCCCCCCCCCCTCCTTCCCTCTCTCTGTAGTTACACCGGTAGCACTGCCTCTGGAACAGGGCTGTTAAACTACCCATTAGAAAAAGTGTCGGAAGGCTGGATTATGGAAATAACCTCATGATTTGGCAATCTAATATACTAAATATATTGCTCAAATACTTATCTATTGTAGCCCACTACCATTTAGGTGAATAATTGACGAAATCATGTAGATCGATATATTTTAAATGCATTCAGTGGCTACCATCTTGGGTTTTTTTCTTTGGGGGGAGGGGGGGGTTAGTTTTTGCATTCTCTCCCATTTCACCAACTCTACTTCAATATAGATAAACACGGAACGCTGGAACCAGGAGTGTCACTGCTTATTTACAGCTGATTCATACCAAAGCTGTGGGTAGGGGTGAATATTTCATCTACTCTCTGCTACTGTGTGCTGACACTCACTGCACACACCAGACGGAGACACCATTAGGGTCATTTGCTTAGGTTGGTTGGTTGGTTGGTTGTTGGAATTTTGCAGTGGCAACAATTAAGGTCATATCAGGACAGTACCGACTTGTGACAGTACACACAACTGGTGACTTTATAGTGCTGCCCCATGAGGAAATCAAGCCACCAGCATCATGATCCGATATCCCACTCAGTCACATTATCCTGACACTGAGCTAGCCAGTCCTTGCCCTGTCCTATTAATGCCTAGCGCCAAGCTAGGAAGCGACAAGTATCAATTTTGTAAGTCATTGGTTTGACTCGCCCGCAAATTGAATGCCTGATCTCCCGCACGGGAGGCCTGCGCTCATACGGATTCGGCCACCGCGTCTGGTGAGCTGCTTAGGTATCTTACTTAGGTAGCTCGCTTATATATAATTCCTCCATGCTATGCCTACCTGCTCTGTACTTTACCAAATCACTCACCTTGTCTCACCCCTACCTACCAGCGTGCACCTGTGTTTTGTACACCCTGTACATACCAATTCTCTCAATATGCAAATACTACACAATCGCTCATTGACAACCCAGACTATGCAACAGCGCCCTCTGTCCGATTAGTTCAGGAGCAACCAAACCCACTGTTTACCTTCGCTTATCCTCACCATTAAGCACATCATTACACCGAGGAGGAACTAGTCGTCTTCTGTTGCCACTCCCCCCAGACACTCCCCGGGGAGAGTACGACACCGCAACTGGAAACACCGCCGACGCAAACCGGAAGTTGCGACGACAGGAACTAGCATTGCACCTGTGTGGAATAGATGGCGGGTCTTTTGCTTGTCTCCTCAATATGGACACGTGTCGGGTGCCAGCGGAAGGTCATTTCCTGTTGTTACCGGAAGGAAGTCGCTGTCGACTGTCGCTTCTCCTCTGCCCCCTCCCCCTTCCACCACCCCTCCGGCAGTGGCCGAACCCTGTATTGTAGTCGCCACGTTTAGAAGCATATCGGGTGGACCATCAAAGGGTGTCACCGGTAGCCACGTTATCAGGGGACCTGAGCTGTCTGATCGAGTCTGTTGTCTAAAGCCACGTTCACACATGGGTCTTAAGTCGCCTCAACTAGTTGGCCTTATCTAATCCACCTCACGAAGCGGTCTACATGAGATGAACTAGTTGAGTCAACTGAGCCCTAATTCACCTCAGCTGAACGTTCACACGCGCGATCTGAGTCGACTTAGATGAGGCAAACTAGTTGAGGCGACTTAGTTGAGGCATGGCGATTTCGGAATAATTGAGATCAGTGGGGACAGTTTAAAGGAATTCAAGGCTTTTCAAGACTAATTACCCAAAATAGATTAAATCCAATGCTTTTCAAGGCCTTAAAATGGGGGCAACTGAAGTTCAAGACTTTTCAAGACTTTCTAGGCATCGTACGGACCCTGTTATTTATTGGGGTTTTACATTCTAGCAACATCAACTTCTACCGACTGTTGTTTTACGTCCTACAACATTTAAGGTGATATCAGGACGGTACCGACTTGTGACAGTGCACACTCATGGCGACTTTATAGTGCTGCCCCACTGAAAGACCAGGCCGCTAGCACCATGACCTGATATCCCACTCAGTCACATTATCCTGACACTGAGCAACTAGTCCTTGCTCTATTCTAATAATGCCGAGC
Organism: Branchipolynoe longqiensis; assembly: GCA_030323885.1. Classification (NCBI taxonomy): domain Eukaryota; kingdom Metazoa; phylum Annelida; class Polychaeta; order Phyllodocida; family Polynoidae; genus Branchipolynoe; species Branchipolynoe longqiensis. The sequence goes on along the minus strand of CM059188.1, from coordinate 108,126,989 downwards.
GCAGGGCTAGGAAACAACAATTATCAATTTTTAAGTCATTGGTTTGACTCGACCAGGGTTCGAACCCACGACCCCATGATCTACCAACACGGGAGACGGACACTCTAACTCATTTGGCCATCCCGCCTGGTCTGTATCAATTTTGTAAGAGAGCGACAAGTATCAATTTTGCAAGAGAGCGACAAGTATCAATTTTGTAAAAGAGAGTGACAAGTATCAATTTTGTAAGAGAGTGACAAGTATCAACTTTGTAAGAGAGCGACAAGTATCAATTTTGTAAAAGAGAGTGACAAGTATCAATTTTGTAAAAGAGAGCGACAAGTATCAATTTTGTAAGAGAGCGACAAGTATCAATTTTGTAAGTCATTGGTTTGACTTGACTGGGACTAGAACTCCCAACCTTTCACACGGTAAGCCTGCGCTGTACCGATTCGGCCACCGCGTCCGATATGGACGCATAACAACAGGACACACTGTCCTAGAATTGATCCGTGCCCATATTCAGCAAGTGTCCACTGATCACTGGTACATTAAAATCCGAAACCTTGTTCATGCATTTAAAAACTGTCCGCATATGGCAGGGTTTTGCCAATCACAGAAGTCACTGAAGACGGGTGCGACTGTATATGGATGAACAGAAACAGGGTCTACCTGACATACTAAAGCGAATCGTTCTAATCTCCACTCGCCGCGATTCGTTACCAGACTATGGACTCTCCCTCTTCCCGCCATCACACCCACACACCCACACCTACACCCACATTTCTACACACGCTTCTCAAATTGTGAAATCAATACAGGATCAATGTACATCAGTGACTCCCACTGCACAGACCGTTGTCGCCCCTATCCCCCTTCATATCCCTCCCTATCCTCACCCTCTTATCCATCCACTCATCCTCATACCACCGCACTGGTGGCAGATAGGATAAGGCAAGGACTAGTTTGCTCAGTATCATGTGACTGAGTAGGCCAGTGGCTTGGTCTCCCAGTGAGGCAGCACTATACAATTACCGTGAGTGCGCAGCACTGTCACCAGTCGGTACTCGTCCTGATATGACATTAAACAAGCCTCAAGAAACAAACACAACAAATCCGAAAACTATAATTATAATATCCATCCTGTCTCGCGACTGGCCCCAGTCTAAAACCACGTGGGTATTCTTTTTTCCCCTGATTTTTTTTTAACACCGAGATCTACCTATATAGATATGGAATGATACTAGTGGAAATATCTGGGGTTTTTTTTTAGGTTTGCGTCCTGGGAACATCTAAGGTCATGTCAGGATGGGTACCGACTTGTAACAGTGCACACTCATGGCGAGTTAATAGAGCTCCCACTGGGAGACCAGGCCGCCAGCACTATGACCTGATATCCCATTCAATCACAGTATCCTGATAATGAGCCAACCAGTGGAAATACCTGGTAATGGCTGTGGTTAGGGAAGGGCAGGCAGGCAGTCACCATGGTAACTCGAGTTGGGCATTTCACGGTTCGCTCATATTCGCCGCCTGGAGCCGTGCCAGTCTCTATAACTACCCCCTACAGCGGTACTGGTGTCAGCATCTACTAATAAAACCACCGTGACTTTATGCCAAGTTTTTTTTTAATGAATTAAGAAAGAAAGAAAGATAGAAAGAAAGAAAGAAAGATAGAAAGAAAAGAAAAGAAAGATTACCCCCCCCATACACACATCGAATGGTATCAATAATCGTGCACTGCAAATGTTTTTCAACGCAGTGCCTCATAGTCTTAAACCCTGAGAAAAGTATCTGTGCACAGCTAGCGGTTTCATAGACCAAATTATATAATATGCGCTTTTGATCGACAGGAAAATCAACAAACTCAGGTCTCGACTGCGCATGCGTGTGACGTGCTTAAGCTGCCTCAAGTAAACCGCTACCGTCCACACAAGCAAGATGGGCCGACTTAAGCTAGTTCGCTTCATATAAACTACCTTGCTAAGTGGTCTACTTGAGACGAACTAGATGAATCGACTTAGCCCTAATTCGCTTCAGCGTCGCGTCCACACAGCCAATGTGAGTCGACTTAGATGAGGCGAACGAGTTGAGGCGACTTAACACCCGTGTGTGAACATACTCATAGTGTATGTGGAATCTATGTTATACCCCATTCACACTACTGCTTGCGACCATTTTGGGACCACAAAAAAAGGGTAGTCGCAAAGAGGTCACAGATTGTCACAAAATGGTCACAAAGTGGTTCTCAGTGGGCGAATACTTCCTTGCGACCAAAATGGACCAAGGAGCTTGTAGCTATGGCACAACAAAAACCCTTGTAACAAAATGGTCAGCCAGAGGTCCATGACAATTGCTTAGGTTGCAAGGAGGTCGCATGGTTGCAAGGAGGTGGGTTCTTTGGTCCAAAATGGTCGCAAGCCGTCGTGTGACTGGGGCTTTAAGTTGTGAACTATGCTTAATTGGCGAGTCTTATACCCGTCACACTACAATGCAACAGGCCAGTGAGTGGGCAACGTAAAAATCACTTTTTTACGTTGAGATACGTAGAAATTCTCGGCGTTTCAGGGCCAAATTGGACGTCAGTGCGACGTAGTGGACGTAGGCGAAACGTTGGTCCAACATAGTTGTAACGTGTCTCAACAAGTTATAACGTAAAAAGAAAATGTCCCAACGTAAGGCTAAGGAGCCTCCAGCGCGTGCGGCGTCAGCCTAGCGAAACCCTACCATCGGCTTAGCATAGGACTCGCATAATTACGCTCGCCCTAACGTAGCTACGCGTGACTGACGTAATTCGTAATGTGAGTCGACGTCAGGCCCGCGAGTGAGCAGCGTCAGTCTAACAACCGTCCAGCATGCTCAGCGAGCACTCAATGCGCTCGACATGAGCGTAATGGATGCCTTTATATACTTGAAGGCAAAACGTTCACACCACGTCCACAGCATGTTCGAATGTTGGCACACGTTACATACGTTACGCATGTGCCAGTCATTCGTCAACTACATCGAATACGTTTGTTTGTTGTTTTATGTCCTAACAACATTTAAGGTCATATCAGGATGGGTACCGACTTGTGACAGTGCACACTCATGGTGACTTTATAGTGCTGTCCCACTGGGAAACCAGGCCGCCGGCACCCATGACCTGGTATCCCACTCAGTCACATTAACCTGACTCTGATCTCACCAGTCCTTGCCCTGTCCTAATAATGCCGAGCACCTGGCTAGGAAGCGACAAGTATCAATTTTTAAGTCATTTTTTTATTTGACTCGACCAGCGTTCGAACCCACGGCCCCACGATCTACCAGCACAGGAGACGGTCACTCTAACTCATTCGGCCATCCCGTTTGGTTCGTCGAATACGTCAAGACACGTTAGACTTATGTTGGACTAACTTTAGACACACGTCAGAAACACATTAGACCTATGTCAAGATGGGTCGTTCTCAGAAGCTGTGTACCACTTGAGGTAGTCTACTAGAAATGCATATTTCAAAGAAACCCTTTATTGGAGTGTCAATATTTAGATTTCATCAGTTAGCCAAATAATGTGGGAGATAGTTTAGATCAAAAGTAAATGTTAATATTGTGTATTATGTATCTTATTGGGATGGATGTAGCTAAATACATAGAAAATTACATCACTAATTTGTGACATTGTCAACAGCATTGAAAATAAAGTGTCACAAACTTAATGAAAACCTCTGAACAACAGCTCATTTCACTTCAAATGGTCATATACAATGTCTTCATTAAGTTGAAGACATTTATTTCTAAAAAAAAAAATTAAATGATGAAATAGTTAACATTTTCTGGAGTCATTAACATCGTAACATTTCGTTTCCACTTGCAAATACTATGAAACTCTGTATCAAACACTGAGTACAGATACAGTACAGGAATTATTTTCACCATTTGACACTATGCATGGACCCAGTTATGGTATAGTAAAAGATAAATCCTGAAATTGCCCCTAAACATTGAAATTTGAGCCGAACATTTGTGTAAAATTGTTTGTTTCCACTTTGTTACTCTGCTAATCCGTTACTCTGCTAATATTTTCTTGCTTTTCTCTTTAATATTCACAAATAAGACAAAACCATAGCAATGAGGTTTCAAATTATTATTACTACTGTTTATAAAGCAAGTGGCATGTGAAATGTCCTAAAAATGTCAAGTTTTGTGTGGAAAATATTTGATTTTGGAGTCAGATTGGTTTCCATGCTATACTGCTATTTATTGGGTGTGAGCATCATTTGACCTACTTAAAAATGCCAGAATATGTTTATTTTCAATTATTCAGATGCAAAAGGACATACACATTGAGGAAACTTGCTTATAGGACTTTGGCAGCATTTTGATTTTCTGGTACTGATGTCACACTATTGGTACACAACTTCTGAGAACGACCCATATACATTAACACCATGTTGTCAGCGCGCGGGCTGCACATTCCTCCAGGCTCTCCTTCAGTCTACCATAAGTCGACATAGCTCAATGTATCTCGACATAGCTCTAACGAACGTCTAACGTATCTCAACATAAGCCTAACGTGAGCGCAACGTAACCCAACATAATGGCCTTACATTGAGCTACGTCAAAAGTTTTGGGTATGTCCAAAACATTGAGGTGTGTCACCTTATCTCGACGTAACTCGACGGATCTCAGCGTAGGCTTAACGAACGAGTAATGTATCTTGACGTAATGGCCAAATTTCACCTACGTCTGCTTACACTACCGCGTTACGTCGTAGTGTGACTTGGGTATTATATATATGTGTGCCCAGCGTGTCTGGGGGAGGCCTCCTGGGCGAGTTTCCTACCCAGCTGGACGTTGCTGTCCCCCTCTGAAGATGTCAGTCATGCGATTCATCCTGCTCATCGATCACTATTTGCAGTTTGGGCTATTTTCCTTTCCAACCAGTGGTCCACAACTGTTTCATTAAAGGATGTGGTATGTGCTGTCCTGTCTGTGGGAAGGTGCATATAAAAGACCCTGTGCTACTTATTGGAAAGTGTAGCCTATGTGGTGGCAGCGGGTTTCTTCTTCTAAAAAAAAAGAAGCCAGAATGACCATGTTTGACGTCCAATAGCCAATGATAAAAATCAATGCGCTCTAGAGGCGTCGTTAAATAAAACAAACTTTCCTACCCAGCTGGATGTACAGATTGCACCGTGTGTAATGATTTCAACTTCCCCCCCTTCCCAAGTTTGCCCCCGGGAATCTGAAAACGTTTTTAACTTCCCTCCGGGGAAATTAAAAACGTTTTCAGATTCCTGGGGGGGAACTTAAAAACAGTTTTCAGATTCCTCCCCCTATTTTCAATTCCCCCCCTCCGGTTATTTAAAATTGTTTAAAAAATTTTAAAAAGTTTTAAATTTCAGACCTATAATATTTTTTTCTTAACCATCTTGGAGACTTTTTGTGTCATTTGTGGTTAAATATGTTTTATTGTACTAGTAATAATTTCCATTATGCTATTCTCTGTATATTATAATATTTGTCATGAAAAATAACAAAAATAACAAAAATAAAGAAAATTCCCCAAAAATGGGGGGGGGGGGGAAGTTAAAACGAGGGAGGGAATTTGAAAACGTTTTCAAATTCCCCTGGGAGGAATTTGAAAACGTTTTCAGGTTCCCGGGGGAGAACTTGAATATGGGGGGAATTTGAAATCTTTACACGGGGCTGCTGTGTGCAATGGGGATAGCTGACCATAACTTCACCAACAGTTGTTGCAGAATACAGTATTTAAAATCTGAATATAATCAAGGTGCCGATGAATAATTTTATATCTCCCACCCTAGTAGCCTCAGTAGCCCCGCCCCCACCCCCCCTATATCCCCCTCTCGCACAATTATTCCGCGAATTTTGTATATCACTGAAGGAATTGGGGTGGTTGCTGGGGTGTTTTGGGGGGGGGGGGATGTGTCATTTTCTTTGTCTCTCACGTCGAGTCGATAGCAACACATTCTCTACCCAGTGTTCAGCCACCGTGTCCGATAATGCTTAATCACGCGTGAAGCGGTGCATACCCAATAGGCACTACGATGGGAGGGTCACACTATGTCTGCGTCCACCCGCCGGGCGTGGCGCCACCAGCTCACCAAAAGACAGCCCCGCACTGTGTACTATTAAGCACCAGTCACACTACGGTTTGTGACCACTTGCGACCATTTTGTGATCACTTTAGACCAAATAATCCAGTCACCGGTGACCTCCTTGTGAACAAAGCAACAGTCGCCGACCTCTGGGTGACCATTTTGGTTGCAAGGAGGTTTTTAGTGCAGGCGCTGCAATCTCATTGCGACCAAAATGGTCACATTATGTTCCTAGCTCTCATGGCTCATATTTCCTTGTTCGAACTATAACAACCAACATTATATATATATATGTGATGCACAGCTCATTAGCCACGAAAGGGAATTGTTGTTATTATATACTTTATTATTGTACTGATACTTCAATGTTCTGCCTTCTCCACTCCATTATTGTGACCAGTGGCGCCACCATCCCCACCCCCATGACCCCCAACGGACGCGGGAAACCTCACTCGCACCGGATACAGACAATTGTAAGTTGGCTATATTATGTCCACTTTTTTAACATTTCACATTTCTTAGTTCGAAAATCGATGATTTACTACATTATCACATACCATGAATATTAACAATAATAATAATAACAGCAACAGCAACAGCAACAGCAACAACAAAAAGAGGGAAAGTGTGAGTTGGTCATGTATCTCCTTCTCCCATATTTAACACCATTAGCTGGAAATTCGATGATTTATTATTTACCACAATGGTATGAACACACACAAAATTATAATTGTAACTTGGTTATGTTATGCTCCTTTCTCCCACAACTCGCGCTCTCTTTTTTAATAGCTGGAAGTCGGTGATTTTTACTACAATTCTCACCTAGAAGCGGGAGAATCAGTGCAAACACGCCGATGAAGAATGCGGTGAGGGCGACGATGCTGATGCCCCAGGCCCACCTGGGTATTTCTTTGTGCTGGACTAGATGAATAGCTGACTTGTCCGTATGGCGCGCATCATTTAATGAGGAGGCCGGTATGAGCGAGGCCGACTTTGCCAAGTCGATACTGGCGCCTTCATCGAGCTCACTGTTTGTAAAGGTTAATGAATCATCCTGTTCGCTGATATCCACATCGACTTGTCGGGTAGAGACACTTCAGACACAAAAAAAGAAAATGGACAGGGAAAGAAAGATAAGAAGGTGCTGTGAGGGTGGGTTGAGTGGGAAAAGGCCAGCATTAAAATGTGATAGATCATGGAGAAAATCAAGTTGACTATAAAGATTTTGTCATACATACTACCTTGAAGGGCATTAAGCAGGTAAAAGGGGATATGCCGCATCAGGCGGCACCAATACTACCATCTATGCTTCGGAAAATCTTTAATTGTTTAAAGAATACTGTTGGTCACAGCCATCGTGTGTAGCTTTGGGACATTATTGAGGAAGTGTCAGGTTACACACTCAGAATCGGTGCTAAAGAGGCGTGATTTCAGATTTTTTAAATGGGGTATGATTATTCAGATGAAGCACTCGAAGACAATCCAATTTGGCCAATGTACGTTGGATATACCGGTTGTGAATTGCCCGGATCTGGCCTTATGTGCAGTGTATTGGGTCAAGCGACACTTTGCTGAAATCCCTCCTGATCAAGATGACCCAGCTTTTCAAATTCCTGATGACGCTCGGGAGTCAGCACCATTAACGTACATCATTTACCAGGGAATGTTAAAACTTTTTGCAGAGAGAGCTGGCTTCGATCCGGCTGGATTGTCATTGCATTCACTTAGAAGGGGCGGCTGCACGTATCTTTCATTATGCGGAGCCTCCCTGGAGGAGCTCCGGGTAAGAGGTGACTGGTCGAGTGAATCAAACCGCTCAAATAATTAATTATCGACATATATTTCAACGATCGAGAGAGCCATAAACGTGAAATTGAACTCGAGCGCCAACCAAAATAAGCGTCAGGCATAAAACATCACCCCCCCTGATTTAGACGTACCATTACACAATGCCGCCTGTACCATGGCATTGGAAGTCACCATCAACACTGCACTATTTCTACTATCATCAGTCCAATGTGATGCTGCCGCGTAAACACTGCACATTTCTTTAATATGTATGTGCGCGTCAATTGAATGATCTTCTGGTGAAACAAAATGGTGGCTCATTACTGATATCACACAGGCCACAAGTACCATCCACCTTTATAATACCATTAACGGTATCGACCGAATTATCAACGATGGCCGCACAAACACAATTACTGGCTCCACTGAAGTCATCCAGTATGTCAACCGTATCGGTCATTCCTGACCTTGGACTATCCATCGCCCCACCAATTAACCACTTTGGCCACTCTGACTTGCCACCTCCTGATGAGTCCTCTACAGTTTGTTGACTATTCCATCAGTCCTTGCACTTCTGGTGCTGGTACCCCTTTCCATATTTTGAACAAAAATGGCTAAATATGCAATCTTCCTCCAACTTGAACCAACCAGCCTTGCTATTCCACCGGAAACAAGCACACCTTTCATTCACCATTTTTGCTCCGTTACTGCGCATTTCGCTGTACTCACCACGCTGTGGCCGTTTAAATTTCATGCTTGATGGGTCATAGTATGACATGCTCGTACTAGTGTTCGCCTTACCAAACGCCGCAAACCCAGCTGTTTCAGCAAACTTACAAACAGCATTGTCATACTCAATATGCGCGGCATCAGCGAAGTCATAAGTCATGGCATGCTGCCTAATGAAAATAATATGTTCAAGTAGATCTTGGGGATTAAGGTTGCGCAGCTTTTTCTGGCAATATGTGAATTTTCTTAATGACCACTTGCTCTTCCTCCTACGAGAAGAGCTCCCACTTTGCGAGCTAGAGCTTGTGTGGCGGTGGCACCATCTGCCATGACCGCCGGCGCGAGCAGCCATATGCAGATTGGCCACTAGCTTCCTCCGTGTCCCGTACCATTGGTGTTACTTCGTCCAGCACCTCATGCTCCACTGCTGCTCCCAACTGAATGTCTGCCACTACCTGTGCGCACTCCTCTGCTACTCATCCCTCCGGAGCTTCTCAGCCTTCTCCCGACGCTTCACTCCCTTATTCAGCTCCATACGGTCAATATCTTTCACAATGTCCCGTTCACGTTCCTCCAGAGTTATGTCAGAAACTCATGCTGCCAGCTCACCCGCCTCCTCCTGCTTTACCGCCTTACTCGCCCTTTTAATAGCCATCGTCTGCCTGGTCGTCCGGCGCTGGCCTTTACCCTCCTTCTCTTGGGTACAACGCACCCACCTCTCCGCCTCCCCCGCACTGTGTGTTACTCCACAACTCAAGCAGAAAGGCATATCAAACGTACCCAGAACTGAGTACAGGACGACCTGTGGCGATGGCAAAGGCAGATGGCTCATTGGAGTGCACAGCCACTGTGCAGGCACGTCTGTGCAGCAATGGAAAAATCAGGCAAATGGGGCGAGTCACATGCTCCACCGGCATATATAGGCCAGCGCAAGACCGCAGCATGGTCAGAGCACAGACCCGCAGCACACAGAGCACAATAATAACATATCAATAGACCGTTTCCAATTAACATTCATAGTATATTAAACAAGCATAATGTATTTTCCGCCACCTACAATCGTATAATTTTGTATACGCCCTATAATATATATATGTATAATGTATATACATGTATAATGTATATATATATATGTATAATGTATATATATATATGTCCAATATATGTATAATAATATATATGGGTCGTTTCATGGTAATTGGGGCCAAAGTGTGACATGAGGTTCAAAAATGAATATTGTGTATTTTCCTAATTTGTTCACTGAGTAGCCAACTCTTGCCCATATATATCCTGGTAATGTGAAGGAAAAGATAGTTGAGGTTACCATTTTGCCAGAAAAAACAAGAACTAATTGAGTAGTGTGGACTTATTATTCACCAAGTCTGGATTTATTAATCAAATCAATTATTTAATCAAATTTATTGCATGAAACAATTATTTTTTACATTGCGGTCCCCTAAGTAGAGAAATACACTGTAAAGAAATCTGCATGGGATGATTATATTTCCCCCAATTTTGAGTTGTGGATATAACACAATAGAAGGGGACACCAAAAAATAATATGGAACTTCAACTTCAATTTTGTTCATAAAGCTTTGTAGAAAAATTATATTATTAGCCATGGTACTAGAAAATAGCCTTACACATGCAACAATAGCAATAGTTTTTTTTTACTGAAGTTCTGGTATTCCCAGGATAACATATTTCCTAATTTAACAAGCAAGGGACAAGCAGGGGACACAACAGTTACGTCCAGAACCAGTTTAATCACCCTGGAATATTTTATATAAAAAATATATATATGCATGCAAAATGAATATTTATTTCAAGTAAGAGTCTTCTTTTATTATTTCATTGTCTAACAGGTAATATTCTATACAAAATATAGGTCTAGTAGGCTGTAGAAAAGTCCAAATTCTCCATGTCATATATTCATGCTTTAAAACATAATATTTTTGGAATGAAAATGGTGGCTTTTTTTTAGTATGTCACATTAGGCTTTTTAATTTTTTCATATCTATCTCTTCAAAGTGTAAGAATACCAGTTCTATAAAGAAAATACCTCCTCTACTCTTTCCATAATTGTTTTTGACCATTACATACTGAAAGGTACATTGGCCCCATTCACCATGAAATGACCCATATGCATACATAAATATATATAGTATAGTTATACGAGTCTTACCTTGGTACAGAAGATGGATAACTGTTGTTTTCCCGAGATACAAGCCTCGGATAGTCGTGGGCTAGGGAGAAGGAAGCACATGCGCGTTCAGCAATCTTGACCTACTTATTCAGGATAAAAATGATCTTCAATAATATGGATACTTCAATGTTTTCGTCTTGGTACAAGCGAACGTGATAATCGTGGCAGGGTGTGGTGGCGGGCCCTAGCCCACGACTATCCAAGGCTTGTATCTCGGGAAAACAAGTTATCCATCATCTGTTCCAAGGTAAGACTCGTATAACTATACTATTTTACCTCGGTACTAAGCCTCAGGCTAGTCTATAGCCAAGGCAGACTTTACGTAATATCATTTTTATCCTTAGTACATTTCAATTTCAAATATTATTATTTCAATATTCATTTCAATCTAGTATACAGTAGTATTTTAGAAACATATACTTATAATTGTCTCACCTGTCTTCTTTAGTTGGTGAGCAAGCGTGACGCTAGGCCACTTGACTTTTCCAGTCGTTTGTTGTAATGTTTTGCAAAGGATCTAGCCGTCTTCCAGTCTGCGTGTGCCAGGATTCTCTTGATGGAGATCCCTAGCAGTCGTGCTTTCGAGACCATGGCTCCCCTGGTTGAATGGGAGGCGTATCGTCCCATATCGACTCCTGCTGCCTTCAGCACTATTATGGTCCATCTTGCAGTCTTTCGCTCCCATTGCCACAGCAGCTAGTCATGGCTGCGGGTCTCAAACGGGAACTATCAGAATCGCATGTGCGCTGTCCATTCTGATCATCCTGGCCCCTCTGCTGATAATGCTGAATGGCGAGAAAAACAAATTAAATGTGTTACAAAAAAATTGACTTTCAAATTGACCTAATGTTTGTGCTAATGCCAATTTTCTTTTTATCTATCTCTAATGATTTAATATGAGCTTTCCCGCATAGGAAGGCTGGCCATAAGCTATCATACTCCCAAAAGTATTGCAACTCTCTTGTGGGCATGAGAACAGACTTATTATCACTTCTTTACAATGTGTTTTTGATTGTGCCTCAATAAATGAGTCAAAATAAATGAACACATGACGTGTCTTTTCCTTGCTATTAAGGAAGCTATTGGTTAGAAACAATTTAGTAAATTAACTCGATATGGAAAAGGAATGTTTTCCTGTACAGGTATTTGCGTGAATGAAATACGAGTTCCTTCCACAATACTTAAGACTGTTAAACTATCAGTAATTAAGTTCCATTCCTATAAACAATTTTGAAAATTGCCAGCATTAACCAAAAAGCTTTTTACTGGTATCACCATGACGTCTTGTGTCTGCGAAGCAACTTCTACTTGTCCCCTGGTTGGGGGAACGGCTTGCTGGGAGTGTTTCCGGCGTGCCATCCGTACGGCTGGCGTTGTCCTTGCCCTCTGGGCTGGAACCTGTAGTTCTGGCCGTTTGCCTCTGGTGGTCCGACAGTTTCGAAAATCCCCTCTGGATTTTTGGAACCGGGAACTCGCATCCACCGATTTTTTTTTGGCATCCATATGCTTGCCACACTTGGTGCCCGTTTCTACCTCTTTGAAGAGGTACTGGAGTTGTCCACCAAACATTTTGATCTTGTCCAGAGGCTTGCCTTTTATTGGCTTAGGCAGGAGGAAGAGAGTATACTCTTCGCCGTCATTATCTGTGACCTTTTTGGATCTGGCTGCTTCCTTTCCTGCATCCGTACAGACGGCTTTGAAACCGTTTCGAAAGCATCTGTACATCAGGAAGTTGCTGGTGGCTGTAAGCATCGCGATGCTTTTATCCATCGTCCAGGCCAATGACGAGAATGTGTTCTCGGCCTGCATGTGGTTGGCCACTGGCGCAATCACTGTCAGGACCCCTAGGACCGCCTTGTGTACTGTCTGGAGTACATTCTCAAATTTTTTTCTCTCGGCATTTAGACGGACATCTCGGTCCATCTCCTTGACAACCGAAACTGGGATGCCTTTGATCCCCGTAAGCTGTTCTCCCAGCTTAGTTATGACTTCTGAGGGCTTGAACGTACTAAAATGCCCCTTTATGGTGTCTCGCATCATAGTGATGGTTCTGACCTTCTTGGCCTTTTCCACCAGACATTTCTTCTTAATCTTGTGCCCCATCCTGGCCAACAAGCCTGCCCTCTCAGTGTCTGAGTCTGAGTCCATGCTCGAGGAGTCAGACAAAGAGTCTGAGGAAGAATCTTTCTTCTTTTTCTTTGTCTTCCTCTTCTTAGTCTTTTTGGTCTTCTTGACCACCTTCCTCTGCTTTGTGAACTCGTCTCCTGACGAGCTCACCACTTTCCTGATTTTCTTTCTCTTTTTGGGAAACGTAACAGTCGTTTCCAGTGCCTAGTCTGTCTCTTCGGAATCATCCTCCGAGACATCCTCTCAGTCAGAGTCCACCTCCGGGGGATTTGGTCTTTTCCTTCCCCGAGGCTGAGTTTGAAGCTGTTGAAGCTTCGACTCCACCATGCGGTTCATCCGGTCTTCCCAATCCAGATGCACTCCTGTCAGTACCTCCGGCTCACTGTCCCTGTCCGGGTCGGACATGATGTGGGCGCCCAGCTGAGGTGAGGGCAGAGCCATCAACACCAGCGACGAGTCGTAGTCATCAGCCGGAGCGCCTGCTGCAGCAGCTGGAGGCGCAGTCTTACTCCGCTTTGTAGCCATCTGAAGTCTGTAACAATCAAAAGAAAGTTACTATAAACCGGCATTAATGACTACAGGTTATTCAAACCAAATATTTGTGTGTCTAGTGGTGTTATAGAACATATTTAAACCGTCTAAACACAGGCGTGTGTAAGCTAATGTGTAATGTCATAGGTTAACGGTATGGAAGCCGAAACCAAACAAGGGGTAGGGACCAGTGTATCGGTCCCTCCCACACTCTCTGTTTCATAGACTTCTCCCTCCTGCGGCTACTGCGCCAGCAAGTTGGAGAAAATGCTACAAAACTTGGAGGTACGCCCCAAAAATGTGGGGAATCCATAAAAGAAACCCAGGATTAATTTCCAACGTGAATCCATAAAAGAAACCGAGGAAAAATCAAAATGTGATGAGGCTCCAGCCAACATCACTCTCCGTTCGGTAACGGGTGGCTTGTTGAAAAAGATCTTACCTGTGATGTGGCACCAACCAACATCGACATAAACATACAGAAATGCCAAAAAACTACTCTCAAAATACTTGTCTTTCTAGAATGACTGGAGCCAAACCGAAAATCCGGTTCCATACACCCCTTACGGGCCTCGCTCCAAAGCCAACCGTCAACAATGCAGTAAAATCCACGCATGTTTAATTCATAAAATATTGTCGTTTAAATCGTAAAACGCCACTATATGCACAATTAATTTGTTTAATTAACTTGTAAGAACCATATACTACACAAGAATACGTATCCTCCTGCATTCTTGGGTTTAATATCAAAATAAAGCTATTTACTATAGCGATAACCGAGTCGGAAAGGTTCGACAACAAGAAAAACAAAATGGTGGTACTCAAAAACTAGCGTACCAGATAACGAATCGGTTTAAAGCAAATAAATGCATTAATATATACGACAATTTAATTAAATTCGCACAAAAGATCCTAAACGTCTTCATAAGGCATCGTGTGAATTATTTCCATAAACTTACTGCGAGTTTTGGAGTTATTTGTAGAAAAAGAACGCTGAACAACTCGTGAACGTCCACCGCTTGGGAGTAAATTGTGCTAATTGCTGAACCCGGATGTGCTTCCTTCTCCCTTGGCTATAGACTAGCCTGAGGCTTAGTACCGAGGTAAAATTATATATACATTTAATACATGTAACCTCATACATGACAGTTAATGCATAGAAACACACTGACCATTTATGTGTATAATAAATTATATCACAGCCTATAAACAAATGTCTATGCTCACATCAAAGCAAACACGATTCAAAAATGCTCTTCAAAAGACTACACATTTCCGTGGCCTACTATGAAAGAATATACCCCCCTTCGAATACACGCCCGACTTTTCACAAAAACTTTACCATATGCAAGTACCTGGCCAATCAGAAAACCTATCAACTCAGGAAAATAATTAAATAGTTCACATTGAAAGCAGCCGTCCGATTGGATTGCAGTGGAGCAAAACATAAAGCTGGGTTTCCACAAAAGGTATATTCATTTATATATATGTCAATAAAGAAATGATTGTAGAATCGTGAAGCAAAATGGAGGAATGTAGAAAAATTCAGAACCGGAAAGAGGAAAGAGAAATTCAAACTCAAAATAACGACAAGATATCCAATATCTGAACAGGGGCAGGTTAAAGCTGCATAAAAAAACCAACTTTCCAAAACCAACACAATTTTCTAGAATTTAGACTACATAGATACTGGTGCACTTATTAAACATTTGTCGCCACATAGAAGGGAATACTGAGGCACTTTAATAGAGCATGTTACTGCTGAAGCCTATGGTGTCAGAGTTTTGGCATGCTTGCCTAAATTAATTTAGCAAAGTTACACTTCAAATATCTCAAAAGCTAGCCATTTAAAAAAGAAATTACTTCAAACTAAAGTAAGGTAGATTATAACAATAAACCTAGTATATTTATCTCAGAAAATGACAGAAACTCAAAACCATCGAACTATGCAACTTTAAATAAAATAAAGTAACTTCTTACGCAGACGTCCTAAAAGGAATAGCTGTTGGCGAGATTTGGATTCCGGAAAGCATCCTTATTCGCTTCTAACAAGATATATTGCAGAAACCGGAGAATGCCTTGATGTGAAAGAAAACAGTATTTGTATAAAATAATATGGCGACACTGGCTTCAAAAACATGAAAATGAGTCATTAATTCAAAAGAACTTTGAAGCGTTCTCACAAAGATAGATTAATACCTTACTCAGAGCATGAGGGATTGCCATGTCTTGCTAAACAAGTATCATAATGAAGTTGTGGTCAAACTATATTACCAGAGATATCTGCTTTACAGCCATCAGAAGAAAAGGGATTACGAAATAAATAATCGTTGCTGAAACAGAACAGAAACCTAACCAAACAAAGGGATCTTCAATGAAGGACTCTGGGTTTTTTTCCTATGACAATTTGATTGTATTTAAGTCATATTTTTCAGAAGGCCGTAAAACAGCCATAATCAAAATGTGTCAGTTTGATGATCGCGTCCTGGAATGTTATCCCATTTTTAGTAGGTCCCGGAAAAACGTAGTGCACTTTGTCCACAATGATTAATGTTCCGGTAAATAGGCGACAAACCGTTCACTTCATGTAAAATTACCCATCAGCGATGAGTCTATTGGGATCAACTGGGGGGGGGGGGGGGGGGGGGGGGGGGGGTGCATAGATTCAGCCCCATCAGCAGGCAATTCTTCATGAGCGCACCGGACAGGATGGCTGAATCAGTAAGAGAGCTTGGCTGGCTTCCTATGTGAGAGGCCATTCGTTTGAACTCTAGTTCGCTTCAAGTAAACCACCTCCCCAAGGTAGTATAGATGAAGCGATTTAGCTGGTTCCCGGGCGGTGATAGTGTAAAATAGCAGTGCTCGCCGGATACAGGCTCAGGTGTAACTATTGCTGGTGCGCGGCAGTGTTAGGGACCGATTAGGCCGAAATCTATTGAATGCGATCATATTTAACAGAATTACATACTCAAATAATGAAATTTAATTAAATTAACCCTAAATTCCAAGCGATATTAACGTAGCAGCTACATCGGCGTCGTTATTCATATTGTCGAATCAACTAGTGTAAACTAAAGAAATAGCAGTGCTCGCCAGATACAGGGGGGGGGGGGACTTGCTCATGCGCAGATATCGATTTCCACCTTAAACCGCTCCGTGTGTGGACACGACACTAAATCGATTCATATAAATCGACTTGTCTAAGTCGACATAAACTTTGCCCGTGTGAACACAGCTATATGTCCTACTGTCACTGTGATATATGATATATGTATAATATATATATGCACACATACATTTAATACATGTAAGCTCATACAGTATGTCACTATGTCCTCAGATGGCCAAGACCTCGAACAGCTGAAAACAGATAACACAGATATTATAAATGAGACACAAAGATGTGCCTATACTGCCCATAGTATAAATTATTTCCCTTTTCGCAGCTTCTGCATACAGTTTGACACTACACAATGGTCGTATTACTATTATAGTGGCTATTCGTACGGGACCGTATCAATAGCCAGAGCGCTTATTAGTACGGCGGTAGTCACGTGATTAGCTTTGATCCAATCATAAGAGAAACACTAACCCTTATCCTGACCCTAATCTTTAAGGCTTTATCCTAACCCCCCGTCCTGATATGACCTTAAATGTTGCTAGGACGTAAAACAAGAACAAACAAAGTTATCCTAACCCTAACCTAGGCTAACGCGACGGGGATACGACAGGATACGACGTGATAAAGGAGTGCCGCACTAATAAGCTCTCTGGCTATTGATATGGTCCCGTACGAATAGCCACTTCCTTAAGTTTATTACTGTTTATCATAATACTGCAAATCCACTATCTTTTCCACAGTGACAAGACACAAGTTATATCATCGCTTTCAGAAAACAGAGATGTCGAACCCTGCATATATTCGAGTCAAAACCAATGAGGATAAGGCAAGGAGGAGTGGAATGCGGAAGGCCAATTACCTGATTGAAAATCCCTTGGCTAATCAACTAATCTAGAAAAACAAAAACAAAAAGCACAACACTGAGAAACACTGACTGGGGGACTGTGAGTCGTTTCTTGAAGTATTCTTACTACGGCGCTTCGAGTCTCTACATAGCCTTGGGAATCCCTTATCGACGACGTGGGTAGAGTTGGCAAAAAGGCCGATGTTCTTTCATTAACCAACTCGACCATCTGGAAACTTTTAGAACTGACAGCAGTGGTTCTCTTCCTTGTTTTGACTGTGTGTTGGACGCCATTGTTGTGAAAACAGGGCGACGCGAAGTTACGCGAAGTTACGAGACGTTGGTGACGTTACCGTAGGATTAATTCTACGCGGAGAGAGCTGCGCCATCCACATGTTTAAAACAGGGGCGTATTTCATCGCTGAGATTTTTTTAATTAAAAAAAAAAGTGTAAATGAATTTTATTTATGTCTTTTGCCAGTGCCGTTGCACTGGTCTTCCGGCAGTAAATGTTACAGGAATCTAGTTATTTTCACAATTTAAAAAAAATGCTGGTACAGTCGTAGCTTGGTAAAGGTCATTCAACTCTTTGAAAGATTGTTAAAAGCAACATTGTCATTAGATAAAGGATTCACCCGGTACTCGCAGTACACGGGTGAACGCCAGCCCTATAAAATAGCTATATAAAAGCGGTCGAAAATACGGGGAAATGAAATGAGAGCCTAACTTCACAATCTAAGAAGCAACACTTATTTTATATATATATATTGATATTTCCCCGCTACCTTTGAGTTGAAAAATATAATAAAACATAGTTTAATAGAATTTAAAGATGAAATCGATGGTGTTCCAATGCCGCCATCTTGTCTTTTTGCATTCTCTCCCATTTCACCAACTCTGTGCCGATATAAGTACCCATTTGATACTGGAGGCAGGCATTCTACTTCCTGTTCCATACTAAAGCTATTTTCGCCCATATTTACACAACGTTGACGTTCACCCGTGTACTACAAGTACAGGGTGAATCTTTTATCTAGGTCTAGGCCTACTGCTGTTTGACCTGTTAACGGACCGTAGGCTAATTGGATAGGCCTTAGCCATAACCAATTTTGCCCGTGCCTACAGTAGGTAGTAGTACCATAGATCAAGAATACATTCTTAATCTATGATAGTACTACAACCAATAATAATATGCCTACTAAGACGTTATTACATAGGCCTATAGACACCATTACTCACTACCACATTTTTATAGCTGTTTTGCAGGTTTTAGGTTTTTAATTAAATGGGAAAAAATTGTAAGCCTTGGCTGTGGTTTGTCTCTCTGGAATTATTAGTAACGTCAGAACAATGGATAGTAAACATACTATATACCGGTACAGTTGCAATTTTTCTGAGCCTAACTTCTGGCGTTTCAGTGTTTTTGTTTGACCCATTTAATTGTTATTGGAGAAGAATAAGTTTGTTGCTAGCTAGAAAAATAAGGTTTGTTGCTAGTGTTTCTAGTCGAGGGTTTGTTGTTAGTGTTACTACTAGTAGTAGTGTTTGTTGCTAGTGCTGATAGAGGGTTCGTTATTAGTGGATGTGTTGCTAGTAGAGGATGCTAGTAGTCTGTTGCCAGCGTTGCTAATAGAGGGTTTGTTGGCAGGGTTGCTATTACTGTATTAGAGAGTATATGTTGCTAGTACAGGGCGTGTTGTTAGTGTTGCTAAGGTATGTTGCTAGTGTTGCTATTAGAGGGTGTGTTATCAATGTTGCTAATAGAATGTGTTGTTAGTGTTCTATAGAGTGTGTTGCTAGTAGAGGCCATGTTGTTAGTGTTGCTAATGGTGTATGTTGCTAGTGGTGTTAGTAGATGGTGTATGATGCTGGTGGTGTTAGTAGAGGGTGTATGTTGCTGGTGGTTTTAGTAGAGGGTGTATGTTGCTAGTGGTGTTAGTAGAGGGCGTGTTGTTAGTGTTGTTAATAGAGTGTGTTGCTATGCTAGTGTTGCTAGTAGATGGTGTGTTGTTAGTGTCGCTAATAGAGTGTATGTTGCTAGTAGAGGGCTTGTTATGTGTTGTCAATAGAGTGTGTTGCTAGTGTTGTTAATAGTGTCTGTTGATAGTGTTTCTATTAAAGGGGGTCGTATTAGTGTTGCCAATACAGTGTATGTTGTTACTGTTGCTAGTAGTGGGTTTGTTGCCAGTGTACAGTGATCTGCCATTGTTTGCCCTAGGCTCGTGATGGGCCAAGCGTTTAAATTGACCTTCAGCAGCCCCACCCCGGTTTCCTTTCAGTGTCAGGCATCAGGACGCTGGCAAACAAGCGTACCCCGCGTCTGCCGCTTTGATTGGTGGCTGTTGATTGGTCACGTGATAACGCCCAATCACGTGACAGGATTAGGGGGCGGGGCCTGTGGGCAAAGCTGCCATTTAAGCAAAGCTTTGTAGATCAAATACAATTTGGCGAACAACCAGGGGCCCGCTTCTGCAGTTGTGACTGGTCGCTGCTGACTGTTCAGAAGAGAGCACGAGATGCATACAGAATGCCCAGGATTGGGGGAGGGTTGGAAAGAAAGGATCCGTAAAAGCTGTGTACACGAAGTCCATGTATTAAAACTAGAATAGCTTCATAAACACACCTGCCTCACTCAGCTTCATTACTTGCTGAGAGACCATTGGAACGCAGAATAATTATCGGGGACCATTATGTGTATTATCGAGGAGCACCGGTACACAAACATAGCTTTATGAGTGATAACATTCTTTCTCATAATATGACGGGCGCATTAAATAAATAATGTAAACCACAGTGTTAAAAGTGGGACTTTCGGCCTGTTAAATAGATGCCTGAGGATATATTTTAATGTGTGTGTGTGTCTGTCTGTGTGTGTGTGTGTCTATGTGTGTGTGTCTGTCTGTCTGTGTGTGTGTATGTGTGTGTGTGTCGGGAGTGAGTGAGTCTTCCCTGGCCACCCCTCTAATTATGGGTATATATACTGTCTACCTGGCATATGCAATCTCCGTGTGACATTTTTGCTTTCTCATGCTACACGATAAATGAAGAAGCATCTCGTTTCAACACCCTTAGTTACCATCAGTATCAAAAAAGCAACAACAACAAAAATGCAGGAACGTCACTTTATGACTTGCCCTTATGACACACCTTAGGCTTAGCTCATACAGAATGGATGAAAACCGATAGGAACGGTCGAAGGCTTCAAATAAGAAGCAGGCTCGCCCCCTAACCCTGCCCGATAAATATGAGTGTAACCCGAGCGACCAGGTGTGCCCGTAGGTGTTTCCGTTACTGATTAATAATACTGGTGTATACGGCTCTGGATCCGCCACACCGCCATGCCCCCCACCCCAGCCCCGCCCCCACCCCCACCACAGTCTTCACACGGACGCTACGTTTCTTTGCCTTGTTGACATAGCCATCCATCTGCATAACCGTCTTCAGATGACGTCATGAAATGATAGGGCTCTACGCATTGCATCGCCATACACATACAGTTGATCATAGAACGAACAAACTCAGAGGTTTGGGGATGTGGGAGAATGCTTACAAACAGAGAAAGAATGTACGCAGTAGTTAGCTACGCAACAACTGAAAGTGATAAAACGAAGGGGAGTCACAAGACTATTACTGTCTAGCGGCGAAAACAAGTCTTACCTTAACTTAACCGCTATGGGCAGTATAAATATACCCATCATAAAAAAAAAATTTAATATCATAAATCCACCATTTTTCTTATTTGTGTTTATTTCGCTATATATTTGGGTGTAGATCTAGATTTTACCACACAACCAAGTGCTACAACACATTACACAGTTAATATATATATAGGTAGGGATATCATACACTCGTGGTCTTCTTTGTTGGTGTATTTTTTTAAAGATGGGATATGTGGGGCTGAATGCGGGAGGTCCACAAAATATGGCGGAGGTGTAGGCCGCCCACATATGTAGTTAATACTACCCACCTCCTTCAGAATGGAGTATGGGGCGCTTAACCCCCCACAGTGAGGCCATATCAGGTGTAAACCACCGCCAATGTATCAACACCCCCCACCCTCACCCTCACCCCCACCAACCAACCAACACCCACACATACACATGCACACACTTTCTGCGTACCCCCCAAATTAGATTGTCCGCGCAGTCATGTATTTTCTAGAATATACTCACCGTGCTTTTGTATATTACCAATTCCAGAGCGCCACAGGGAATAAGGCAATTTGTAATGTCGAATATGTAATGAATAGAGAGTCTATGATTTTTTTTTTAATGTTGCTGTTAAACTTTTAATTGGCATATAATATAACCAAGAAAGTGTCCGGGATTATGTTTTCTTGGAATTGTTGTTTGTTTGTTTGTTGTTGTTTTACGTCCTAGCAACATCTTGGGATCAATGGCAATCACACAATATAGTTGGCTGATGTCATACCTGCATTATTGTTAGCCTACCGGCGACGGCGCCTGCATTACTGCATGCATAAGGCAGGTTGCTGCCTACATTCACATATCATGTCCTATCTGTGGGAAAGTGCATATAAAAAACCCTTTGCTGCTTATTGGAAAGAGTAGCCTATGTGGTGGCAGTGGGTTTCCTCCAAAGAAATATGTCCGAATGACCATATGTTTGATGTCCAATAGCCGATGATAGCAATCAACGCGCATTAGAGGCATCATTAAATAAAACAAGCTTTATTTTACTTTTTGCATTCACATATATGCATCTAGCTTAGCCATTTGAAGAAGCGTCAACATTCAACAAGTATGTGCCGCCCTCTAGTCATTACCACACTGTTTGTCCAAAAAAAGACTTAGTGGCAACTAAATTCACGGCCTCGCGACTAGGGAAGAAATTAGGGTGCCATTTTGCCAGACAATATTCGCAGTTAAATTATTCATGAATGCTCTGAGTTCCGCTGGTCCCTCAGGAAGTACTGAAGCTGCGAACCAGCACGCCGAGTAGCAGCTTCAGCTTACACAACAGGAAGTTGGCGGAGATGACGATTTACACATACAGGAAGCGGTATTTTATCTAATGCAAAATATTTGCTAAGGTAATCTCATCGCAATCTTCATTCAAAAGAAATGTATGGCAAGAATCCTACCAAGTTTGCTCCTCATCAGGAGGAACCCGTCCTGATATGACCTTAGATGTTGCTAGGACGTAAAACAACAACAAACAAACATCAGGAGGAATGTGGTTATAAGTGCAAAAGTGAGTTTATGGTTGATTGATTTATTGCTGATGGTTTAACGCTGGATTGGCAGCGAGGGCGATATTCATGGCAAAAAGCTAGCGATATCTATTCCGCCAGTCTTGTCAATCACATTCACATGCCTACCTCGAAATTTACACACAATTTCGAAATGGTCAGATCTGTATCAAATACCAGATGTCTAGGTGGTGTGGGAGCTTAAAAATCCCTTGGGTTGGTAAAGGTGTAGGCCCGGGCTTTCTCTGATGTAATTTTGAAGTGGTTAAATTTGCATTAAAAAAACAACAGCAAAATCTAACTCACAAAACATAGCGAAAATTACAGAAGGTGATACAGTCCAGTTGTTCTTGGGAACTCTGAAATTTGTTTGTACTTTACGTTGGTAAAGAGACCTTGCTTGCTGTTTACATTAAAACATTGTTGGCGCAACGCCATGAAATTTACGCACAAGAGCAGGATGTGTCTAAGTGTTAGTGGGCACTAAGTTTATGGTATTTGACTTTTAGTAAAAGATAAAAGTGGGACTAGTAGGGGCACAAGCCCTAACTTCCTTTGACAAGCTGATAGTGACACACTATAGTGGTTCAATTCCCCATACCCTCACCTCTGCCAATTTGGATTGCCACCATTGTGTATAACTTACAGCGTCATCAAAGGCCAGTTGCTCTCATACCATGTCTATGTGGTGTGGGAGGCTAAAAATCCCATGGGTCTGTAAAAGTGTAGGCCAGGTGTCACAGTTTGAGCGCCCTGCCAGTTTCAGCTGACTGTCAGTTTCATGCGCATGCGTCAAAATCTAACAGCATAGTCACTAACCTTATGAATTTAATATAATGTTTTTGGTAAAGATGTTTTCTATATGTGTACCAAGCGATTTTTTTATATGTGGTGTGGTTTTAGAGATATTTCACTTTTCCTGGATTTTCTGTATGAAGATTGCTCACCACCATTGACAATGACTTGAGTTTGACGGTACGCGCAGTGCAAAACATTAGTTTTATTCAAAATAAATAGAAATCAAGAACCCTAACCGTATAAATTTAATATAATCTTTTTGGTAAAGATGTTTTCTATATGTGTACTAAGCGATTTGTTAATAGGTGGTGTGGTTTTAGAGATATTTCACTTCTTCTGTATTTTCTGTATGAAGATTGCTCACGACCATTGACAATGCCTTGAGTTTGAGTGTATGCAGTCAGCTGAAACTGGCAGGGTGCTCAAACTGCGACACCGGGCTTTCTATGGACAAACTGTCTAATGGTGAAAACAAGTCTATTCAGACTTATCCATAATAGGCGGTATAAATCTTAAAGAAATAACCCCCAAAAAACCACTGGGCAACATAATTTACACGTACTCCAGTATAGTTAGCTTACGATGTAAGTCCGCCATACACGACACGCGGTTCGCGATTAACTGCACACATATGATATAGCGTTCGCCTTCAGACTTGCTGAGGAGGCAGTGGACTAAAATAAATATAACACTTTAATCGTCAATAATTGATCGGCTTTATGGCCCTGTCACACTACGACGTGACTACGTCAGCGTAGGCAGAACGTGAAAATAATTATATTACGTCGACGTTATGGGCGTAATATGCAAATTGTGGACGTGAGCGTAACGTGAAAGTAACGTTGGTGTACGTCGTGACCTTAGCTGTAACGTGACAACGTTAGGGGGGAGGGGTAATTGGCGACGTGACCGGGCGTTAGTGTAACGTGAGCGTAACGTCGCCGTAACGGGTGCGACGTGGACGTAACGTGACCGTAACGCCACCGTAACGTGACCGTAACGTGACCGTAACGTGACCGTGACCGTAACGTGACCGTAACGTGACCGTAAGTGACCTAACGTGACCGTAACGTGACCGTAACGTGACCGTAACGTGACCGTAACGTGACCGTAACGTGCCGTAACGTACGCGCCCACACGTTGCTCCCACCCGGGCCGTCGGTCTGACGTGACATAAGTGACTCTAACGTCATTTACGCTGCTATAACGATCGCGGAACGTCTACCTAACGTCATTGTCAAGTCATCCCGACGTAACGGCTTCACGTCGAGATACGTCGAAAGTTTTGAACAGGTTCAAAACCTCGACGCGCGCCGACGTAACATGACGTAACATGACGTAGCTCGACGTCACTCTAACGTCATTATGACGTCATCATAACGTAACCCAACGTACGGCAACGTAATGACGAAAAATCGTCACGTTAGGCTCACGTTGGCTCGTTACGTCGTAGTGTGACAGGGGTATAACATCCAATCAACAGGATTTGCAAATTGTTCTCGGTTGGTGTATGACCCACTTGTTTAGCGTGCCACACTGCACCACCAATATCCCCCCCCCCCAATCCCCTACGTATGCGTACAGGAGGTTTAGTTAGGCCAGAGTCGACGCTAAGTCCCTGTATATAAATAAATCTGTTGTAGCTCTTTCTATATATAATCTATACCCTCCCTCCGGGGAGGAGAGATCACCCGTCACCCAATAAGAAGCCCACGCCCTTATAAGCACCCCAACCCCCACATCACTCCCACCACACACACCTGGCAATATAAACCACCTAAAGGGCGGATTCCTTACACGCGGTATGCGGCATGCGGTATGCGAATGGCATGATTCCTTACACGCGGCATGCGGCATGCGGCACATGACTGGCTATATTTAAAAAATAAAAATATACAAGTATACTCAATACTGCACTGTATATGACCTAATATGGCATTTATATCTATGTACCTCTTGGTACGTCACATGGGGGTTCCTACCTTTATAATTACCAAATTATAGATAAGTAGTCATATTTTTGTGGGTATGGTAGCATTTTTACCAACCCGAACCCCACCACCACCACTACCATATGTTTCCCCTCTGCACCCTTGTGTGTGACCTTTCGGTAATGCTCAGTCACCTCTCCTCGTCTAAAACTAATGGACAAGTGCAACTGACGTTTCTATCCGCACACCGCGTGCCGCATACCGCATGCCGCACCAATCGGTACAGGGACTGATCGAGTTGACGCATTCGCATACCGCGTGTAAGGAATGTAGTCCATTGACTTCAAGGCGTTTCGATTTTTTGTCGCATTCACATTCCGCATGCTGCATGCCGTGTGTAAGGAATGCGCCCTTAATACAATACCTTCTCTTCTGCAGCCTATTTCCCCGCCAGCCAGCGAACACTCACCTGCAATTTACAACAAAGATGAAACAAAAATTGGGAGCATTTATTGAAAAGCAAGCGCAATGGACACGTTTCATTAAATTGAATTAATATTCCTTGATTAATTAATGTACCGGTATCTAATTAGAAAATGTAAGATCATATCTAGCTAGGTGTTTTGGTTTTGAAAATATGTTGTTTTTTCATTGAATTATGCAAATATAAGGAAGGTTAACAAATAATAGAAATGTTTGTAAGCTATTTTGTAGTAAACCCCATCAATGGGCGTGAATTTATATTTTGGATCTCAGGTAAACTTTCGTTTTTTCTAATTAAAAAAAAGGGGGGTGAGTGGGGTGAGTTACACGTAATCGAGACAGCAACATCCCATGCGATTCATAGTGGGTTTTAACACCCCAAGTAACGACCTATCCATATATATATGTGTGTGTGTGTCCGTTAAACACCATATCTCATTTACCTCTGTTTGTTGCACATCAAATCTAAGAGAGATTTTTTTTAGACACCATAATATATCACACGGGTTAAAGAAAGATTAACACTTCCGCCGTTCTTTTCATGGCTGTGCACATAACTCATGAATCAATGGAGGTGCACCCTAGGTAGTTAGCGTCTACTGATGTGGATAACAACAATTCAAGCAAATGGCATATCGCCCTTTGCATTCAAAGTCACCCAATAGAACAGCAGTAGTCAGCACGAGGCTAACAATGACTGCATTGAAATTGTCTGTGTCTATTAATAGAACATCATGCAAAGCGCTGAGGTGACATTTTGTCGCCAACGACGAAGGCACAGATCAGGTGTGTAGGAAACACACTATTCGTTCATTATGCTAAAACCACATTACCCGACGGTGAGATCGCGCCACGATCAGTCGTAAGAAATGGCACAGACAGTTCAGTTGACTCATTCAAGTTATTGAGCAATATTGTGAAATTGTGGAAAGTCAATTAATCTGTTCGACCAACAATGCTCCTGTGAAGGTCCTTAGTACAGACACCAGTTTAATCTGGACATTGTGCGATTTTTCATTTGAGGCCAGACGGACGGCCGAATGAGTTGAGCGTCAGTCTCCCATTTTGGTAGATTGTGGGATTTGAACTCATGGGTTGGAACTTTGGTCGAGTCAAAACAATGACATAAAAATGTATACTTGTCGCTTCCTAGCGAGGCGCGAGGCATTATTACTATTACTAGTATTAGGATAGACCGAGGACTGGTTGGCTCAGTGTCAGGATAATATGACTAAGGGGGATATCAGGTCATGGTGGCCAGTGGGGCAGCACTATAAATTCGCCATGTGTACGCATTGTCACAAGTCGGTATGCTTCCTGATATGACCTTAGATGTTGCCAGGATGTAAAACTCCAACAAACCATCTTTCATACATGTTATCCTACTTAACGGTTACTAATCCGACTTTAGAGGCTAGGATTAGTAGGAACAACGTATTCTGGATTAGCAAGGGTTGACTGTAAAACATAACGCACAAATAATAGCTGGTATTATGTCCCGACAATGGGCCATTCTCCCAACTTCCACTGAAGCCGGGCACTAAGATAGTCGGAGGACGCTAAATTGTCTGACTTCAAACGGCTATGGTGACAAATTCATGCAGCTGGCCTCTGAGTCTGAGCACACCGACAAGCGTCGTCCAAACGGCATTGGACAAGTCCACCCATCACACTGTGACCAGCACAAACTACATGGTCACACACGCTTGGCATTACTAGGTTAGGACAAGGACTGGTCAGGACAGTATCAGGATAATGTGACTGTGTGGGATATTGGGTCATGGTGCCTGTGGCCGGACCTCTCAGTGAGGCAGACTATAAAGTTGCCATGAGTGTGCACTGTCACAATTCGGTACCCGTCCTGGTATGGCCTTGGGTCTTGCAGGAACGTAAAACAACAACCAACCAACGTCCCACGGCCCTCATAGAGGACGGGGGTTGGGCTTCTAAACGATTTTCTTCTCTACATCCCCTTACGCCCACCCATCCGCCCACCGCTTTACTCCCTCCCTGATGTCTCTGACCACTACCCGCTGGAAGCCAACTCCCTGCCGCATGGGACCACCTTCAATGGTGCCCATAGAGTGCTGCACTCAACATTTGTGCGCCAATGTAACTGAAAACTCACCAAAAAACAACAACACATGGATGGCCACATCTGGTCACCACATTCCCACCACCCCCTCCCACCACCCAGCACCCACCCACCTCTCCCATGCCTACATACTCACCTCGCCATCATCCCCCTCGGGCCCCGACCCATCATTCCCACCTCCATTCATTGCCAAAGTAAGTAAAGATGTCTGGCATTGCTGCTAAGTCCATAAGCATATTCAGCGCTGAAAAGAGGGACAACCAGCCACGGTTGAACTTGTCTGAGCCTGTTTGAACTTGCCGGAAATGGACTTTCCTCTTCTCGTTTTCGCAAGAACTCAGTCTCAGCCAATCAGAGCTGTTCTTTTCGATTGCAAATGGCTGCCCCCTATGGTGGCCGCCATTTGCAATAAAAGAAACAGCTCTGATTGGCTGAGAACAGCTCTCAGTGACAGCCAATCAGAGCCATTCTTTGTTATTGCAAATGGCAGCCCCCCATGGGGGGCCGCCATTTGCAATAGAAAAGAACAGCTCTGATTGGCTCAAATTATGGAAAGGTCATCCATTATCTTTTTAGTAGTTTCTTGTTCAGACATTGCCACACATTTATGTATCTTTTGTACAGCGTGTTTGAGGTATATTTGAAATTTATCTACATCAACAACTGTTTAAATCACACAATATCAGTACTGAAAGAATGGGGAACTCATCCTGCAAGGGTATGCTCGATATGGGACAGTGGCCATCCGATTTTCCTCCTTTCCTCGCTGTGGACCCTTCTCGCTAAGTCAACTACCTCAGCAACAGGAGCAGGCTGGGCAGCACGATTAAGCATGCATTTCCATGGTAACCGCGGTTTCCAGAATACCAGATGATGCAACAGGTAGCACGTGTGTGCGCGTCTGTGTGCGTGTGGGTGTTGATGTGGGTGTGGTAGGGGAGTGTAAAACCCGAACGCCTAATGATCTCATTTCAAAGGCAAGAACAGCTCACATAAAACACCAACGGCCCCCAATAAGGGCAGGCCGCCGAATATTGGATGGAGAGGAGGGTGGGAGGGGGCGGCTATTTTTAGAATAGGTTCTATGTTCAACAGACGTGGCCAAACCTCCAAACTTGGACAATGTTTGTTTTGTTTGTTTGTTGTTGTTTTACGTCCTAGCAACATCTAAGGTCATATCAGGATGGGTACCGACTTGTGACAGTGCACACTCATGGCGACTTTATAGTGCTGTCCCACTGGGAAACCAGGCCGCCGGCACCATGACCTGGTATCCCACTCAGTCACATTATCCTGACACTGAGCACACCAGTCCTTGCCCTATCCTAATAATGCCGAGCGCCTGGCTAGGAAGCGACAAGTATCAATTTTAAAGTCATTGGTTTGACTCGACCGGGACTCGAACCCACGACCCCACGATCTACCATCACGGGAGACGGACGCTCTAACTCATTCGGCCATCCCGTCTGGTTTGGACAATGTTAACCTTTACCCTCACTCTCGAATCATTCCATCTGCCTCTCTCCAGCACGTATCATGGACATTATGGACATAAAGTTCCCACACACGCCACTGTGTATTAATATATATATATATATATATATCCTGTGTATATATATATATATATATATACTGTGCATATATATATATATATTATATATTATATATATATATATATATCCTGTGAATATTTTTATTTCTGTGTTTATATATAGAGAGAAATAGTATGCTCCTATCTTCATTCCTTGTATATCCATTAGATAGACAGATATATATGTAGATATGTAGATAGATAGATAGATAGATAGATAGATAGATAGGTAGGTAGATAGATAGATAGGCAGATAGATAGATGGGCGGGCGGGCGGACGGACAAAGAGATAGACAGGCAGGTAGATAAATAAATAGACAGACATAGATACAGGCTAAATAGATCAAAAGCTAAATCGATAAGTCGATGTATATAGATGTATAGATCTGCTTCGCGTATAATTTATATGCAGTATTGAGAGGCCCAACAGGTCAAAAGCGATGCCTAACTTTCTCCGAATTAAAACCTTTCTGGTGGAAACATTATACACATTATTAGTAGAATGTCACCGTGTTTCCACAAACCTTACAACATCACAGCATTGTGCCACAAGTCGGCTGCATCACGACATGATCTCTATTCTAGAGCAACAGTGTGTATGGGTGGTGGGGAGAGGGACTCTGTGTGTGTGAGGGGCGGGGGGGATTAAAACGCGAGGGAAGGTTCGCAAGAACAGAGTAGAAAGCGCAAACTTGAAAGAAGAAAAAAAGACTAAATTAAAAAGACAAAACAAAACAAATTAGTAGTTTGCAGCCGCATAATTACCTGTAACTACAGAGGTTGGCTATTAAATTAGTGGTTGATAAGGCCCTGGCCTCAGGGTTCCATTCTAACTAGGGAGAGGAGCACATTGCAGCGCCACCTACATTGACTATGACTATGAAACAGCGCCACCTAGGGGAGGAACGCATTGCAGCACCACCTACATTGAATATGAAACAGCGCCAATTAGGGGAGGAGCGCATTGCAGCAGCACCTAGTGAATATGAAACAGCGCCACCTAGGAGAGGAGTGCTTTGCAGTGCCACCTACATTGACTATTAAACAGCGCCACCTACATTGACTATTAAACAGTGCCACCTATATTGACTATGAAATAGCGCTACTTAGGGGAAGAGCGCATTGCAGGGCCACATACACTGACTATGAATCAGCGCCACCTATATTGACTATGAAACAGCGCCACCTAGGGGAGGAACGCATTGCAGCGTCACCTACATTGACTATGAAGCAGCACCACCTATATTGACCATGAAACAGCGCTACTTAGGGCCACATACATTGACTATGAAACAGCGCCACCTAGGGGAGGAACGCATTGCAGCGTCATCTACATTGGCTATGAAATAGCGCCACCTATATTGACTATGAAACAGCACCACCTATATTGACTATGGTACAGTGTTACTTAGGGCCTCATACATTGACTATGAAACAATGCCACCTAGGGGAGGAGCACATTGCAGCGTCACCTACATTAACTATGAAATAGCACACCATATATTGACTATGAAACAGGGCTACTTTGTGGAAGAGTGCATTGCAGTGCCACGTACATTGACTATGAAACAGCGCCACCTAGGGGAGGAGCGCAGAGCAGTGACACCTGCATTGACTATGAAACAGCACCACCTATTTTGACTATGAAACAGCGCCACCTATATTAACTATGAAACAGCGCTTTCTGCTAAGCTGTATCCCACTTTTCACATATATATATATGAAATTCAATGGAAAATAGATGTATTATATTATTTTATAGTTCTGAATGTGGCGACTCTTTATTTACAAGTTGTGATGTGCTAGTCTGAACGGTGGTTTCGTGAGGCTAGTGTAGATGACGCGGCAGTGCGCTCCTCCTCTGGACGAGCCGCATGCAAAGCAACGCGCGCTCCGCTGCACTGGATTCCGAGCTGTGACGTCACTTAACGGGAAGGCCAAAAAGTATGTAAATAAATCAATAAAAATAGAAAAGGCGAAAATCGGGTTGTCGGAGGAAGCGGCGGATTGCGGGGGGGAGCCCGACTGGGGCGAACAAATAAATACAGCTTCAAAGAAAGTCATGTTAACCAGAAGCCACACAAAGGTCACCATTTGCCGCGACTAAAATAAGGAAGTCAGCTGGGGCTGTAAATAGAAGCAGGCGGGTAACACGGCCACCGGCAGCCTGTGATGGGCGCGCGGCAGGGGCCGGGCGTGTGTGTTTGTGTGTGTGTTTGTGTGTTTGTGTGTGGTGGCAGTGTGGGTTATTATTTACAATATGGATGTAACATGGAATTATGATATTGATACCTACTGCCATGCTGTGTGTCGGTTTGTGTGTATGTGTGTTTGGGTGTGGTGGCAGTGTGGGTTATTATTGCCAATATGGATGTAACATGGAATTATGATATTGATACCTACCGCCATGCTGTTTGTGTGTTTGTGTGTATGTGTGTTTGGGTGTGGTGGCAGTGTTGGTTATTATTGCCAATATGGATGTAAGGGGAATTATGATACTGAGACCTACTGCCATGCCGTGTGTATGTTTGTGTGTATGTGTGTTTGGGTGTGGTGGCAGTGTTGGTTATTATTGCCAATATGGATGTAACATGGAATTATGATATTGATACCTGCCACCATGCTGTTTGTGTGTTTGTTTGTGTGTTTGTGTGTGGTGGCAGTGTGGGTTATTATTGACAATATGGATGTAAGGGGAATTATGATATTGATACCTACCGCCATGCCATGTGTATGTTTGTGTGTTTGTGTGTGGTGGCAGTGTGGGTTATTATTGCCAATATGGATGTAAGGGGAATTATGATACTGATACCTATTGCCATGCCGTGTGTATGTTTGTGTGTGTGTTTCTGTGTTTGTGTGTGGTGGCAGTGTGGGGTATTATTGCCAATATGGATGTAACGGGGAATTCTGATACTGATACCTATTGCCATGCCGTGTGTATGTTTGTGTGTTTGTTTCTGTGTTTGGGTGTGGTGGCAGTGTGGGGTATTATTGGCAATATGGATGTAAGGGGAATTATGATACTGATACCTACCGCCATGCCGTGTGTATGTTTGTGTGTTTGTTTGTGTGTTTGTGTGTGGTGGCAGTGTGGGTTATTATTGCCAATATGGATGTAACGGGGAATTATGATATTGATACCTACCGCCATGCCGTGTGTATGTTTGTGTGTTTGTGTGTGGTGGCAGTGTGGGGTATTATTGCCAATATGGATGTAACGGGGAATTATGATATTGATACCTACTGCCATGCTGTGTGTATGTTTGTGTGTTTGTTTCTGTGTTTGTGTGTGGTGGCAGTGTGTGGTATTATTGCCAATATGGATGTAATGGGGAATTATGATATTGATACCTATTGCCATGCCGTGTGTATGTTTGTGTGTTTGTTTCTGTGTTTGGGTGTGGTGGCAGTGTGGGGTATTATTGCCAATATGGATGTAAGGGGAATTATGATACTGATACCTACCGCCATGCCGTGTGTATGTTTGTGTGTTTGTTTGTGTGTTTGTGTGTGGTGGCAGTGTGGGTTATTATTGCCAATATGGATGTAACGGGGAATTATGATATTGATACCTACCGCCATGCCGTGTGTATGTTTGTGTGTTTGTTTGTGTGTTTGTGTGTGGTGGGAGTGTGGGGTATTATTGCCAATATGGATGTAACGGGGAATTATGATATTGATACCTACTGCCATGCTGTGTGTATGTTTTTGTGTTTGTTTCTGTGTTTGTGTGTGGTGGCAGTGTGCGGTATTATTGCCAATATGGATGTAACGGGGAATTATGATACTGATACCTACCGCCATGCCGTGTGTATGTTTGTGTGTGTGTTTCTGTGTTTGTGTGTGGTGGCAGTGTGGGGTATTATTGCCAATATGGATGTAAGGGGAATTATGATACTGATACCTACCGCCATGCCGTGTGTATGTTTCTGTGTATGTGTGTTTGGGTGTGGTGGCAGTGTGGGTTATTATTGCCAATATGGATGTAACGGGGAATTATGATATTGATACCTACCGCCATGCCGTGTGTATGTTTGTGTGTTTGTTTGTGTGTTTGTGTGTGGTGGCAGTGTGGGGTATTATTGCCAATATGGATGTAACGGGAAT
Organism: Branchipolynoe longqiensis; assembly: GCA_030323885.1. Taxonomy (NCBI): domain Eukaryota; kingdom Metazoa; phylum Annelida; class Polychaeta; order Phyllodocida; family Polynoidae; genus Branchipolynoe; species Branchipolynoe longqiensis. The sequence goes on along the minus strand of CM059188.1, from coordinate 108,093,343 downwards.
TATGATATTGATACCTACTGCCATGCCGTGTGTATGTTTGTGTGTAGGTGTGTTTGTGTGTGGTGGCAGTGTGGGTTATTATTGCCAATATGGATGTAACAGGGAATTATGATATTGATACCTACAGCCATGCCCTGTGTGTGTTTGTGGGTGGTGGCAGTGTGGGTTATTATTGACAATATGGATGTAACAGGGAATTATGATATTGATACCTGCCGCCATGCCATGTGTGTCTTTGTGTGTATGTGTGTTTGTGTGTGGTGGCAGTGTTGGTTATTATTGCCAATATGGATGTAACATGGAATTATGATATTGATACCTGCCACCATGCTGTTTGTGTGTTTGTTTGTGTGTTTGTGTGTGGTGGCAGTGTGGGTTATTATTGACAATATGGATGTAACGGGGAATTATGATATTGATACCTATTGCCATGCCATGTGTATGTTTGTGTGTTTGTTTCTGTGTTTGTGTGTGGTGGCAGTGTGGGTTATTATTGCCAATATGGATGTAACGTGTGTGTTGTTTGTGTGTTGTTGTGTGTTGTGTGTGGTGGGGTGGGTTTTTGATGTAACAGGGAATTATGATATTGATACCTACGCCATGCCTGTGTGTGTTTGTGGGTGGTGGCAGTGTGGGTTATTATTGACAATATGGATGTAACAGGGAATTATGATATTGATACCTGCCGCCATGCCTGTGTGTTTTGTGTGTTGTGTGTTTGTGTGTGGTGGCAGTGTTGGTTATTATTGCAATATGGATGTAACATGGAATTATGATATTGATACCTGCCCCATGCTGTTTGTGTGTTTGTTTGTGTGTTTGTGTGTGGTGGCAGTGTGGGTTATTATTGACAATATGGATGTAACGGGGAATTATGATATTGATACCTATTGCCATGCCATGTGTATGTTTGTGTGTTTGTTTCTGTGTTTGTGTGTGGTGGCAGTGTGGGTTATTATTGCCAATATGGATGTAACAGGGAATTATGATATTGATACCTACCGCCATGCCATGTGTGTGTTTGTGTGTATGTGGTGTGTGTTGTGTGCGTTGTGTTTATGTATGTTTGTGTATCTATTTGAGCATGTGTTGTGTGTGTGTTTGTGTGTGTCTGTGGCTGTGTGTGATGTAAGGTATGGTGTTTTATGTATGTATGTATGTGCATGTGTGTACATGTTTCTTTGCCTGTCTATATGTGTATGTATGTGTATGTATGTGTTTGGTGTGTGCAATTGTTTTTCCGTGTATCTATGTGCATGTGTATGTCTGTATGTGTGTATATTTGTGCTTGCATGTCTGCATGTGGATGTATGTGTATGTGTGTATGTGTGTTTCCATGTCTGTATGTGTACATATATATATATGTGGTGTGTGCATGTGTGTATATATGTATGTTCCCATGCCTGTATGTCCATGTTCGTGTCTGTGGTGTGTGCATATGTGTGTTTGCATGTCTGAATGTGCATGTATGTGTATGGTGTGTACATGTGTATATATGTATGTTCCCATCCCTGTATGTCCATGTTCGTGTCTGTGGTGTGTGCAGGTGTGCATATGCATGTTTGCATGTCTGAATGTGCATGTATGTGTATGTGGTGTGTGTGTGTATATGTGTGTTTCCATGTCTGTATGTGTACATATATGTATATGTGGCATGTGCATGTGTGTATATATGTATGTTCCCATCCCTGTATGACCATGTTCGTGTCTGTGGTGTGTGCAGGTGTGCATATGCATGTTTGCATGTCTGAATGTCCATGTATGTGTATGGTGTGTACATGTGTGTTCCCATGCCTGTATGTCCATGTTCGTATCTGTGGTGTGTGCATGTGTGCACATATGTGTGTTTTTCATGTCTGTATGTGTATGTGGTGTGTGCATGTGTGTATATCATGTATGTGTGCTTGTGTGTGTATGTATGTGTATGTAGGGAGGAGTATGGGGGGGGGGGGGGGAGGCGACGAAAACGCCACCGTCTCCTACTTCTTATACTACTTACAACGGAAGTATCACTAGGCGGTGTATTTCTACCGTTTGTTTGTTTGTTGTTGTTTTACGTCCTAGCAACATCAAAGGTCATATCAGGACGGGTATTTCTACTGTCTTTCACTTGAGATATGTTCCTGGCAGTAAACAGATAGGCACCTATCATGTTAAATAATAGCATTACAATGCTTGAATAATGCATTTTGAGAACATAAAACAGAGGTTGGGGGCCTTTTAAACTTTCCAGGTCCCGTACAGACCCTGCTAATATATAGGAAGTGAGAGATAAGTGAGAGATAATAATAACTTTCCTAGCTCAATGGAGGAAATGAATAATTTCGCCGCCAACTAGAACATAACATAAGCCCCTATATATCTGTAGTGGCAAGTGGAACTAATTTTCTTTGGGGCCAAGAGGCGTCTCCTCCATCAGCCACGCTGGCCATTTTTTTTTAGATCTCACACAGCCATTTAGTCGGGCACTCACAAAGCACATCGTATCCTCACCGAGAGACACTTAGCTCCACATGACGGAGGGCTCTTGTAAATGAGGCATCGGCGTAGTATTAAGTGTCACTTTTTTATGTGCAAACGAGACGGGATGGCCGAATGAGTTGAGCGTCCGTCTCCCATTTTGGTACATCGTAGGACTTGAACCTACTAGTTCGAACCCTGGTCGAGTCAAACTGGTGACTTAAAAATTGATATTTACTTGTCGATTCCTACTTCTAGCCAGGCACTCGGCATTATTAGGATAGGGCAAGGACTGGTTGGCTCAGTGTCAGGATAATGTGACTGGGTGGGATATCAAGTCATGGTGCTAGTGGCCTGGTCTCCCAGTTGGGCAGCACTATGTAGTCGCCGTGAGTGTGCACTGTCATAAGTCGCTACCCATCCTGATATGACCTTAGATGTTGCCAGGATGTAAAACTCCCAACAACCAACCAACCTCTTTAGGTGCATCACCCGCAGCTTACATCAGTCTACCCCTCAACGCCTCACTCCCAGCATACTGCAATGCGGTGCCAATGCACCAACATGTTCTCCCTTTTAAAAGGAAAAAAACACCCATGCAAACTAAATGAATTAAAAACCAAAGAACATCATGCGTTGTGTTATTAAGAATAATTAAAGGGCATTTATTTTTGGAGCAGTAATTTAGATTAATATTGTGGGTTTTTTTCTTGAAGATTTATACTGCCAATCATGGATAAGTCTGAATAGACTTGTTTTCACCATTAGACAGTCTGTCTGACTTGTTTTCACCATTAGACATTCTGTCGATAGAAAGCCCTAGCCTACACTTTTACCGACCAAAGGGATTTTGAACATCCCACACCACATAGACATGGTATGAGAGCAACTGGCCTTTGATGACACTGTAAGTTAAACCAGCGGTGGAAATCCAAATTGGTAGAGGTTGGGGCACAGGGAATCGAACAACTGACCTTCAGATTAGGAGTCCGACCTAGAAAAAAGTCAGACACTCTAACCACTCCACCACAGAGAACACCAGCTGTTTCAGCTGAGTGGCAGTGCTAAACACGAAAAGGATCATGCCGTGCCTAGTTGGTAGGGTTGTGCCGCGCCTCGCTTGTTTCTCAGTGAGACCCTGCTCCCACCCTTACCCCATATCCACCCCCTCCCGCACTCTCTCTCTCTCTCTTTACTAAAGTGTGACATATGTGTGATGTATAACGAATTACGTGAGTATAAAGGCACGGAAGGTAATTATTTGATTATATATATTATTGTTATCCTAATTCTATGTACTGACTCATGGCGACTTTATAGTGCTTCCCCACTGGGAGACCAGACTGACAGCACCATGACCTGATATCCCACTCAGTCACATTATCCTGACACTGAGCCAACCACTCCTTACCCTATCCTAATAATGCCAAGCGCCCCCGGCTAGGAGGCAACACGTATACATTTTAAAGCTCAACTCATTCGGCCATTCCGTCTGGTCCCTCTGTATTGACACGCAAACCTCTAGTGGAAACCAGTTGACCCGTCCTGTACTAGGCTCTAGTGGATTTATTGCTTCTATTCCACAGGTGTGATTACTGTACATGACCAGCATATCTTAACATTACCACTGTGCGCATGACCAGTCTTAGGGGCGAACACTATTACCTTCGGACGTGGTTACCAACCCTGGCGGCGTAGAAGGAAATTACTCAGGAGTCTGTTATGGGGAACTCGGCGGGAGGGAGTGAGGAGCCTTGGTTGTTGGAGTTTTGCATCCTCGCAACATCTAAGGTCACATCAGGACAGGTACCGACTTGTGACAGTGCGCACTCATGGCGACTTTATAGTGCTATCCCACTGGGAAATCAGGCTGTCGGAACCAGGACCAGATATCCCACTCAGTCACATTATCCTGACACTGAGCCAACTAGTCCTTGCCCTATACTATTAATGCAGAGCACCAGGCTAGGAAGCAACAAGTACCAATTTTCTAAGTCATTGGTTTGACCCCACCGGGAAACGAACTCCCGACAGTCCGCACGGGAAACCTGCACTCTACCGATTCGGCAACCGCGTCCGGTCAAGGGGTGGAGGAGGGAGGAGGGGGGGAGGGAGGAGGGAGGAGGGAGGAGGGAGGGAGGGGGGAGGAGGGTGGAGGGAGGAGGGTGGAGGGAGGAGGGAGGAGGGAGGAGGGAGGAGGGGTGGAGGAGGAAGGAGGAGGGTTCTAGGAATAGGAATAGCGATGGTGGAGAACTGGAACGGGAGAGGGGAGGGAGGGGGAGGAGGGAGGAGGAAGGGGGGGAGGGAGGGGTAGGAGGGAGGGGGAGGGGTGTGAAGGAGTCAGGGTAGAGCTAGGATGCTGCAGCAGCATGGGGTGGTGCTCAATCACATGAGGTCTATGAATACCTGACGTACTGACCATCTGTACTCCCCCTAGCTGCCGTGGTCAGCACACCCACCATCACTCATCACTCATCCCCTGGGCGTCCCAGTCCTCGCGCCGCCCACCGACATGTGTATACACGCGCTCACCTCTTACCCTCTCAGCTAAACATTGGGTGCCATAAACCACAGCAAGCAGGCCGGCTCAGCCCCGTCCCAGCACTCGCACCGGTGATTAATGAGGGGCGGCTATGGGCAGCATTTGTATGTCTGTGTGTATATATATATAGTATAGCTATACAAATCTTACCTGGGTACAGATGATGGATAACTGGTGTTTTCCCGAGGTACTAGCCTCGGATAGTTGTGGGTCAGGGAGAAGGAAGCACATCCGGGTCCAGAAATCCTTTATGTACTTTATGATCTTAACTCTTTATGGATACTATTATCTTTTCGTTTTGGTTCTAGCGAAACGTGATAGTCATGGCAGGGTAGGCTGGGTGGGCCCTGACCCAAGACTACATACAGTATATGTATATGTATATATATGTATGTATATATATATATACATAGATTAGTTAGACGAATCTTACCTTGGTATAGATGATGGATAACTATTGTTTTCCCGAGGTATAAGCCTCACAGCGGGGAGGACGTTCGCTGAGTTGCTCTGGCAGGATTTAACTACTACAACACTTTAACTAATTGTAAGTATTGAGAATTGCGATTGCTTTCCTAAGTTCTAAACTTTCATAATGGGATGCTATAAACCATCCTTAGGAAAGTAATCGCAATTCTCAATACTTACAATTAGTTAAAGTGTTGTAGTAGTTAAATCCTGCCAGAGCAACTCAGCGAACGTCCTCCCGCTGTGAGCTGCTTATGCTAATTGCTGGACCCGGGCCTGAGGCTATATACCGAGGTAAAATATATATATATATATATATATATATATATATATATATGCGTGTGTATGTGTGTGTAGAGTTTATGCATAACAACTTGAACTAGTCTACATTGATAGCAATAACAACACGGTACACATAATAATGCCATACTTTAACCGTACAAAAAACACAACCCACAAACCCCCCAGACAACATATAAATAACTGAATTCCACGTGCCATAGCTAACTTACATTGAACTACTTCTTAGTACTATTAGTAAAGCAATTTCCTGAAGCCCAGTGACATCGCTAATCCCATGACGACGGCAGCCCGAATATTCCCTGAACCAAGATGACCTTTTGACGACAAGTTGCACACAGATGCGAACAGCCACTGACGACTGCCGGTCACGCCAACTCTCCACACACTCTCGGCGCGTGACGAGTTCTTCCGAGATTACACAGTGCCAGCAGTGCCATATGGGCAAAAGGCCCTGATTAACCCAGATATGTTGCGGGGAGTAGTGAGCAGCTCGGCGCCCACCGAGCAGCTCCTGGGTATTAATAGCCGGTCATTAATGAGAGGTGTGTGTGTATGTGAGTGTGTGTGAGTGTGTGTGTGAGTGTGTGTGTGAGTGTGTGAGTGTGTGTGTGTGGTGGAGGGCTCAATGTGCATGTTGTTAATGAGCATTCCTAATCACCCTCACCAGCCACCACCACCCCCACCACCACCTCTACCCCAGCAGCTACCAGCAAGTACAGCCTGAACTCAAAGGCTCCTGTTACTGACACTTCACCAACCAAACCTGATACCTGATACTTGCTTTCGACGAAAGTAGACTGCCCTCCACCCCCCATCCTCCACCCCCACCCCAACAACACTCACCCTACTGTCTGGACTAGCCATAGCCGTGGACATGGATGGCCATTGCTGCCGATCAATCAATCAATCAACCTGTACCAAATAACACGCCAGCTTACTTTTTTTTTTACTACAGTAAAACCTCTCTTAATCGACCGATCATTGGACCGACTTTAAATGGTCCATTTAGGGAGGTGGTCGGTTTAGGGAGGTTTTTTTAATAGTTACAAAAAATACTCAATATATACATGTAATCAAATGGCAAGAGCGATGTCCTCAATATATACTTGTATTGAGTAATCAAATAACAACTCTGCATCCAGAACGATGTCCTCAAAATATTCATGAATCAAATGGCAAGAGCGATGTCCTCAATATATACTTGTATTGAGTAATCAAATAACAACTCTGCATCCAGAACGATGTCCTCAATATATACATGTAATCAAATGGCAAGAGCGATGTCCTCAATATATACTTGTATTGAGTAATCAAATAACAACTCTGCATCCAGAGCGATGTCCTCAATATATACATGTAATCAAATGGCAAGAGTGATGTCCTCAATATATAGTTGTATTGAGTAATCAAATAACAACTCTGCATCCAGAACTATGTCCTCAATATATACATGTAATCAAATGGCAAGAGCGATGTCCTCAATATATACTTGTATTGAGTAATCAAATAACAACTCTGAATCCAGAACGATGTCCTCAATATATACATGTAAACAAATGGCAAGAGCGATGTCCTCAATATACATGTAATCAAATAGCAACTCTGCATCCAGAGCGATGTCCTCAAAGTATACATGTAATCAAATGGCAAATATGCACCCAGAGCGATGTCCTATCTTGAGAAGAACAGTCAAATGAGAAAAATATAAAAAGTTGTTTGCACAAGAAGACAGGCATCGATGTAACCTTTGTGTAAGGTCAGATATAACGTGATGTGGGGAATTGTTTGGTGTTTATGGCGAGTTGGTCGGTTGGTTGTTGGAGTTTTATGTCCTGGCAACATATAAGGTGATATCAGGATGGATACCGACTTGTGACTGTGCACTCATGGCGATTTTATCGTTCTGCCCGACTGGGAAATCAGGCCGCCGGCACCATGACCCGATATTCCACTCAGTCACATTTTCCTGGCACTGAGCTAACCAGTCCTTTCCCTATCCTATTAGTATTACAGTATAACCCTGTTAAAGCAAGCTCGGTTAAACCAAACAATCGGTTAATCCAAACTTTTTTTCGGCAGCCCGGCAAAATACTACCATTTATCATATAAAAAGTTGGTTAAATCAAAGTCGGTTAATCCAAATTATCGGTTAATCCAAACAAAATTTTCGGACCTCAGGCCACTTCTGGTATGGTTAAACCAAACTTTCATGTGGTTATAAGGTCATCTGAGACCCCACCAACTTTTTTATATGATAAATGGTAGTATTTTGAAGGGACCCTAGAAATTTGTTTGGATTAACCGATCGTTTGGTTTAACCGAGCTTGGTTTAACGGGGTTATACTGTATGTACATAAAAACAATAATCAAAGTGTCCACATACATTGTATATTACATGTGCAATACACGCTTACTCAAAGTCAAAGTCAAAGCCAAAGCTCGGTTAAACCAATGATCGGTTAATCCAAACATTCAAATTTCTAGGGTCCCTTCCAGTTTGGTTTAAAGGGGTGATACTGTAATGCCAAGCGGCTGGCTAGGAAGTATCAATTTTTTAAGTCATTGGTTTGACTCGACCGAAAACCAAACTCCCAATCTCCCACACGAGAGACCCACGCTCTGCCGATTCGGGGTGTAAGGCGGGTAGGTAGGTATACTGTTATTAGTCTGAGTTTGTCACTTATCGGCTAGAGAGGTAGTGTATTAGCTGTCATGGTCACAGAACCACCGTGGTTACCTTCATTGACTGCTCCTCTCCTTCCATTGTCAGTCAGCGCTAGGAAGTTGCTTTTTAAATGTGTTTTGGTGAGCCTTTTTTTTTTTTTAAATACTTCCACCAGAGATTAATTACACACCTCAACCCAACCTTCCCTAATGGTCAGTTGTGTATTTTTTTGGCGTTAATTAGGTCATAACGAGGAGAGAGTGATACGGAGGAGGAAGGGAAGGAGAGGGGACAGGGAAAGGTGGGAGGGGGAGAGGGAAAAAGGTGGGGGGGGGGAGAGGGGAGAGTGAAAGGCTGGGGAGGGGAGGAGAGGATGTGGGGGGAGGATAGAGAGGGCGAGAGAGAGGGAGAGGGGGAAAAGGAGGGGGAAGGTGGAGGGGAAAGGAGGGAAGAGGAGAGGATTGGGCAGAAGAGAGGGATGGGCAGAAGAGAGGGAGAGCAAGACATGGATGGGACGAGGCACAGGGAAAGGGTGGGGAGGGGAGAGGATGGGTGAGAGGATAGAGAGAAGGCGAAGGAGAGAGAGGGAGAGGGAGAGAGGAAGGGAGAGGGGGGAAGGAGAGGGAGAAAGAGAGAGAGAGAGAGAGGGGGGGGGGGACAATGGTCAGATTGGTGTCATTGTCGTATACTAGTCGGCGTGGCCCTGCGCAATAGCACATTAGCAGGAATTCGCTCTTTGCATCTCCTGATTATAAATAGCCATATTGCATATTGTTTTAAAAGTTGCATGCTTAAAAAAACTGTTCATTTAAACAAACTTCACAACCGCGATATTATGACCTTAGTTGTTACGAGGGCGTAAAACCGCAATAAACCAACAAAGGAAATTAAATGGAGAATGATGCTTGACTAATGGAACAACAAGCATTCAATATAACACTGGCCTGACATTAGTAGGGTGTAAGGTAATGTTTGCAAGCATCATACTCTCCGTGTGTCAATATGCTAGTGATAACTATAGATGTGTCAACTGACGGGCATTTAATATTTATACAGTCAACCATGGTTAATTTGAAATCCCTAGATCCAACCATCCAATGTTAGATAACAAAATAAAATCATAAATAATATATTTTTATTTTAGAATGAATGGCAAGAAAAGCGGGTCAGATTAAATATTTTGATTTCAGAAGGATACAAAATAATGAATGTCCAAAATTTGTTCCGGTGATGTTTTAAACTTTTAGTCATATCGCGAGATTTCCAGATTAAACAGTCAGATTAAAGCAAGCTGACTGGTAATATATCTCCATACTGGTATATATGCAGACACTCACCGACCGGCCTCGCCATAACCCCCCCCCCCCCCCGCACCCCCGTCCCCCCCCCCCCCGCCATCTCGCAATAAGAACCGGGCATGGTGGCTGAATCGGTGGAGCGCGGGCCTCGCGTTTGGAAGGTCAGGAGTTCGATTCCCGGTGGTCGAGTCAAACCGACGACTTATAAAATTGATACTTCTCGCTACCTAGCCTGGCACTCAACATTAATAGGATAGGACAAGGACTGGTTAGCACAGCATCAAGATAGTGTGACTGTGTGGGATATCGGATCATGATGCTGGTGGCCTGGTTTCCCAGTGGGGCAGCGCTGTGAAATCACCATGAGTGTGCACTGTCACAAGTGGGTACCCGTCCTGATATGACCTTATATTTTGCTAGGAGGTAAAACAACAAACAAACGTCATAACCATACCCCCCCCCCCCCCATAACCTCGCAATTAGATATAACAAAAAGATAGAAACTTCACGTGACAAGACACTGGGTAAAAATACTAAAATAAGCCATTGTCAATGGAAATAAGTAAATCAAATAAGGCAGACCCAGGAGGCGCATTGACATTCACCGTGCAGCCTTCTCATCTTTCACCACGATCAACTAACAACAAAGCACGGCTATAAACAAAGATCCACCGACCCAAGCAGTGTCAAGTGCTGCATGCCATAAAACAGCGGACACGGCCAGTCATCAACAGGGCCATGAAATGATAGTGTCTACACTCCCGGCCTGTGTAGGCTTCTCTACGGGAAGTGGGTCAAGGGAGGTGGGCAGTCGTTGCGCATGACCAAACAGTCATTTATTTGTTGGGCCGGCCTGAATTGCACGACGCGAACTCACGGGTACACAGGTACATGGATGTCCATGGAGGTGCATGGATGTGCATGGAGGTACATGCAGGTACATGCAGGCAGGCAGGCAGGCAGGGCTAATAGGGGAGAGTGAGATAGGGAGCCGGAGAGGGACAGGGAGAGGGACAGGAGTGTGAAGGAAGGGGACGGGGTTGATTGATTGATTGATTGGTGGTTGCTTTATGCCGTGTCGGCAGCATAGGCCATATTCAAGGCGAGGAATGTTTGTTTTTTGTTCAAACCATCGCTTTTACATGTAAAAGCAGACAATCAATTATGTGCCAGTAGACACTCATGAAATTAGAAAGCTCACAATCATATATTTGTGGTCAAGGGAAACAAATTCCCATAGAAAAAGAAAAGTCTTATTAATAATTCATAGAATCTATTTAGTAAACTATATGAGGTGGTACTGTCCAGCTGCCCTCAAAAAGGCTAAAATGTTTTCCTGTTTTACCTTAGTAAAAAGGTCATGCATACTGTCAGAACTGTTGGCGCAGGGCCAAAAAATCAACGCAACTTAGTAAAATGTGTTTGAGTGTCAGCGGGGACTGACACCCAATACATTCAGGGGGAGGTTTCCCCTTGAGCAGAAAAGCATGTGTAAGCCACGAGTGGCCAATACGGCAGCAGCTAAGGACCACTTGGTCCCGCCGACCTCCCGCATGAGTCTGTCGTGACTTTCCCACAGGTGGTTCAATTTCTTTAAGTTTAGTAATGTTTTTATCCCACTCATGTTGCCATTTCGATTTTATGTAGGTGGCTATTAGTGGTTTCAGATCAGAGTGAGGGATCAGACATGGTTCAAGATCACAGTTCAGGGCCTTCTTGGCAGCCCAATCAGCTCATTCGTTTCCTTGTATACCGGCATGTCCAGGCACCCAGCACAGGTGGATGTCATACCCATGCGTTGTCAGTTGGTTCATTTTATAAATGACCGTTGCTAGAATAGGGTGATTCGTTTTCAGTCCAGCAACAGCCAGGAGGCAAGAGAACGAGACCGGAGAGAGGGGAGGGAGAGGGAGAAGAAAGAGAGTGAGAGGTAGAGGGGGATGGAGAGGTAGAGGGAGAGGTAGAGGGAGAGGGGGATGGAGAGGTAGAGGGAGAGGAGAGGTAGAGGGAGAGGGAGAGGGAGAGGGAGAAAGAAAGAGAGGGGGATGGAGGAAAGGACAGGGGAAAGGGAAAGGGAGAGGGAGAGGGAGAGGGAGAGGGAGAGGGAGAGATGGGGAGGGTGGGGGAGATGGAAAGTGAGAGGGAGGGTGGTGGTGAGGGACAGGCAGAGAGATAGGGAGAGGGGCAGAAGAGGGGAAGGGAGATGGAGAGGGGAGGGGGAGGGATGGAGAGGGAGAGGGAGAGGGAGGGAGAGGGAGAGATACGATGTTAATTACTAATAAATCCTGCAAATCACATTACAATTAAAATATGATTTCTGCTGGCGCGAGTGATTGGGTGATTGGAGCTATATGTCTTCATATTAGGACGGGAACACACTTGTTACGGCGCCCACGCATGGTGACTTTATAGTGCTGCCCCACAGGCCCGCAACCGTCGTGTCACAGTATCCCACTGAGTCACAGTATTCTGATACTGAGCCTGCCTCTAACTGGGAAATGCAAGAGTTAATTAAGTAACCATAATGGCATAACAAACGCATTAAACACAAGGAAGAAAACCAAAATTGTTACTAAAAGTAAATTTCAAAGATTTGAATCAAATTGGACTAGTGCTGCCCAGCGGTGAAAACAAGTATTAACACACTTATCCGTTATGAGCAGTATAAATAAATTCATCACCAAAAAACACACACAAAAAAAACAGACACTTTCTGTCTTGAACATGGAAATTCTATTTATATGTGCATTAAAGTTATTTAAACCGAATCATGTTGGGAGTTACTGGAGTGTGACCAGCGTTTGTTCGCTTGTTGGAGTTTTTCATCCTGGCAACATCTAAGGTCATATCAGGACGGGTACCGACTTGTGACAGTGCGCAGTCATGGCAACTTTATAGTGTTGCTTCACTTGGAGACCAGGTTGCTGACACCATGATCTAATATCCCACTCAGTCACATTCTTTGAAACTGGGAACTGTGTGACGTGGAAACTATAAGTGCAAACCTTCCAAATAATACCACAAAACAATCCAAATAATAGCAGAATCCATATATCTTCATAAATAATGCATTACATATTGTGCATAGTTTGTTTGTTTGTTTGTTTGTTGTTGTTTTGTTGTTGGTTTGGGGGTTGTTGTGGTGTTGGTGTTTTGTGTGTTGGGGGGGTGTGTTTGTTTTTGTGGGTTTGTTTTTGTGGGTTGGTGGGGGTTTTTTTGTTTGGTTTGTGGGGTGGTGGGGGGGGTTGGGTTGGTTTTGTGTTGTTACTAGAGTTGAAAAAGAACTATTTTACTTTTTGATTTTGGTCTTATACAAATTGAGCAATACGATAATATCACTTGTGTAGCATGGAAATCAAACACACATCATTACATCATTTTAACATACACAACAAACTCAAACAAAATTTAATTGATTACAGTTAAACAAAGAACATTATGTCTTACAAGATATGAATGAAAAAAAGTTGGGGGTAAAAATCCTCCGGTGCGACTGACACTTGTCGAAACCAGATGGAGGGGAGGTGGGCGCAGGTGGCGCCACCGGTCAAGTGCGGAGTCTTACGGAGAATAACAATGGTATCAAGTAATATAATAATATAATATTAATAAAGGAAACAATTCCCTTCGTATTTTTATACTCGCATAATACGTTATACACCACATATATATACACACACGCACATGCGCAGACAGTTTGTAAAGTGCAAACACAGTAGCGTCCCCCACAGTGCTAATACACCCCAGGTCGTCCATTTGCTTGTCCCCCCCCCCTCCCCACACCTCACCTGTAATTAACATGATTAACACCTGTACACAGACACCGGGCAACCCACCACCCCACATCAATGGGACACTGTACCCCTGCCACACCTGCAGCCCTGGTCATTTATCTGCATTAACCCCTGCCCTACCCCCTCTATGGACAAAGAGGGGCACTGGGAGGGAACTAGCAGAGATTGATTGTCTTCACTAAGAGGAGAGTGCGGGTCTCGGCCCGCCTCCTCCCTCTCACATCCTCAGCCATCAGCCGAGGCCCTTGTACCAACCTTAACCACCCACATTTAAGATGGCCGATTTAAGATACCGAATCAGTATAGCGTGGGCCTCACGTGCGGGAGATCGGGAGTTTGGTTCTCGGTCAATTCAAACCAATGACTTATCAAATTGATACTTGTCGCTTCCTAGACTGGTGTTCGGCATTAATAGGATAGGGCAAGGACTGGTTAGCTCAGTGTCAGGATAATGTGACTGAGTGGGATATCGGGTCATGGTGCCAGTGGCCTGATTTCCCAATGAGGTAGCACTTTAAAGTTGCCATGAGTGGGCACTGTCACAAGTCGTTAGCTGAGTCGTTAGCTGTCCTGATATGACCTTAGATGTTGACAGGACATAAAACTCCCAACAACCACCCAACCCAAAATTAAGAATATGATTGGTTGAGAACAATGGCTTGCATTGAAAACAATAGCCTATCGGGTTTAAAAGAAATTCACATTGGGCAACATTTACTGATTTAGTTGAGAATGACCAGATGGGATGTCCGAATAAGTTGGAGCATCCGTCCCCCGTGCTGGTAGATCGTGGGGTCGTGGGTTCGAACCCTGGTTGAGTCAAACCAATGACTTAAACATTGATACTTGTCGCTTCCTAGCCAGGCGCTCGGCATTATTAGGAGAAGGCAAGGACTGGTGTGCTCAGTGTCAGGATAATGTGACTGAGTGGGATACCAGGTCATGGTGCCAGCAGTCTGGTTTCCCAGTGGGACAGCACTATAAAGTCACCATGAGTGTGCGCTGTCACAAGTCGGTACCCGTCCTGATATGACCTTAGATGTGGCTAGGACATAAAACAACAAACAAACAAACTAATACTAATAGTAATAGTTGGTCTCGCGCTTTCACGCGATCAGCTCGAATGGGGGTTTGCCGTCCTGTGCACAACGCAGCCCAGCCATGAGCAGACAGGACATACAGCGCTAACCGTATCACCTCTCATGGATAAATAATATTGATATAAACTATATATATTATATGCGACACAAAAAAAAGCACACAACAATGACACCGTGATTGCTTGTGCTCTGATAATTCACGGTTCATATCTAGATTGAGTAGAATTGAATTAAATATCCCCAATGAGACATTTAAACTATAATTTTGGCGGCTGTTGTCAACGAATTGTAGGTATAACGCCCCCCGCTCTCGTCATCCCCACCAATAGTACGAGTAGCACACTGATGATTACAAGCTTAGCTGCCCGCCTCTAACATCCTCACTGATAACCCAGGCATTACCCGCCCCCCAGCTGCCAATTAACCGGCCAATTAATGATAATTACAACCCACTAAGCCTGGACTTTTGGTCCCTTTCGAGTCGCGGAAAACCGGTGTGCTGCAGGGTCTCCCCCTGGCGGCAAAACAAGCAACGCTCTGTGACTGCGCGTATTACGACGCGCGCTGTGGTGTAGGGTGTAGGGTGTAGGGTGTAGGGTGTGGGTGTGGGTGTGGGTGTGGGTGTGGAAGGGGGCGGGGTCTTTCCAAGTTGTGGGAGTGGAAGGGAAAGGGAGCAGGAGGGGAGGGGGGCGGAGGGAGGAGAGAAGGTGTGGGGGAAGGGGCGAGGGGAGGGGGAGAGAGGAGGGGAGGGGGAGGGAGGAGGGGAGGGGGGGGGGGAAGGGGGAGGGGTAGGAGGAAGGGTATGGGGTGGGGCGGAAGGGGGAGAGGAGGGGAGGAGGGGAGGAGGGGAGGATAGGAGGAGGGGAGGGGGAGAGTGGGGAGGGAAGGAATGAGAGGGGATGGGAGCGGGAGGGGAAGAGAAATGGGGAGGGGCGAGGGGAAAGGATGAAGGAGGGTGAGTGGAGGTGTGTCTGTGGCAATGTTTACCAATGAGGCAGGCAGCAGCGAGCTAGGGACTTGACAGTGTAATCTGGGCTCGTAAATAGGATAAGTCTATCGTGCCACAGTGCTAAGGCTGCAAAGAGACGAGTTAATATGTCGGCCGGCACCCAGCCACTGGCCCGGTGGTTGTTGCGACTGCAATAACCAATGAGCGAAAGGGACGGTGAAAATACATTAATACTGGGAGACCTATGGTAAAAACCCTATAATGCTTGCCACACACTGCCGTCGTAGTCACCCTTCACTGACGACTTAGCTCATCTTAAGTCGTGCCAGACGGGATGGCTGAATGAGTTGAGCGTCCGTCTCCTGTTTTGGGCGATCAGTGGATCCGAACCCAGGGGTTCGGGGGATCCAAACCCATGGCTTCATGGGTTCGAACATTGGTCGAGTCAAACCAATGACTTAAAAATTTATATGTGTCGCTTCCTAGTCTGGCGCTCAGCATTATTAGGATATATGGCAAGGTCTTGTTGGCTCAGTGACAGGATAATGTGACTGAGTGGGATATCAGGTCATGGTGATGGCGGTCTGGTCTCCCAGTGGGGCAGCACTATAAAGTCGCCATCAGTGCGTACTGTCACAAGTCAGTGCCCGTGCTGACATGACCTTAAATGTTGCCAGGACGTAAAACAACAACACACAAACAATCTTAAGTCGTCTGATTCGTCTTGATCCAGTTGAATATGTGGATTGTGGAGTGTGAGTGTGGAGTGTGGAGTGTGAGTGAGTAGGTGTGGGTGTGTGGGTGTGTGGGTGTGTGGGTGTGTATGCGACATGACATGTAATTAAGATAAGTATCTGAATATGTGTGAAGGACGATTTTTTTTTTTGCTGCAGTTCCGACACGGGGCTTTGTTTATCAGAGCGGTGCCAATCAAATGGCGCTTGATGGTTTTCCATAGTCGGTATCTCACATGTATGGATGGTGATAAGACTATGATTGCGTGTAATAATTAGGTAGAGACTAGGGTAGTGGCTTTTGCAAGCGTCTGTCGGTAAGCAGTAGAGCTCACCCATTTTCTTGAACATCCCCGCTGGGATTTCCAGGTTTCGCAAATTTGGAGAGAATGTTAACTACAACTACATCAGTCTGTCTTTGTCTACTGAGGAGAGGAAGAACATGAGGAGGAGTAGACGGAGGAGGTTGGGGAAGTAGAGGAAGAAATTGGCGAGGAAGAGTAAGGCGTACTGGGTTATCATAGTCGCCACTCCCTCTCTCTCCCTCTCTCTCTCTCTCTCTCTCTCTTTCTTTCTTCCTTTCTTTCTTTCTTTCTTTCTTTCTTTCTCTCTCCCCCTCTCATCCTCTCCATGTTGGCCACAACTGTTAGATGCCTGCTTGTCGGTGGCGCCACCTGTCCCAACTGTGAAAAATGGGTCACCTATAAAGTAGTACACATCTATGGGGGATAATATAGGGAACATTCCCTTCCGCGCCTTTATACTCGCATAATCCTTATACATCACATACAACATACACACATGTCTGTGATGCCGAAGACAGCCTCTCTCGAACAGCCCCTGGCCCCTGCCCCTCCCCCCCCCCCCCCCACACACACAGGGAGACAAGCTGTCGATATTCAAGTGTAAAAGGAGACGACTGGAGCTGGTTTCCAAAGAGTATCACGTACCAAAGTGTTACGCGAATCAGCATACAAGAAACCCCACAGGCGCGATAACCAATACAGCATCACAGCTAGGTGCGATAGCAAAGCCGACGTGTCAGAAGGTAGGTCCATATCTCCAAGCAAAGAAAGAAGTAGGACAAGAACCGTTTATCCACAGCAGCAACATGAATAGGGCCTACCTGCAAGTTAGAATTAGATAATCATGCCCAAACTCTTATTTTCCTGTTTCACTGACACCCCATTCACACTACAGTTTGCGACCACTTTGCGACCACTTTAGACCAAAGAACCCACAGTCACTAGTGACGCCCAGAAGTCGGCAACTGGTTACAGTGGGTTCTTTGGTGGTCGCAAAGTGGTCGCAAGCTGTAGTGTGACTGGGGCTTGAGGTATCCGATAAGCACCGAATCAAATTAGCAAAAGTTACCTCCAAGGACACGTGAAGTTGGTGGATGAAGATTGTTTGTTGGTGTTTTAAGTCCTAGCAACATCTAAGGTCATATCGGGAGGCCGATTATTCACCTCTTGTAGGGGTGAACAACTACCCTATTTAAATCCAAGCACAAACTTTGTTTTGGTAAGAGTCCACTGTAAGCAACCTGTAAAGATAATTGTTCCAGGTAGCGTTGTTTATCTTTATTGGTGTAGAGTTTGCTGATCTGGAAGAGAATGCCACCATACCAAAATGGCAGCCACTATATTCTCTCCATTCAACTTTTAAAGTCTATTATATATGATTTCGACTAATTTCGCACTCCGAAAGTAATGTGCCATGAAAGATGAGCATGCACAGAATATGTAAAGCTGGTTGGATTGAAGATTGGCATGAACATGTTTATATATAGGGCACTTTAACAGCCCTGACTATGGAACAGTTGGTTGGTTACTGGGAGTTTTATGTCCTGGCAACATCAAAAGTCATATCAGGATGGGTACCGACTTGTGACAGTGCACACTCATGGTGACTTTATAGTGCTGCCCTACTGGGAAATCAGGCCACCAGCACCATGACCCAATATCCCACTCAGTCACATTATCGTGACACTGAGTTAACCAGTCCTTGCCCTATCTTATTAATGCCAAGTGCCAGGCTAGGAAGTGGCAAGTATAAATTTTATATGTAATTGGTTTGACTCGACCGGGAACTGGACTCCCGATCTCCCGCGCGTGAGGCCCGCGCTCTACCGATTTGGCCACCACGCCCGGTGTGTATGGAACAATCATGAGTGTTTGCATTCGTCGATTCGACAATATGAATAACGCCGCCAATGCGGCGGCAGCGTTAATAACGGTTCGATTTTAGGGTTAATTTGATGAAATTTCACTTATTGCATATTTAATTCTGTCAAATATGCTAGCAGTGAAAAGATTTGGGCCTAACCTAACACTAACACCACCCTTAAACGTCCTATGAAACAGGGTTAGTGTAGCCGACCTTAAACGTGCGGTGTTAGCGTAACACCGCCCCCCGCATAGAGATTTTTGCCGCTAAACTGGAAATCCCGCCCTAAACGCGTTTTGGCTCGCTATCACCGCGTCCTGCATATGGCCCCTGGAGTAACTTGTGGTCGATATTCAACCACATGCCACATGCCTTGGACATGTGGCATGTGGGTGATATTCACCAGGCAAGTAGCGAAGTCCTAATCAGTCATGTTGATCCTATCAGATTCAAACTATGCTTATTGCATAGCAACCGAATGGTGAAAGAAACAACAAACTACACTGGTCCTCCTTTGCCGTGTTGACCTTCAAATTGCTTGATTCAACACATGGCGCTACTCCCGCCTTTTCACACACCCTGCTTGGTCTTAGCAGAATCTCCCCGATCAGAGAATGAAAGACAATCCTTCAGCATCTTAACCGGGAACTCATAGCCCCCATCAACAAATAAGTACCGTCTAATAACTCCATCACTGAGACACACACACACACACTCACACACACACACTCACACACACACACACACTCACACACCTTCACTTTCAAACCTCCTCACGCCGGAACAAGCGCTCTGTTTACCAAACCTCTTAACACAGCAAATACATATAAAAAAAATACACACACAAATAATAAAAACAACAACAGCAAGATTAAAAAAGTTGGCGTAGCAGGTTCAGGGAGCCCGTCTGTAATGAAAGAATCAACCCTGACAGCTGTGATACTACATCTGAGCTGACTATTTATTAAATATCCCAGACCAGACGGGATGGCTGAATGAGTTGAGCGTCCGTCTCCTACTTTGGTAGATTGTGGGGTTCAAACCCACAAATCCAAACCCTGGTCGAATCAAACCAATGATTGACACTTGTCACTTCCTAGCCAGGTGCTCGTCATTATTAGGATAGGGAAAGGACTGGTTGGCTGTGTCCGGATAATATGACTGAGGGGGATATCAGGTCATGGTGCCAGCAGCCTGGGTTCCCAGTGGGGCAGCACTATAAAGTCACCATGAGTGCGCACTGTCACAAGTCGCCACCCGTCCTGATATGACCTTACATGTTGCCAGGACGTAAAACTCCAACAACCAACAAACCTATTAAATATCACAAACTCTCGAGGTTGAATGTGAGTCCTTCTACAACTTAATTTTGGCGGGACAGCTCCGGTAAACTGCTAGTAAACCGCCTGCTCGCTATAACGAATGGAGGCGTTGCCAAAAACCAGCGGCGCAGCCAGCAGCGTGTGCATTTCAATCCGATGCATAATTCAATGTTCAGCAACGCACAATGGGGCAAGGAAGAATTTCATTTTTTATCTGTACCTCATAACCGTTCTTTTCTACCAGGACTCGACACCACACCTAGCCCGCCCGTCTTCCCCATTCCTAGCCACCCTCCCCTCCTCCCCTCTCCTCCTGAGCCAGCCTCCCCTCCATCCTCCTACCTAGCCAGCCTCCCCGCATCTCCATTCATCCACCTCTTACCTAGCCACCCTCCCCTCCTCCCCTCTCCTCCCTAGCCACCCTCCCCTCCCGCCTCCTACCTAGCCAGCCTCCCCCCCCCCCATCTCCGTTCCTCCCACCTCTTACCTAGCCACCCTCCCCTCATACCTAGCCACCCTCCCCATCTCCCGCCTCCTATCTAGCCACCCTTACCTCCTCCAGCCTCCTAGCCCACCCCATCTTGTTTGGCTCTGCTGCTCCTAGTATTTCTCTGTGGCTTTTTCTGTCTTTCCCTATCTTTCTTTCTGTCCGGCCTTGGGTCTCTGCCGGTTTCTGTCTTTCTCTGTTTATCTGTGTCTCGTTCTCTCTCCCTCCCCCTCTCTCTCTCTCACCCCCTCTCTCTCTCTCTCTAGCTCCCCCCCCCCCTCCCTTTCTCTCCCCCCCTCTCCCTTTCTCTCCCCCCCTCTCCCTCCTTCTCCCTTCTCTCCCTTTCTATCTTTCTCTCCCCCCCTTTCCCTCTATACCCCCTCTCTCTCGCCGTCTTCCTGTTCCTCTCTGGTCTCACTCCTTCTCTCACTCCCACTCTGACTGAGGTAATGCATATCTGTTGAGGTTATATGAGGCAATTTCTCGAAGCTACGCCAATCAACCAACGCCCGACGGTTGTCAGAGAGCGGCACTTTGCTGGCCGCTTTATGGTTATTATATGTAGAACACTCTGCACATAATAACCCAACCCCATCCGCCAGCACTAACCTAATGCCGTTCACCAACACACACACACACACGTAGACACACACACTCTCAAGCCCTGGTCACATACATGTTAGTGAACGTAGTTGAACGTAGAATAGATTAACGTGGGTCAAACGTGGTGTAAGTATGTTAAACTACGGTGGAAAACGTTAAGGTACGGCAGGTTTTGCCGGAACGTTCAACCACGTTCAACTATGTTCGACTACATTCAACTATGTTCAACTACATTCAACTACGTTCAACTATGTTCAACGTATGTTAGCCTCCTCTATGGTCAACTATGGTTAACTACTCCAAGTACGCTAAAGTATGCTGGAGTACATTAAGAGTATGAAGACTTCGACACAGTACATTAATTAGCCTCTAATGTAGCGCTCTTTTGAACATGTCCAAAGATTAAAAAATCAGAATTCACAGCCCACCTACGTTATTACCAAGTTAGCATGACGGAGAAGTAAGGATGCCGATACATTCAACTACGTTCAACTATGTTAGATTCCACTACGTTAAACTACGTCCAATAACGTGTATGTGACCAGGCCTTAACACAATTCCCACCTTCGCCCCTCATCATTGTCCCTGCACACACAAACACATACACATACGCATACGCAGTTTTCTCCTCTCTTTTTTTCTTCTTCTTTCTTCAATTTTTGTTGTTTATAAATATTTAACCAAATTTATTTCATCCACAGGGTTAGCCTTGAATTTTAAATTACTGCTGATTAAATGACCAAACATGATGTGCATCTGGGTCGGGTGCCCGCTTCCCGGGGGA
Source organism: Branchipolynoe longqiensis (assembly GCA_030323885.1). Classification (NCBI taxonomy): domain Eukaryota; kingdom Metazoa; phylum Annelida; class Polychaeta; order Phyllodocida; family Polynoidae; genus Branchipolynoe; species Branchipolynoe longqiensis. The sequence continues at coordinate 108,071,665 of CM059188.1, read as the reverse complement.
CAGATCGTGGTTTCGATCTCCCGCCGAGTCGAACCAAAAAGCATTAACAAATTGGTACTTGCACCTACCTTACCTGAGGTTTTGGTATTACCAATACTAGTTGTTTGTTTGTTGTTGCATAATGTCCTAGCAATGTCTAAGGTCATATCAGGAGGGGTACCGACTTGTGGCAGTGCGTACTCATGATTTTCTAGTACTGCCCCACTGCGAGATCAGGCCGCCATGACCAAATTTCACACTCAGCCACAGTATCCTGATACTGGGCTCACGATCCTTGCCCTATCCTAGTAATGCCGAGTGCCAGGCTAGGTAGCGACAATTATCAATTTTGTAAGTCATTGGTTTGACTCAGCTGAGATTAGAACTCCTGACCTTCCTCAGGGGAAGCCTCTGCTCTACCGATTCGGCCATCGCGTCCGGTACAAATACTAGGATCGGGCAAACTGGTAGTGTCAAGACACAGTGACTGAGCAGGATAATGGAAAACGGTACCTTGTGTAGCAACAATATATCGCAGCAGGGGCGCGCACTTTCACAAGTCGGTACCCATCCAGATATGCCTAAAATATTCCTAGTACGTAAAACACCAATCACCCAGCTTTTTAATGAAGGTCTTAAGGCCCTGTCACACTGTGCCGTATAGCATCAGCGTATGTGATTTTATGCCAACACATTGGTGTACCCAGGTGTATGCTGGTGCATGGTGAGACAGAGTTATCGGTACGTTTGGCATAAGTAGTATTTGTTAACAGCTCACTGGTGCATGCTGAGACAGAGTTATGGGTACGTTTGGCATAAGTAGTATTCGTTAACAGCCCACTGGTGTATGCTGAGACAAGTTATGGGTACGTTTGGCATAAGTAGTATTTTTGAGCATGTTCAAAATGACCACCATATGACAGCGTGTGTCACATACGTCGGCATACGCTGCAGTGTGACAGGGCCTTTCAGCTGAAGTCAGTTTTTTGTAAAGTGTTTATTCATCTGAATATGACATTTGTCAGCTCTGGAGCACTGGTCTTCCGGCCATCTTACAATTGGAAATTGACAGTCTATATAATCTAAGTTTGATCAATGCTGTATTACTTACAGTACCGATCCTGTAGAATTAAGGGAGTGGCTGGCTCCTGCTGTATAATATACAGCACCAGTCGCTGTGGTTCATGCAAATGGAAATGTCAGTGCCGCAGCACTGGTCTTGAAAACATTTTCTGTGGTGCACCACCCAACACCACACAATTGATACCTGACGGCCTAAGTCTCATTACATTTTGTTGGCATGTGTGCAGTTAGTTTATTCCAATTTCAGTTTCAACTGATGGGAAATGCTAATTTTGAAACACAGGTCCCGGCAACGGTAACAATTTTAGATCTTAATCCAGATTTATTTACATATTTAAATTTAGATTTCCTTAGAAAAAAATGAGAAAATATTAACTGTGTTTCAGCAAGAACAAAAACACATTAATTTCAGCTTAGTTGGTTTATAGTGCTGATTAATTTCAGCTTAGCTGGTTTATAGTGCTAATTAATGTCAGCTTATTTGGTTTATAGTGCTAAGAATGTCAGCTTATTTGGTTCATAGTGCTAATTAATGTCAGCTTAGTTGGTTTATAGTGCTAATTAATGTCAGATTAGTTGGTTTATAGTGCTGATTAAGGTCAGCTTAGTTGCTTTATAGTGCTAATTAATGTCAGCTTAATTGGTTTACATTATATTTACAGTGCTATTTAATATCAGACTAAAGTGGGCAGTCTAAGTCAATTCGGAATGCCAGCGTACCTCCAGCTTGTATATATATGCTAAGTCTAAATGTTTAATGTCCGAAATCGGGTGCGGTGGCCTAATCGATAGAGCATGGGCCTCGCCTGCGGAAGGTTGGGAGTTCAGTTCCTAGTCTAGTCATTCCAATGAGTTTAAAATTGATACTTGTCACTTCCTAGCCTGCCGCTCGGCATTAATAGGATGAGGTAAGGACTGGTTAGCTCAGTGACTGAGTGGGATACTGGGTCATGGTGCTGGCGGCACTATTTCCCAGTGGGGAAGCACTATAAAGTCGCCATGAGTGCACAGTCACAAGTCAGTACCAATCCTGATATTACCTTAGATGTTGCCAGGACGAACAACTCCAACAACCAACCAACCTTAATGACTGAAGCTACCCACCATCACCTCCCACCATTTTCCATGGCCAAGCGCCATGTGCATCTATGTATAGATCTATGCAACCATGTAGATCTATATATCACCTCGGCGCAAGGCTGGGATTATATTGAGATCTGCGTTAGCGCCCTTGTGAAATATTGAAGAGCCCAGGCGAACATTGAATATCTCACACACAAAAAGGTGCCATCTGCATCTATGTATAGATCTATGCAACCATGTATCTATATGTCACCTCGGCCAAGGCTGGGATTATATTGAGATCTGTGTTAGCGCCCTTGTGAAATAGTGAAGAGCCCAGGCGAACATATGTCTATATATCACCTGGGCCGCATTCAGGGTCCGTCTCGGAGGCGCCTCGGCGACGTCTCAGCGACGTCTCGGCGATGCTTTTTGGCTTATTTCCATTCAGAGTGCGTCTCGGCGACGTCTCGGAGATGCCTCTCTTTCCAGACTGGAAGTGAAAAGCGCCTCGAAAATGGCCGCCGCATGCAGTGGTTTCATCCAATCAGAGCGCATCATTTCGATTGCAAATGGCCGCCGCCTATGGGGGCAGCCATTTTCGAGGCGACCAACTGCTGTTGTCGTTCAGACTAGCATGACGTCATCGGCGCCTCCGAGACGGACCCTGAACGCGGCCCTGGGCGCAAGGCTGGGATTATATTGAGATCTGCATTAGCGCCCTTGTGAAATATTGAAGAACCCAAGCGAACATTGAATATCCCACACACAAAAAGGCACCATCCAGTGTTCGCACATATTGAGACGCAGCGTCCTCTAATGGCGGAGTGGCGAAAGAGGAGTCAGACGCCACGCGGTGGAGTAATCTGTGGATTCAGGGGAAAGCCATATAGCACGCCACGGTGGGGCGGGCGGGAGGGGGTCTGTGTACCAAGCATGATGGCAGGGTTCGAAGGAGGGAGGAGGGAAGATGCGACGGGGAGGGTGGAGGAGGGGAGGGGGGGGAGATGGAGATAGGGGAGACAGAGGAGACAGGAGACGGAGGAAGGAAGAGACGGAGGAGAGAGGAGATGGAGGAGGGAGGAGGGAGGAGATGGAAGAGGGAGGAGAGGGAGGGAGGGAGGAGGGATGGAGGGGGAGGACGGAAGGGGGAGGGGGGACGGAGGGAGGGAGGAGGGAGGGGAAGAGGGAGGACGGAGGAGGGAGGAGAGAGGATGGAGGAGGAAGCAGACAGAGGAGGGAGGAGAAGATGGAGGAGAGAGAAGATGGAGGAGAGAGGAGATGGAGGAGAGAGAGGAGAGGGAGGAGATGGAGATGGGATGAGGGAGGAGCAGAGAGGAGGGAGAAGGAGGGAGGAGGACGGAGGAGGGGAGATGGAGGAGGGAGGAGGGAGATGGAGGAGGGAGGAGATGGAGGAGGGAGGAGATGGAGGAGGGAGGAGATGGAGGAGGGAGGAGGTGGAGGAGGGAGGAGATGGAGGAGGGAGGAGGGAGGAGGGCGGAGGATATGGAAGAAACGGACAATGAGACGGGAGGCAGAAGAGGGGGAGATTGAGGAGATTGAAGAGGAAGCAGAGGAGGAAACAGAGGTGGAGGAGGAGGAAGCACAGGGGGAGGAGGCTGAAGGTAATGTGGTGGAGGAGGGACGGTGGGGGAAGGAGGAGAGTATGCGGAGGAGGTCGGAGGCGGATGAGTGGGGAAGATGGGGGGGGGGGGGGCAGAGGAGAAAGAGGCAGAAGGGGAGGATGGGAAGGAAGCGGAGTAGGCTGGTTGTTAGAGTTTAACGTCCTAGCAACATATAAGGTCATATCAGGATGGGTACCGACTTGCGGCAGTGCGCACTAATGGCGACTCTATAGGAGAAGCGGGGTGGGTGGAGGAGGAGGGAGAAGCTGGGGGGGGGGGGGTATTAGACATACTAAGCTTGTCGTACTTTAGGCACGTCCCACCAACATGGAGTGTGGTAGAGTTGCGTGAACAGGGGATCAGAGATGTGAGCTATTTCCGGCAGGGTTGTATGTACCCCGAGACGGGGGGGGGGGCGGGGGGGGGGGGATGTCGTACCAACAGCTCACAGAACACCTGCAATACACACCGGCCGCGGTGGATGCATCGGTAGAGCGCAGGCCTCCCGTGCGGGAGATCAGGAGTTCAATTCCCGGTTGAGTCAAAGCAATGACTTACAAGATGGATGCTTGTCACTTCCTAGCCTGGCGCTCTGCATCAATAGGATAGGGCATGGACTGGTTAGCTCAGTGTCATGATAATGTGACTGGATGGGATATCGGGTCATCGTGCTGGTGGCTTGATTTCCCAGTGGGGCAGCACTATAAAATTGCCATGAGTGTGCATTGTCACAAGTCGGTACTCATCCCTGATATGACCTTAGATATTGCCAGGACATAATAACTCCAACAAGCAACCAACCAACCTGCACTAGAGGCAATTCGTTTAACCAGTTACTCCCATTTTCAGCTAACTGTGTTTCAATGCAATTAATGTCCAGTTTATTAAACAGCAAACGCATGTTCTCCATTGGCAGAAATCGGACAGGCAAATAAATAATATGAAATTGAGAAATTGTATTTCGATCATTTGGGTGGCAATGTGTAAATGGCTCCTTGTGCCACGGGGTACACCCTGAACACATCACGTGTGGGTAGGACAGACCCTAGTTTATTTATACTACCTTTCGCCCAATACTTTTTCTGGGTTTTTATTAAGGGTTGTTTTTTTCTGCGGGGCGGGGGGGGGGGGGGAGTTACGGGGGTACTTGGGGGGGGGGGGGGGGGGGGGGGGGGGACCGCATCAGGTGTATTGGAAAGAAAACACGAACAAAGAATGCTTTTAAAAAATCCCTCTTATTGTCCCAACAAACAGTTGGGCCGCATGCCGTTATGACTAAGCGTATGTGTTGCTCAAGTCAAGACAGTTGTGGGATTTTCAGGACTGCTTGCCCAGAGCCCCTCCCCTGACTCTACACCACTGTGAGCAGCACCTGAACGCTGAAGATGCTGGAATCATGGGCAAGTATGGAGTGAGTTGCTCAGATCATAGTAACACATACATAGCTGCGAGTGACTCTGAGCAGCTCATAACTGTCAGCAGCTCATAACTGTTAGCAGCTCATAACTGTCAGCAGTTCATAACTGTCAGCAACTCATGACTGTCAGCAGCTCACAACTGTGAGCAACTCATAACCGTGAGCAGCTCATAACCGTGAGCAGCTAATAACTGTGAGAAGCTCATAACTGTGAGCAGCTCACAACAGCAAGAAGCTCGTAATCGCGAGCAGTTCATAACCGTCAGCAACTCATAACTGTCAGCAGCTCATAACCGTGAGCAGCTCATAACCGTGAGCAGCTCATAACCATGCACAGCTCATAACTGTCAGCAGTTCATAACCGTGAGCAGCTCATAACTGTGAGCAGATCAAAACTGTGAGCAGTTCATAACTGTCAGCAACTCATAACCGCGAGCAGCTCACAACAGTGAGAAGCTCATAACCACGAGCAGTTCATAACCGTCAGCAGCTCAAAACTGTGAGCAGTTCATAACTGTCAGCAACTCATAACTGTCAGCAACTCATAACCGTGAGCAGCTCATAGCTGTGACAGTGTGAGCAGTTCATAACTGTCAGCAGCTCAACACTGAGAGCAGTTCATAACTGTCAGCAACTCACCTGTCAGGAACTCATAACTGTGAGCAGTTCATAACTGTGAGCAGCTCATAACTGTGAGCAGTTCATAACTGTGAGCAGCTCATAGCTGTGAGCAGTTCATAACTGTGAGCAGCTCATAACTGTGACCAGTTCATAACCGTGAGCAGTTCATAACTGTGAGCAGTTCATAACCGTGAGCAGCTCAAAACTGTGAGCAGTTAATAACTGACAGCAACTCATAACTGTCAGCACCTCAACCATAAGCAGCTCATAACTGTGAGTAGCTCATAACTGCAAGCACAGACACTGCGCTTTTTGTATCCTAGGGTCATAACTACACTGGACACGAAGGCAGTGTAGGGGCGGGAGGTGGTGAAGGTGCGTGGAACAGGAGGTGGGCGGAGGACAACATGCACCCTGGAGGTATAATGAGCAGCAGGCAACCTCAGTCCCAAACCCGAGCCGCTCCAGTAGCTCCAGGCTCCCTTGTCCTGAGGACATGCTGGAGGCTGGCACTTGTACAGCAATAAACCTCTCAAGATGTCACCCATCCTTCTTGGTACTGCACTGCCTGCAGGAGCTACATGTGTGCACACTCAGCCTCTCCCCAGACAGGCACTCAATGCTCACCTTCCGGGAACCAGCAGGCCACACTGACGGAGCATTATTATTTTTATATATTTTATAGTAAAACAATTTTTTTTTAAATATTACCATCATGATCATCATCATCATCATTATTATCATCTTTTTTCTTTAAAAAAAAAGTATTATTATTATCATCATTATTTTTATTTCTTAGTTTAGTGGTGGTGTTGGTGGTGGTGGTGGTGGTGGTATAGTGGTAGTGGTAGTGGTAGTGGTAGTGGTGGTAGTAGCAGCAGCAGCAGCAGTAGTAGAATCACAAATTTTTAGACTTGACGCCACCTTCCCGGGTGTTTGGCATCAGTAGGATAGGGAGAGTACTCGATAGCTCACTGTCAGGATAATGGGATATGCGCAGCTTGCTTCCGGTTTATTTGGGTTTGAGGTCCCATCAACATTTAAACCTGGACAGTCCGATGAAAGCGTCAAATTGTCTAAACCAAAACACTTATCTAGATTTGCTCCTACATATCCAAATCTATGATATTGGTGCACTTCTTGAAAATTTGTTGTTGAATAGAAGGGAATAGTAGGTGAATTTAATACTGTAGTGGTCTGCACTGACCTCTCAGGCAAGTAACCACATAGACAGGTAGGCGTGGGGAGTGTATTGATATCAGGGAGCCTAGGTGGTGTAATGGTTAGCACACTGGCCCGGAATGTAAAGAGATGTGGGTTCGAGTCCCGCTCTAGGCACAATATTTCCCATTTTCATCACCCCCACGACACTGGTTACCGTGATCAGGATCCTGTACAAGCTTTGCGCTGTATGGTTGTTGAACCTACCCTGTGTATGTATGTGTTAGTGCATTGCCTGTATGTATGTAATTGTAAGCATTACAAGACTTACAATTCCAGGGGGACGAGTGTAGTGGTCTGCACTGACCTCTCAGGCAAGTAACCACATAGACAGGTAGGCGTGGGGAGTGTATTGATATCAGGGAGCCTAGGTGGTGTAATGGTTAGCACACTGGCCCGGAATGTAAAGAGATGTGGGTTCGAGTCCCGCTCTAGGCGCAGTATTTCCCATTTTCATCACCCCCACGACAATACTATAATAGAACATGTTTACCACTGAAGTCTCTGCTGTGGTGTCCAGCATTTCGACATGCACACAGAAATCAAATTGATATGTTTTCAGTTCAAATATCAGTTCATATCACTAAAGATAATCTTTTATAATAAAAGTTAAGTGAAAGTAAAGTGAATGTAGATTATAACAATCAACCTAATAATTATATATCTCAGAAATATGGCAGAAACTCAAAACCATCGAACTATGCAAATTTTAACTAAGGTCGCAGCAGGATGGTCGCCGACGTGTGACAGGACGCGCGCATGTGGACTTCATAGTGCTGCCCCTCAGGGATACATACACCAGCGCTAGTACTAGTAGCAGGCTGGTTATGACAGAACTATTGCTCGATATTCCACTCAGTCAGATTATCCTGACACTCGAGATAAGCACTCCACGGCGAGGGGAGGGAACATGTGGTCCAGGGGGAATGGGGGGGGGGCTGGATTTGGGGATCCAGATACGGGATCCCAAAGCCCAGGAGGAGCCTGGATCAAATGAAGGACATCGCCTGCCCACAATCTGCCACCGCAGGGCCTCACTTCCCCATCACTACAGAGCCCGTCTACTAACAATTCAGTAAAACGCAGGCTTCCAGTGCGGAAGGTCGGGAGTTCGAATCCCAGCTGAGTAAAACCAATGACTTATACAATCGAAACTTGTCGTTACCTAGCCTGGTGCTCGGCACTAATATTAATAGGATAGTGCATGGACTGGTTAGCACAGTGCCAGGATAATGCGACTGTGTGAGATGCTAGGTCATGGTGCTGGTGGCCTGGTCTCCCAGTGGGACAGCACTATGAAGTCACCATGAATGCGCACTGTCACAAGTCGATAGCTGTCCTGATAGTGATATTATGACCTTTGGTGTTGCTAGGATGTAAAACAACAAACAAAACAAACAAACATTGGTACGACGATAATAGTAGGGATGATTACATTATGATTACTAGATATTGCTATAATTTATAGGCTCGTCACATATTCAAACTGACATGTTGCAACTGTATTCAAATGACCGCAGAATAGGACACTTCCATTCATATTTTAATATCTTAATGTAAGAATGTGGGGCTACCCGAAACGCTTTTCCCGCCCCTGTGAGCCAGTAATGTAATTTATCATTGACTATTAATTTTATTTCACCGTTTAAAGCAGCATACAAATTGATGCAAAGCCGGTAGGTGCAGGATGGGTAGGTGTGGAATGGGTAGGTGGAGAATGGTTAGGTGGAGAATGGGTAGGTGCAGAATGGTTAGGTGGAGAATGGTTAGGTGGAGAATGGGTAGGTATGGGTAGGTACAGAATGGGTAGGTGGAGAATGGGTAGGTGGAGAATGGTTAGGTGGAGAATGGTTAGGTGGAGAATGGGTAGGTGGAGAATGGGTAGGTACAGAATGGGTAGGTGGAGAATGGGTAGGTGGAGAATGGGTAGGTGGAGAATGGGTAGGTTGAGAATGGGTAGGTACAGAATGGGTAGGTGGAGAATGGTTAGGTGGAGAATGGGGAGGTGAAGAATGGTTAGGTGGAGAATGGTTAGGTGGAGAATGGGTAGGTAGAATGGTGTGAGAAGGTAGGCGCAGAATGGTTAGGTGGAGAATGGTTAGTGGAGAAATGGGTAGGTGGAGAATGGGTAGGTACAGAATGGGTAGGTGGAGAATGGGTAGGTGGAGAATGGGTAGGTGCAGAATGGTTAGGTGGAGAATGGTTAGGTGGAGAATGGGTAGGTGGAGAATGGGTAGGTTGAGAATGGGTAGGTGGAGAATGGGTAGGTGAAGAATGGTTAGGTGGAGAATGGTTAGGTGGAGAATGGGTAGGTGGAGAATGGGTAGGTACAGAATGGGTAGGTGGAGAATGGGTAGTTACAGAATGGGTAGGTGGAGAATGGTTAGGTGGAGAATGGGTAGGTGAAGAATGGTTAGGTGGAGAATGGGTAGGTGGAGAATGGGTAGGTTGAGAATGGGTAGGTACAGAATGGGTAGGTGGAGAATGGGTAGGTACAGAATGTGTAGGTGGAGAATGGGTAGGTGGAGAATGGGTAGGTACAGAATGGGTAGGTGCAGAATGGGTAGGTGCATGATGGGTAGGCGCATGATGGGTAGGTGCAGAATGGGTAGGTGCAGAATGGGTAGGTGCATGATGGGTAGGTGCATGATGGGTAGGTTCAGAATGGGTAGGTGCAGAATTTGTAGGCGCATGATGGGTAGGTGCATGATGGGTAGGTTCAGAATGGGTAGGTTCAGAATGGGTAGGTGCAGAATGGGTAGGTGCAGAATGGGTAGGTGCATGATGGGTAGGCGCATGATGGGTAGGTAAAGAATGGGTAGGTGCAGAATGGGTAGGTGCATGATGGGTAGGTGCATGATGGGTAGGTTCAGAATGGGTAGGTGCAGAATTTGTAGGCGCATGATGGGTAGGTGCATGATGGGTAGGTTCAGAATGGGTAGGTTCAGAATAGGTAGGTGCAGAATGGGTAGGTGCAGAATGGGTAGGTGCAAAATGGGTAGGTACCCATTGGGTAGGAGGATGCTATGTGAAACGGCTCTGTGTGTGAAGTTTACATCAAACTCCAAATGTGAAAGTCAGCCATGATAGATAATCTCTTAAGTTTCGATTACAATGGTCTGATGTGTCTAATTAGCGCAGCTCACGATCCCTGTTGGCATTTACAAGCAAAATTGCACATGGCTGAAAAGAGATGAGGAACGGCGCTGAAAATTGCATATTGAGACAAATGAAAATGTGAAAAAAGCAACAACAGAAGCAACCAAGACAGCTCATGTAGTTTTCTAATGAGCTACGTACGATTTGTATAGGTTATGATATTTGTATAGAATATCATATTTCTATAGTTAATTATAGTTACATATATAATTCTATTCATCCATATCATCGAATAGGCTAATATTATTTCCCCTCCTCCTTCTCTCGTCTTTATTTGTGGAATATCGGTGTCAGTGTTAGTAAGCAGTGCCCTACTACCTATGTGGGCGGGTGACTGGCTGTCTGCTTGGAGGATCAGTCATAGAACACCACTCGGGGTAATCAGGGGCAGGGCGGGGACGCTACTCTAGAAGCGAGAACTGAATTAGGTTAGAATTGGATTGAAGTGAACGTCACTGCACGTTCCAAATATTGCTATTTACGTGGTATTTCCCCTCCTCCTTCTCTCGTCTTTATTTGCGGATTATCGGTGTCAGTGTTAGTAAGCGGACCCCTACTACCTATGTGGGCGGGTCACTGGCTGTCTGCTTGGAGGATAAGTCCTAGAACACCACTCGGGGTAATCAGGGTCAGGGCGGGGACGCTACTTGGGAAGCGAGAACTGAATTAGGTTAGAATTGGATTGAATTGAACGTCGCTGCACGTTCCAAATGTTGCTTTTTTTTAAGGTGGTATTTTTGTCCACCTCGTTGTCGTCAGTGTGTGGATGGGTGGTATGCGTCAGTTGGCAGAAGGCAGAATTGCAGTGATTGCCTTGCGTCGCTGTTTATTGGAATTTAATCAGGGAAAAAGGCTGATACTAATGAACTGATAAGGAAACATACTTCGCGCCTGTATTACTTTAGTATTAGTGCATTGCTTAGTATTCATGGTGGATACTGTAGACACAGGATGGGATGGCCGAACAGGAATAAGTAGAAGGACGCGCCTTTGAACACCGACCGACCAACTCAAGCCAATGACTTACAACATGTATACTTGTTGATACCTAGCCTAGTACTTCGCATTAATAGGATAGCACAAGGACTGGTTTGCTCAGTATCAGGATAATGTTGCCATGCATTACAACGAGCCGACTGCATGGATAGAAATCAACCTCTTAGTTTGACCCTAAATATATACACGCCTATATCCTATACACGCCATATTAATGGCAAAGACATTAAACTAATTGTGAACTTATACTGGACACAACGTGCATTTATAAAAATGGAGCAGGGCCTATCGGATGAAATTATGATTAAACGAGGAGTTCGACAGGGGTGTGTATTGTCACCATGTCTATTTAACCTGTACACAGAGATGATTTTCAGACACATTGAAGATTGCAAGGGAGTGACAATAGGTGGCATGAACGTCAACAATCTTAGATATGCCGATGACAGTGTAATACTAGCAGACAGTGAGAAAAACTACAAGATATAGTGAATAGAATCAATAAAGCTGGAATACTATTCAACATGAAGATGAATGCCAGGAAGACCAAAACAATGGTTATAAGTAAAAAGACAGATAAACCAAATGTCAATATAACCATAGATGGCACAAACATAGAACAAGTATCCGAATTCATATATCTCGGACAAAAGATTACAAATGATGGGAGATGTGAGGAAGAAATTAAAAGAAGGATAACAATAGCCCGAACAACATTCTCCAAAATGTATAGAGTGTTAACATCAAGTAAGATATTAATACAAACAAGGAAGCGTATTCTTCAGTGTTATGTGTGGTCTACTCTAATGTATGGGGCAGAGACATGGACAATCTCTAAGAAAATGTACAAACGTTTAGCAGCATTTGAGATGTGGACTTATCGAAGGATGATGAAAATATCATGGACAAAGAAGATCACCAACAAAGAAGTTCTCAGAAAAAATTAAAAATAAGAAAAGCTTGTTTGCCACTATACAGACAAAGAAACTTATTTATTTTGGCCACATCATTCGTCAGAGTTCAATATACCGTACATTGTTGGAAGGGAAGGTGAATGGCAGCAGAGGGAGAGGGAGACCAAGAACATCATGGTTTACAAATATTTCACAGTGGACAGGCTTGAATTATTCACAGTCTATCAGAACAGCACAACATCGGGACAAGTGGAGAACCATTGCATCCAACCCTCGACTAGAGGATGGAACTATTGATTGATTGATATCCTATAGGTAAAACCTCTCTAAATCGACCACCATGGGACCGACGTTAAATGGTCCATTTAGGGACGTGGTCGGCTTAGGGAGTTACAATATCCTTACAATTGTATTGGTGGGACCCAAATAAAGCGATTGATATAAGGGAGTGGTCGATCTCTGGAGAGAGGTCTTACTGTATCTACAAAAATACTGTTGACTCCGTGTATAGGCAGGCACACTATCCTTTTGTAGAAAGTATTCTCCAAATCTCGGCAATATAAAATACTATACAGTGCGCATGTATTTATAACGAATTGTATAACTATAAGTGTATATTATACTATACCAAGAGAAGATACATTTGTTGCTACTCTTTCTTTCTTTAAAAAACAAAAAACCCGCACAAGTCACAAGTGACATATCTAATCATGAAATGTGCAGTTTTAATCAAGTTCCTAAAGTACAAACAGCCCACATTTTGCCTGGAAGCTCTCTACACACTATCTCTTAGGTGCACATCAGCTGATAACAGCCGGCTAGACACGCTGTCTCTACACACGCACATGCGCATCCGACAAGGACATCCGTGCGCTTCCGGTTGAGAAGATAGCTTCTGCACATTCATTATAAGTCGTAGTTCCTGGAACATAACAGCCATTTGGCACGCATGTACACGTATGTGCTATATAACATGTTCAAGGTCCGTACACAAGTGAACATATGGAATTCGCGGCTATCTATATCAAGGCTTTTCAAGGCTGTTTTTTATAGGAATTCAAGACTATTTTCATTAAGACAAAAACAAGAATAACGAACATCGATTTTTGACTACTTTACCTCAGTGGGGACAGTTTAATGGAATTCAAGGATTTTCAAAACCAATTACCAAAAAGAGATTAAATTAAAGACTTCTCAAGGCCTTGAAAACGGCAAATGAAGTTCAAGACTTTCCAGGCCCCGTATGGACCCTGCATATTATGCAATTATAAATAACGAACGTGTTCAAATAATGTACTATATATCTCTATTTCGCATATTGTCCCGTTCCGTTGCCCTGCAGACTGGCACCATCTGGTGTCATTTCCTATACATTAAATGTCATTGCTCGATATGGGCTTTTAGGTACGAGTGGATATATCTGTGCATTAATGAGAATGCTTATGAAGAAGCCCCTACTGTGCGATTGGTTTAATGATGGACTGTATATCTGGATATCTTCTATTTTGTATCAAATCTATTAAATGTCTGCATATTTTCCAATCTGTGCATAGTCTGTCATGGTCATATTTCATGAGTGGTTAATATTTGCACTGCCCATTTATTTCCAATGGATATCACATCAAAACTTGCCATACTGAATGAAATAAAGCCTTTCTTGTGTGTGTATATATATATATCCTCCAGATATATATAAATTGTCCATAGCGAGTGGCGGTTGGCAGCCCAGTAGTTACAATGGGGGCCAGTGGAGGCGCCACTGTCAGTTAGTGGAGGAAGCAATATACAAAATGCGTACAACAATATAGACAATAAATTCCTTTTCACACCTTTGTACTCGCATTATTCGTTATACACCATATTTATATATGTATATTACTGAATGTTATATACTTAATATTCATATATATATGTGATGTATAATGCATTATTCGAGTATAAATGCAAGGGTAACATGTACATCCTATATTTCCTCGTGTGCATTGGTGGAGCGCCCCCCCCCCCTCCCAGCTGTCGGGTATTGCCTCACGTCACACTCTGGAGGAATATATATATATATATGAGATGCATAACACATTACGCAAGTATAAAGGCACAGGGAAGGGAATTAGTGTTATTAAATTATATATTATTATTCTGTACTAACTACTATGCCTCATTGACTCCACCCATGTGACTAGTGGCGCTGCCACCAGACTTCTTCGTCACTAACGCACTGGAGGATATATGGGTGTTATATATATGTGGGTGTTGTATATATATGTGTGGGCGTTTTATATACATGGGTGAGTTTGAAGGTGAAAGCGATGCATGACCATCACGCGCTAACCACAGATTTTCTGTCACTGCGCGCGCATGTATCTGACCCCCCCCCCCCCACACACACACACCCGCCCCCCCATCCCCTCCCACACCCCGCCTTCCGTTACAACCAGCTCTGCGGAAGGACCATACCTTTAATGAAGCTGTGAGTCGGCCTTCTGATGTCGGCATTCATCCTGCAGACGCTACGGTTACTGAAGGCACCTGTGGCATTCATCATTATGACCGGCCTGCACACAGGGCATGCGCAGTGTGTGCGAACAGTGTGGTCATAATGAGGCGTTATCCCCAGCCTGCACACCAGGCATGCGCAGTGGGTGCAAACAGAGCTACAGGGCGGTCATAATGGCCGTAATCGATTAACACGACCCGGGCGACTCGGGTCACCCGAGTCGTCAGAATTTCAAATCGAACACCGCGAGTGGAGTCGACAAAAACACGTGCCGTGTGCAAAACGACCCGACGCCAGTAACCCACCTCTTGGCTGGGGTTTGCTGGAAGATGGCCTGAGCTGGTACCTGTAGGATAACAGCTACCACTACAAGATTGTTTTAATGCTTTTTTTTAAATAACCCAGATTGTCAGCTTATACGATCCTAAAATACTTTAAATCCTATTTTGCTGTACTTATATTGGTTATTAAAACAAATAATTAGGTTTTAGATTAAGCCACCATTTTTTTCACCCCGAGCGTGCAGAAGCTTATTCGGTTATTCGACCCGAGTCTGCAGGATGTGCGCATGCGCCAAAAAGTGGCTCGGGTGACCAGAGTCGATTAATCGATTACGCCCAATGAGGCATTATGACCGGCCTTCACACCGGGCATGCACAGTGTGTGCAGACAGCGCTACACGGGAGTCGTAATGAGGCATTATCCCCGGCCTTAACACCGGGCATGCACAGCGTGTGCAGACAGCGCTACACGGCGGTCATAATGAGGCATTATCCCTGACCTGCACACCAGGCATGCACAGTGTGTGCAGACAGCGCTTCACGGCAGTCATAATGAGGCATTATCCCCCGCCTTCACACCGGGCATGCACAGTGTGTGCAGACAGCGCTACACGGGAGTCGTAATGAGGCATTATCCCCGACCTGGACACCGGGCATGCGCAGTGTGTGCAGACAGTACTACATGCGCAGCAGTGATGCTATGCTGCCAGCCACCTTGTTAATCACTGTGTCAGCCTTCTACTCACACCCGGCCCGGCCTTCTCCTTCATCCACGCCCAGATGGGTTTTTTTTTTTGTTTTTTTTATTGAGGCTGTATTTATACTGTCCATAGCATATAAGCCTGGGTATTCAGGCTTGTTTTCAATGCTGGCCAGCTGTAGTGTTGGTGTTGTCTTATCACACAGTAGCTGCTGATAAGGTATTTGATTGCCTGTATTTCAGTAGCAGATAGATAGTTGGTTGGTCTGGTTAGTACTATAGTAGTCTATGTTAATTTTTTTGGATTTTCTTGGCATATATGTGCTTTATTTTTTCTACTCTTATTTCTAGACTAGCCTACTCCTATTTACATATCATAGGCTTGTACGCAGCTGTGAGGTGTGTTATCTGGGTGCTTTTGGTATTGTTACCTTCCATTGGGCGTCTCGCTGGTGGGCCGTGACATGTATCACCTGCCCCTTTGCGGTGCAGCTTAGTTGGGGGTTCCTAGCCTTATTTTGCACAGATATTTTTTGTATGTTTTTAGGTCAGGAATTTGTCGTTCCTTTACTGTTTGGGCATTCCACACCTTGGCAGCCATTTCTAGCGTGCTTCTCTCGTGAGCTTTTATTTGGCTTCTGGTCTGCTTTAGTAGTGGCGCATTATTTGCTCTAGTTGCCCTTTGTGGTTTTGTTAGGAGTTTATTGTCTTGACTATAGCTGTATGCTAATGTTTTCAGATGAATTATTCTCCTATTTTCTAGCAATTTTACTTTGGTTCTTTTGTGTATGTCATAGGTGGGGTGCAGCTTGTCTACTCTGAGGCAGATTTTCAGGGCTCTGTTCTGTAGTGTTTGCAGTTTTTTTAGAAGTTCTTTCTTTGCACCCATGTAGTTTACATCTCCATAGTCAAAATAGGGTAGCACCATGCCCTTGAAGATTTTTATTGACATTTCTTGTGTCATGTAGTCTCTTAGCTTTGCAAATAGCCACAGTTTGTGGTTTACCTTTTGGACAATTTTGTTTATACATAGGTTGTAGTTTAGTTGGCTGTCCAACTCAAGGCCTAGGTATTTGTAATGGTCTACATTTTCTAGTGTTTGGCTTCCTAGCTTACAGTGTAGTTTTCTTTCTGGCATTTGTTTATGCGAGAAGAGAACTGTTTTTGACTTGCTTGTGTTGATGGTTATTTTGTTGGACTCACACCACTCATCCAGTTTTAGTAGGAGCTTGTTTAGTTTAGTTATTACCTCCTCTTCTGTGGTGCCGTTTGCATATATGACTGTGTCATCTGCATATAGTTGGAGGCATTCGGTTTGTAACCATTTTTCAAGATCGTTTATGTAGATTATAAAGAGCAGTGGCCCTAGCACTGACCCTTGGGGTACACCACATGTGACAGGTTGGTTGTCTGATAGTGTATTGTTTATTTTTGTTCTCTGTTGCCTGTCTTTCAGGTAGCATTTTATCCAGTCCATAGTGTTGGATTTTATGCCCATGGATTCTAGTTTTTCCAATAGTATGTTATGGTCTACTGTATCGAATGCTTTGCTGAAGTCAATGAAGGCTGCTCCAACTAATTGTTTTTGGTTCATTGACGCCAATATGTCATTTGTTAGGTTAGCTATTGTTTTAGATGTGGAGTGCAGTTTCCTGAAACCTCCTTGTCTTTCGTTTAGTATATTGTTTTTTTCCAGGTGTTCATTTATGTGTCTATGTAGCACTTTTTCAATGAGCTTGCCTGGGGTTTGAAGAATCGATATTGGCCTGTAGTTTCCCATGTTTTGTTTGTCTCCACTTTTGTGGATAGGGGTAATGGTTGCCATTTTCCAGGCTGAGATAAAATGCCCCTGTTCAAAGGAGATGTTGAATAGGTCGACTATAGTGGCTGGGATGGCTTGGAGTGCCTCTTTCAGCATTTTGGTTGGTATTTCGTCTATTCCACTTGGTTTATTTGTGTCTATGTCATTTATTAGTTTTTTTACTTCTATTATATCTGTTTTGCAGGTGGGGATTTCATTCTGCACAGTTCCTGATCTATTTTCCCACCTTTTTTTAAATTTTCCTGACAGCGTTTGTCCTATTGTGGCAAAGTGCGTGTTCAGTTTGTTTGCTGCATCTTTGTCTGAGAGTATTGTCCCTTCGTTATCTTGGAAGGTTGTGTGCTCTTCTTTGTTATTTTTGGGGAATAATAGGTCTACATTCTTCCAGAATCTGTTTGTATTGCTTCCCCAGTCTCTGTCCTGCTTTATTATGTATTTCTTTTTTGCTGTTCTCACAGCTTTGAGAGAGTGGTTTCTGGCAATATGGTAGGCCAGTTTGTCTTCTATAGTTTCTGTGAGCTTTGCTTTATTACCCAGTTTACTTTTGGCTATGATGAGCGTTAGCAGGTCATTGTCTACCCAGGGGTCCTGGTTTTTTTGTATTTTTATTTTCTTAATGGGGCACATCTCGTCAGCTGATTTTCTTATTTCTGCGATGATGTTGCCCCAATAGATATTAACATCATCTCTGTTTTGTGTGATGTTGTTTATGTTTTGGTGCAGATGATTTTTTAATGCATCTTCTGAGTAGTTTTTTAGGGACCTGCCCATCTTATACTCATAGTGATTTGTGCTTTTTAGTTTTTTCCTTGTTACATATATTAGCTCATGATCACTTATACCCCAGCTCCTGGTGCCCCATTTAGTGGCGTGGTTTGAGTTGGTTAGTATTAGGTCAATTGTGGTGCTATTTTTACTGAGCCTTGTTTTTTCAGTGATGAGCTGTTGTAGGCCTAAGATTTTGATTGTGGTTTGCAGCATTAGTTTGTTTTTATCATTGCTGTTGTAATTTACATTAAAGTCTCCTAGTATGAAGATTTCTGCCTTTGTCAGTTTTTTTATGGTGTTTATGCTCTTCTCTAGGGCTTCAATGAAGAGTTCAATTTCCCCTGATGGAGGTCTGTAGAGGCTTGCTATGGCTATATTTGCTTGCTTTTCTTTTTTTTTTTTTTTTTTTTAAATTCTTTTTTTAGTTGGGTTACTGGGGTTTATTGACTTAGCAATGTTGGCTGGTTGGTTGGTGGAGCTTTACGTCCTGGAAGCATCTAATGTCATATCAGGATGGGTACCAACTTGTGAAAGTGTGCACCCATGGTGACTTTACAGTGCTGCCCCACTTGGAGACCAGGTCCCAAGCACCATGACCTGATATCCCACTCAGTCACATTATCCTGACACTGAGCCAACCAGTCCTTGGCTTATCCTATTAATGCTGAGCGCCAGGCTAGGAAGCAACAGGTATCAATTTTATGTCATTGATTTGACTTGACGGTGAACCGAACTCCTGAGCACGCGAGGCCCGCGCGCTACCGATTCGACCACCGCACCCGGTAGTTATGTCTAAGGTCACATATTGACTTGCGAGAGTGTATATATAATCAGTGCGAAGTTCATAGTGCTGCATGACTAGAATACTATCCCGACCCACGCTATCCTACATTATCCTGCCATTGAGCAAACCAGTCATTCCTCTACACTAGTAATATTCAGCGCCAGGCAAGATAACGCCAAGTGTCAATTTGGTGAGTCTCAGCATAGTTCGACTCTGTTGAGGATTGATCAATTGGGACCTGCAAAGCAAAGCAAGCTGGGTCACTAACCATACCGCCATCCCGTCTGGTTCGCTTTCTTATGTATTGTTTTGGATAACCACTAGAAATCTATCGAATGGCCTTCTATTGAAAGTTGTGTGTGCTTTATTTGCTACAACTGAAATAGCAAAACCCTGACTTGTTAAATTGCTTTTTAAGTGTAGGTGCGTGTGTGCGTGTGCGTGTGCGTGTGCGTGTGCGTGTGCAATGACAAACACAAGCAGAGCCCTCATGTCGCAAAAAGCTATGGAAACTACCCATCCCCATCCTCATCCACACCCCCTCCCCAAACCCCACTACCCACCCTGCCACTCAACTGTTTGAGACTAGACTGAATGTGCTATGGGAAATCACTATAAAGTAAAGGACTGTATATGGATGGTAGAAGTCACACTCACAGTATGTCGCTGTAGTAATGACTCCTATTCACCACAGTGTGCAGGTGGTGGGCACGAGAAGTGAGAGGAGGTGGGGGGGGGGGGGGGGGGGGAGAAGGGCATACTTGAAGGAAGGAGAACAACAACTTCAACATCCTACAACAGCACACACCACCGTATAAAACAAGTACAGTAAAACCTCTCTAACCAACCACCTCCACAGATCGACCACTCCCCTATATCGATCACTTTATTCGGGTCCCAAATGATCGCCGATACAATAACATCGCAATGAAATGAAAAACTCCCTAAGCCGACCGGTTTACCTAAATGTACCATTTAAAGTCGGTCCCATGGTCGGTCGATTTAGAGAGGTTTTACTGTACACGTATGTATGCAGCGCGCTCCTCGCCCAGAAGGCTGATGATGCATACATTTACATAACCGTATAGAGGGGTATGTAATGACATCACAAGACAACTTTCGGTGGCCATATTGGATTACATACAGAAGGCTTGCAACTGCCTACACTGTGCTCATGTACTGATTTGTTGGTTTATTTGTCACTGTTTTGGGCAGTTTGGCCTCAGAAGTTGTTGCTAAAGCGATGTAAGTAAACACATTGGATGTAAACTGCCCAGAACCTCCCAGAACACAAGAAAACTCTGTTCTACTGCATCTGCATGCATTCGAAACATGGCTAGGGAGGGTGCTCATAATCCAACATGGCTGGCCACTGACCGCTGACTGCTGAGTGATGACGTCACGTGCACTACCTCTATACTTCAGGTGGTCTTGGCTGCAGTGTTTGTGGTGCTTGAAGGTCGTTAGCTCAGTGTGTGGAGGGTATGGGGAGAGCAGGTGTCGCCGAGTCATTAAGCTAATACATATCCAATTTACATGATAGGCGAGCGGCAGATTTCAAACACTCGTGCTACTAAAGCTAAGATTCCTTATACGCGGTATGCGGCATGCAGCATGCGAATGTCGTATATGCGGCATCCCCCACAACATTTGTTGGGGTTTTTCATCTTAATTTGTGAAGGAACAGTATTGGTTTCTATGCCAAACGCAGCAGCATTCGCATTCGCATGCCACACCAATGGCTACATGGACTGATTCAGTTGCCACATTTGCATTCGCATTCGCATTCACATTCGCATTCGGAGGCATGGAAGCACCCCCATACACTTAGATGCGTTTCCATCTTTTGCCGCATTCGCATGCCGCATACCGCGTGTAAGGAATGCTGCCTTTAAGGGCCCTGTGACTTGTGAGCTGCTCAGGTTGGTCGGTTGGTTGTTGGAGTTTTATGTCCTGGCAACATCTAAGGTCATATCAGACTGGGTACCGACTTGTGACAGTGCACACTCGTGGTGACTTTACAGTTTTGCCCCA
This sequence comes from Branchipolynoe longqiensis, assembly GCA_030323885.1. Lineage (NCBI taxonomy): Eukaryota > Metazoa > Annelida > Polychaeta > Phyllodocida > Polynoidae > Branchipolynoe > Branchipolynoe longqiensis. Next base: position 108,050,705 of record CM059188.1, on the reverse strand, counting down.
GTGGGAAATCAGGCCACTGGCACCATGACCAGATATACAGAGTCAGTCAAATTACCCTGACACTGAGCTAACCAGTCCTTGGCCTATCCTATTAATGCCGAGCGCCAGGCTGGGAAGCGACAAGTGTAGATTTTATGTCATCGGTTTGACTCGACCGGGAACCAAACTTCCGACCTTCCACACGCGAGGCCCGCACTCTACCGAATCGGCCACCCCGCCCTAAGTTGCTGAGCTTTCCAACGGACATTCTGCTGAACAAACATCGAGTTGCTGAATCACCCTCAAGAAACATTCTTACTTATAATTCGCCAGACGGTTATTTTGCATTCAAAGTGTTCACATAAGTGTGTGTACGTGTGTATGTAGAGAGACAGGGGAGGGGTCTATCTGACAGCAAACCATGAAGTTATTAATATTATATTAATATAGAGCACTACTTTGCAACTTGGTACTAGTTAAGTTGAAATGATGGGACACACACACTTCTACCATCAACCTCAAAGCTTCACAACATAACATTGTTTGTGATAGTTTATCCGCAGAAAACGGTCATATCCTTTAAGTGGCTGTCACACCTCGCCGGATTGAGCAACGGACAGAATTGTCTAGTCCGGTGGTGTTTGGGCGTGATAAGTATCAAAATGTATTAAAATGTGTCAAAATGTTGCGATATTGGGGGTCAAAGGCCGCTAAAACGAATGGATATGAAACGGACATGAAACAGACATGAAACGGACATGAATGGATAGCCAACGGAGGTAAGCAGACTAAACGGACTCAAACCGGATAAGAACCGTAGATGTCAATCCGGCGGCATCCATTCCAAGTTTTGTGCCTGTCAAAACTTGTACCGGATCTGGCGGGATATCAACGGATATGCAACAGATATGCAACGGATATGAAACAGACACAAACTGGACTTTGCCAGATATCAACGGACCATGCTCGGTTTCTTTCCGTTTCCTCAATCCGGCGAGGTGTGACAGCTGCTTTACCAAGGACTACGGGAGATGGACTGATTGATTGACGGTAACTTTATGTCACATTAAATTACATAGTCCAATGCTTCAGCAGTAGAAGGTTCAACAAAATTGACTTAATATCTCCTTCTGTGCGGGAACAAATATATTACTTAATAAATGCACCAGTATCTAAGTTGGATATGTCGCAAACTCAAAACTTTTTAAATGTGCACATATACTTTCAGAAGGCCTTAATTTGCATCCAAATGACCAAACACAAACACACACACAAACACACACAAACACACAAACACATAGTCATACACACCCTTCTACACCCTTTAAATTGACTACCTTCCTCCTCCGACTCGTTGGTCACCATGCCTGGTTAACAATAGGCCATTAGTCAAAGGCCAGCACCAAGGTCAGAAGGTCAAGTGGCGAGTTAATATTTGATGAGCATGACCTGGCCTTTTAGTCTCAGGTGGCGGATGACGTATGCACATCGTCATGACGTAGACGTATAGTGGCCAGTGGGCGATGCAGTCTCCATGGGTCGGGGGCGTGGTGGGGGTGGGTGGAGGCAGGTTAGATCCGAGCACCAGTCGAATACTAAGTGGACACTAATGGAGACTAAGTTTGGTTTGATTGTTGGGGTCTTACCTCCTTGCAACATCTAAGGTCATATCAGGACGGGTACCAACTTGTGACAGTGCGCACCCATGACGACTTTACAGTGCTACCCCACGGGGAAATCAGGCCACCCGCACCATGACCCAATATCTCACTCAGTCACATTATCCTGACATTGAGCTAACCTGTCCTATTAATGCAATGTGCCAGGCTAGGAAGTGACAAGTACCAATTGCACAAATCATTGGTTTGACTCGACCGGGAACCGAACTCTTGATCTCCCGCACGCGACGCAGACGCTCTACCGATTCGGCCACCGCCCCCGGTCCTGGGAGTAAGGACGAGAGCAGCCTGTGATTTATGAGAACGGATATAGCGCCGTCCCAGTTACATATATTCATAAGTCCATCCACACCAGCAACCAGCGACCACTCCGCCAAGGTCATAAAGTGCACGCCTCATATTAATGAGATATTAGCGTTGGTCAATAAAGGTGTTTGCGTTCTAAAGTAGGCTACAGAGATAGGCGTCTACTTTCTATCAAATTGTCTTAAATTGAAATAAACGGTCTGAAATTGAGATGGGTTTATCTTGGTAAATATGTTTATTCTGCTGAATAGGGCTTTTGTCAGTGCCGAAGCACTAGTCTTTCAGCCATGTTACAGAACTAGAATTCCTTCGGAAAAGAAAAAAGTTCGGCCCTAAAACCCTGTAAACGCCAATTCAAAAATTGAGATAGACATTGGAATCAAGCCTTCAAAAAGTTGGGTTTTTTTACATTCCTATTTTTATCTGTTCATTGCTCCATAATCATTTCATCACAATAAAAGTGGAATTATTGAGAATTAAAATTACCTTCGGGTAAAAAGTTGTTATTTTAATTGAAATTTGTGTTATTGGCCATTACGGGATTTTGCGCCTGAACTCTTCAAATATACCCGCAGACCCGCAGACCCGCAGACCCGCAAACCCGCAGACCCACAGACCCGCAGACCCGCAGACCCGCAGAGTCCCATAGACATTTTCTTTAAAGAGTTTACAATCTCAGTGGATGGAATTTCCAACAAAACGAAGCACACCGGTTGACCTTGATCTCGACTCGCAGTGACCTTGAAAGTTTGGTTCACTGTCGATGACCTTGCGCTCCATTGGGCGCAATAGCGGCCCTCGGAGGGCGCGTGCGCGCGCACCCTGTCCTGCCCTATGGCGGTCTGGGAGGGTCCCTCCCTCCCTCCACCCTCTCCTTCCCTCCCGAGGTGGCCAGGGTTGGGTGATCCAATGAGTTCGACACAGCCCTGCATTCTGTACACCAATCCCCCATCCACCCCCAGGGGTGACATGGATCGAGATGTGGCCAGATTGAGCATGTCCAAGCACACACCCCTCTCCCACCCTTTACTCCCCCCCCCCCTCCGCCCCACCAATCCCCAATATCCCCCCTCCCCACAAGACACTCCCTTGTCGGCCGTCAGTCTCCGACTCGACCACCGCCTTATTCATAAGGCCGCTATGGGATCAGGGCGTGGGTGGCCGGCCGGCCAGGGCCAGCCAAAATATTTTTTTGGTACATTAGTTGTTTAAGCAGGGGAAATTTCAATCACGAACGATTGGTCTTCCTCATTCCACTGCTCCTTGCCCTATCCTAATACTGCCGAGCGCCAGGCTAGGAAGCGAAAAGCATCAATTTTTAAGTCATTGGTTTGACTCGACCATGGTTCGAACCCAGGACCCCACAATATACCAACACAGCGGACGGACGTTCTAATTAATTTGGCAATCGCGTCGGGTCTTACCAAACCGGAAGTCGCCATTGGTCAACTGTTTTTTCGGAAATAGGTCCCGGAGTAAAAAATTTTTTAAATAATTTTAAAAAAAGAAAGAAATAGTAAGGAAGGAAGGAAGGAAGGAAGGAGGGAAGGAAGGAAAAAAGGGGGGGGGGAATAAGAAAAAATGGTGCTTATTTGCGGACAGCAGCTGGCCTCATTCCGGTGACGAGTTGCGCATGCGCGCGGTCAGGATGGGGCCCAGAGGTTGCGCGAGATTTACTTGCCCTGCGGCTGCTGCTGCTTCCCATCTGCAGTGTCGAGCCCCACATTACTAACAGTTTTCCAACCTCCTTCTACCTGACAGGAAAAGGGCAATTTAGTTCATTGGTTGGTTGTTGGAGTTTTACATCCTGGCAATATCTAAGGTCATATCCAAATGGGTACCGACTTGTGACAGTGCACACTCATGGCAACTTTATAGTGCTGCCCCACTGAGCATTCAGGCTGCCGGTGTTGCGGTTTCCGAGGCACACCAGTTTGCCAGGGACACATCACTTCTGCGCATGCGTCAAAATCGAACAGCATCGTCACTAACCTTATAAATTTAATATAATGTTTTTGATAAACATGTTTTCTATATGTGTACCAAGCGATTTGTTTCTAGGTGGTGTCATAGAGATATTTCTCTTTTTCTGTATTTTCTGTATGAAGATTGCTCACGACCATTGACGATGCCTTGAGTTTGATGGTACGTCCAGTGCAAAACATTAGTTTTATTCAAAATTAATAGAAATCAAGAACCCTAACTTTAATATAATCTTTATGGTAAAGATGTTTTCTATATGTGTACCAAGCGATTTGTTTCTAGGTGGTGCAATTTGAGAGATATTTGACTTTTTCTGTATGAAGATTTGCTCACGGCCCTTGACAATGCATATGAATGGATGTGTCCCTGGTGTGCCTCGGAAACCGCAACACTGGGACCATGACCTGATATCCCACTCAGTCACATTATCCTGACACTGAGCCAACCAGTCCTTGCCCTATACTAATAATGCCGAGCGCCAGGCTAGGAAGCGACAAGTATTCATTTTTAAGTCATTGGTTTGACTTGACCAGGGTTCAACGAGCCCGTCGGTTCGAATCCCACGATCTACCAAAAATGGAGATGGACGTTCAACTCATTCAGCCATCCCTTCTGATTTAGCAGGAGATGCAACTAACCCCCTCCCTTAAAAATACTGTACCCTGTACCCCTATACCACCAGTGAACTGCAAGCTGGTGTAAAGGTTCCAGAGTTTACTTCCGAACAACTAGGTGATCATATTCTAGTTTATACCAGTATTATATAACCATCTCAGTTATCATCTAGTGCGACTCGCTGAACATATATAATTCACCGTGACCTGCCCGGCACAGCAGTGCATCTCATTCCGGTTAAAGAATGCGCGCGCACGCCCTAGCCTTGAGCATTGTCCCACCAGGAGGTGATTCATCACCCTCAGACGCCAGAACCCGGCACGTCCAGCACACTCAGGGTACCCTGATCGCCACCCATCACCTCCTCGAACACCCCCGCTCCACACACACACACACACACACACACACACACACACACACATCGGGACCGCGCCACCAGACGGGTTGGCCGAATGAATTGAGCGTCCGTCACCCGTTTTGTTAGATCATGGGATTCGAACCCAGGTGTTTGAACCCTGGTCGAGTCAAACCAATGACTTAAAAATGTATACTTGTCACTTCCTAATCCTAGTCAGGCGCTCAGCATTATAACTATTAGGATACGGCAAGGACCGGTTGGCTCAGTGTCAGAATAATGTGACTGAGAGTCATGATGCTGGCAGCCTGGTCGGGCAGCACTATAATGTTGCCATGAGTGTGCACTCTCACAAATCGGTACCTGTCCTGATATGACCTTGGATGTAGCCAGGACGTAAAACTCCAACAACCAAGCGGGACCGCCAATCTGAGCCCCACTGACCGCAGTGCTGTGTTATTAAATGTGACAATAACGATACGGCGTTGGAGACCCGAGCGAACGCCGCCGCCATCGTCATCAACAGGTGATCACGTGATGTGTCAGCAGTGAGTGGCGTCGGGCTGTTCCATTCAGCGGCGCACGCCCCTCAGCAAGCCTCACGCCCACCACTCATACATCATGCATAGAGGGAGAGGGGAGGGGGCAGGAGGACAGGAGAGGGAAGGGGGGGGGAATGAAGATGTAGGGAGGGGGGCGGGGGAGGGGCGAGGGGGGAAAGGGGGGAGGGAGGGAATGGGAGGAGGGGAGGGGAGGAGGGGAGGAGAGGAGGGGATGGGGGAGGGGAGGAAGGGAGGGGGAGAGGGGATACGGGAGGAGAGGAGGAGAGGAGGAGAGGAGGAGAGGAGAGGAGGAGAGGGGGAGAGGAGGAGAGGGGGGAGGGGAGGAGGGAATGAGGGGAGATGGGGAAGAGAAGGAGAGGAGGGGAGGGGGAGAAGGAGAGGGGGGGAGAAGGAGAGGAGGGGAGAAGGAGAGGAGGAGGGAGGAGGGGGAGGGGAGTAGGGGGAGGGGAGTAGGGGAGTAGGGGAGGGGAGTAGGGTAGTGGGGAGCGGGAGGGGGGAGGATGGGGAGTCCCCAACGCACAATGGCCACCCGTGCGGTGTGGTCGTTAGCCTAAACTGGCCATTGTTTATAGCAAAACCCATCCGTTATCCACCGGCCACTGGCTCACGGCCTGAGTGAGTTTTTGTTGTTTTTGGGGAGTTTTCAGTCGCATTGGTGCGCTGAAGGCTGCAAATCTGCAGCACTGAATGAGCACTGCTGAAAGCAGTCCCATGTGGTCGGGAGTTGGCTTCCGATGGGTCATGATCAGAGGAATTGGGTGGGTAGGGGAGACCTGGGGAGGAAGGAAAAAGGCAGCCTCAGAGCCCAACCACAGTCCTCTGAGTGGGCCGGGGGAGGCTGGGTGGTTGGTGTAGTTTTACGCCCCAGTAAGACCCTAGGCCATACCAGGACGTGCACCAACTTCTGAAAGCGCGCACTCATGGCAACTTTATAGTGCTGCCCCACTGGGAAATCAGGCTGCCGGCAACTTGACCTGATGTCCCATGCAGTCACATTATCCTGACACTGTGCGCCCAGTCCCTGTCCTGATCTCATAACGCCAAGCGCCAAGCAGCAACAGGTACCTATTTTATAAGTTATTGGTTTGACTCGACCAGGATCCAAACTTCAGTCCCTCCAGATTCACCGGTATGCACAGTAAGTCCGGCCAAGGCCAGAGGAAGAAGTGAAGTGAGGATGGAATTAGTTAGGCTGTGGGTGGGGTTATCTGTTAGTTGTTAGTGAAAATTAGTGGTTAGTTGGTAGTGGAGTGAGGCAGTCAGTTATAGGTCGCTAGCACCCCCCCCCCCCACACACACACACAAACACACTCCCGCACACCTAATGCTAGGTACACACCTACCGTATACGATTCGCACATTAAAACTCGTGACCCGACCCGACCCGCTTAAAACTGAAAACGAGCCGATTCATTTTTCGAATCGCGAATCGCAATCGTAAGGAAGCAGTTTTAGCCCTAAAAAGTCGCGAATCGCAATCGGTAGGTGTGCTCGGGGAGTGCACACCTCACGACTTTTGGGCAGTTTTAGATCGTATACGGTAGGTGGGTGCGGAAAAACGGTAGGTGTGTACCTAGCATTACAAGCCCATCCATATCTCCCTTCCACCCCACTATACTATTACTAGCATGCAATCGTGCCAAGTCGTTGCGGCAGCCTCTACCCGGCATGCACTGCATGGTTGAGACCCGTGCCAACGCGTTTCATTGGCCTCAGATGTTGCACTCTGCGCAGCCTCGCAATGCACCAAAATGTGATTGCATTTCCGGTGTCATAGTTACACAATTGCCGGAATGAGAATGGCTTGTTGGGAGAGGACGCTGCGATAATAACAGTCGAAGATTCGGGTGGCAGGATGGGTGAGGGTATATGGAATGTTTATTTTGGGAGAGCAGTGATGGGGATGCTGTGATAATAGCAGACAAGAAATGGGGGTCAGGATGGGTGAGGGTATATGGAATGTTTATTTTGGGAGAGGTCTGATGGGGACGCTGTGATAATAGCAGTCAAGAAATAGGGGCTGGTATGGGCGGATGTATATGGAATGTCTATTTTGGGAGAGCAGTGATGGGGTTGCTGTGATAATAGCAGTCAAGAAATGGGGGTCGGTATGGGCGGGTGTATATGGAATGTCTATTTTGGGAGAGCAGTGATGGGGACGCTGTGATAATAGCAGACAAGAAATGGGGTCGGTATTGGCGGGTGTATATGGAATGTCTATTTTGGGAGAGCAGTGATGGGGACACTGTGATAATAGCAGTCAAGAAATGGGGGCCGGTATGGGCGGGTGTATATGGAATGTCTATTTTGGGAGAGCAGTGATGGGGACGCTGTGATAATAGCAGTCAAGAAATGGGGGTCGGTATGGGCGGGTGTATATGGAATGTCTATTTTGGGAGAGCAGTGATGGGGACACTGTGATAATAGCAGTCAAGAAATGGGGGTCGGTATGGGCGGGTGTATATGGAATGTCTGTTTTGGGAGAGCAGTGATGGGGATGCTGTGATAATAGCAGTCAAGAAATGGGGGCCGGTGTGGGTGGGAGTATATGGAATGTCTATTTTGGGAGAGCAGTTACGGGATGCTGTGATAATACTAATAGCAGTCAAGATACAAGTGTCGGCATGGGCGTGTGTATATAGTATGACTATTTTGGGAGAGTAAAGACTGGTATACTGCAATAATAACAGTCAAGATATAAGGGTCGGAATGGGCGGGTGTATATAGTATGACCATTTTGGGAGAGCAATAATGGGGATGCAGCAATAATAGCAGTCAATACATGGAGGTTGGGATGGGCAGGGGGTGTATGTGCGTGTGTGTTTCTGTGTGTGGCTTCTGATGCATTGTCAATAGACAACATCGCCGTTGCATTGTGGGATGCTCGGAAGATAAACAAACCCCCGCGAAGCACATGGCTAATGTTCAGGGTGCAGCTCTTGTTTGAAACATAGAATACCCACTGCTTCACTGGTCACAGCTGATCCAGTGTATTATTAACAACCCCACCCCAACACCATAATTCATAAACTCATATTGAGCAGAATAAACATATTTACCACACACACAAACATATACATATATAATAAATTAAGATGTTAATCTTTTATCTAGCATTGCATTTAGATCAATCTAATCAGCATATCTTATACCATCTGCATTTAGATTGAGACAAATCTGGGCACTCAACTAGCTAGAGTCAGTTTTACTCATTTAATTCATGTTTTTATTTATATCCTATGGTTAATGGCATGTGTTGGGTTAGGAAATGGGTAGGGTTAATCAGACATTGGTCATATATTTCTTTGAAATAAGGTGTTGTTGACATTTTAATATTTAGAACAAGAATTACTTATGTCTAATCAATGGTGAAGTAAACATTAGCCTGCAAAGTGACTGAAATTGTATGTTTCTTAGTTCAAAATGCTTAATTATGGAGAGTTGTGTCTTAAACACTTTCATTATATTATTATATTGCATCCATCCATCCATGTTTGTGCCAAATTGTTATGTATTTTGATTAATTTTGAATAAAATCGAAGTTTTTCCCTATGCGTATCGGCAATCTCAATGGCCGTATGCCCTTGCTTTGCTGCCAACGCTGTTTTCAGCACATGCACACTCGGAACAGTGATCTCATCTATTACACCTAAACATACGGTTCAAGGTGTTCCCGATCTCGGATCAACATAATTCATGTCAAATTGTCGCACAGTGGAAGCCGGTCTTAAGGCTTTTCCATTTCTACTCGCGCAGGTAGGTCAATGCTGCAACGAAGCGCCCTCCATGTTCTATCCTGCTCTGCGACGGTTTTAAATCGGGTAAACACATAACCCACCGTTTTAATACCGCAATTAACTCCTAATCTGGACTGCAGTCAGTTCGGCCGGAGCTGGGAATGAATTCAGAATCTTCCACATTAGACGGGATGGCTGAATGAGTTAGAGCGCCCGTCTCCTGTGTTGGTAGATCGTGGGTTCGAACCCTGGTCGAGTCAAACCAATGACTTAAAAATTGATACTTGTTGCTTCCTAGCCTGGCGCTCGGCATTATTAGGATAGGGCAAAGACTGGTTAGCTCAGTGTCAGGATAATGTGACTGAGTGGGATATCAGGTCATGGTGCTGGTGGCCTGGTCTTCCAGTGGGGCAGCACTATAAAGTCACCATGAGTGCGCACTGTCACAAGTCGGTACCCGTCCTGATATGACCTTAGATGTTGCTAGGATGTAAAACAACAACAAACTCAAAACACTCCACATTAGATGGCATGAGTGCCATGGCGGGGATTCACCCCGCCCGCAGTTGGATCCCTAGCCTGAGTGCCCGAGTTGGATCTCTGAATAATGGAGGCTGCTGGAGGGACATGAATGGACGCCGTCACAAAGACGGGCACCAGATCGATCTGTCCGCTCACAGCGACCGCGGGATGCTAGATACTACTGATCACCGCCATTATAAGCCACATTGTCAGTGTGCCCTCCCCCCTTCTCCCCCCCCCCATCTTCCCCGCTCCCGCCACAACCCCGACCAGATCACACGCCATAACCTGGGATCGCTGGCAGTATGTAGATAATTCGGATTGAACTAGACGGGATGGCCGAATGAGTTAAGAGTGTCCGCTTACTGTGTTGGTAGATCGTTGGATCGTGGGTTCGAACCCTGGTCAAGTCAAACCAATGACTTAAAAATGTATACTTGTCGCTTCCTAGCCAGGCGCTCTGCATTATTGGGATATGGCAAGGAGCAGTGGAATGAGGAAGACCGATCGTCTGTGATTGAAATTTTGCCTGCTTAACCAACTTTTTTTATTTTTGAAGAAGATAAAAAAAAGACACAAAATATTTTTTAAATTCACCATCCTGCTGCACCCACCTACCCACTCACTCACCCCACACCCACCCACACACCCGAGTACACGCGCGCGCGCACACATTCACACACCCTCACGCACACACACACACCCTCACGCACACACACATATTCACAAATGGCAAGACGGGGGTCTTGTCTTGTCAGAACCTGCTCTCCCAAACCCATCGGCCGCAACTCCATGTGGATGGGTGGGAGGGAGGGGTGGTTTCTTTCTTTGTTGTTGTTTTGAGTCCTAGTAACATCTAAGGTCATATCAGGATGGGTTCTGACTTGTGACAGTGCGCACTCATGGTGACTTTATAATACTGCCCCACTGGGAGATTAGGCCACTCTCACAGAGTTGGTGAAATGGGAGGGAATGCAAAAATACAATATGGCAGTGATAGAACGCTGTCGATTTCACCTTTAAATTCTATTAAACTATATGTATTATTATATTTTTCAACTCAAAGGTAGCGGGGAACTATGAATTTGTGAATTTAGGCTCTCATTTCATTTCCCCGCTTTTTCGACATCTTTTTTATAGGGTTGGTATTCACCCGTGTACTGGGAGTACAGGGTGAATCCTTTATCTACCCACGACACTGGTTTTAACCAAATTATTGGATTGAAAAAAAATAATCACAAAAAAAATTCAAAGCTTCAGGGGCCATATGCAGGAGTAGGTGTTACCGAGCCAAAACGCGTTTAGAGGGGATTTCTGGTTTAGCGCCAAAAAGTCGGTATGCATGAGTCAGTGATAGAGCTAACACCGTGCGTTTAAGGTCCGCGACACTAACCCCGTTTCATATGACGTTTAAGGGCAGTGTTAGCGTAAGGTTGTGACCAAATCTACTCAAAGCTATCATATTTAACAGAATTAAATACGCAATAAGTGAAATTTGATCAATTTAACCATAAAAGCGAACCCATATTAATGCTACCACCGCATTGGCAGCGTTATTCATATTGTCGAATCGACGAATGTAAAGTAAACAAATCGCCGCCACCACCGCCGTGTCGACGTCGACATCCATACTGGCCGACGTCGATGTATTAGGCCCAAATCTATTCAATGCTATCGTATTTAACAGAATTAAATACGCAATAAGTGAAATTTGATCAATTTAACCATAAAAGCGAACCCATATTAACGCTACCGCCACATTGGCAGAGTTATTCATATTGTCGAATCGACGAATGCAAACAAAACAAATCGCTGCCGCAGTGCTGGCTGGTGACCGGCGGTGGTAGATACCGATTAGGTGGTGCTCGCCGGGAACCGGCTGCAGGGGATTCACGTTTAGCTAACACACACCGTTTAGGCGCTCCTGCATACGGCGTGACCTACTTCATGCGGGCGGTAATAGCTAAACGCGCTTACCAGCTAACACCAACCGACACTATCACCGACTCCTGCATATGGCCCCTGGAAGTTGTTTAGATTTGTTAGTGAAACACACTACAGTGACCCACCAAATGTGGCGGACTTCTCACACTTGGATTACAACATGGCGGCAACAGGCGCGCGTCTCTGACTAGGCCTGTGTAGTACTGGGAGGGGACGCCGTGTGAGACGAGACAGCAGGCAGACGCTGGTGGTGTTAACCCGGTTACCTTCACCCCGAAATATAAACACCCCCCCCCCCCCACATACCCACCCACCCTCCTCCGCCACGCGCAGACATGCGCGCGCAGCCGGCGTCTCAGAGTGACGTCATAAACGCGCATGCGGCGCGTGCGGCACGCGTCTGCCCTGGATTAGATGTCTCCCACTAAATACGGTTACTCTGAGCTGCTCCCCCCTTCTAACCCCTCTTCTACCCCGCCCCTCACCTCCTCCTCGTCCTACCCACAGTGCCAACTCCACCCCTCCCACCCCCACCCCAGCACCACACACACACACACACACCTGCCAACAACAAACCAGGGCCACGTCTCCACCGACACCAATAAGGAGCACAATCGGTTCTCAGCCGACTTTCCATGAGCAACTCTCTACCCACACCCACATCCCACATCTCCACCCACATGCACACCCCACACCCCACATCCAACACCCATACCCACACCCTCACCCACACCCATACATCCACACCAATATCCGCACCCACCACCCCATATACACCACCCTCATACATTCAACATCCACACCAACATCCACCCTTTCACCCACATTCCACACCTCACACCCCACACCAACACCCATACCATCATCCACCACCCTCACCTACATCCACCATCCTCACCCACATCCAGCATCCTCACCACATCCACCATCCTCACCACATCCACCATCCTCACTACATCCACCATCCTCACCCACATCCACCATCCTCACCACATCCACCATCCTCACCCACATCCACCATCCTCACCCACATCCACCATCCTCAGCACATCCACCATCCTCACCACATCCACCATCCTCACCCACATCCACCATCCTCACACACATCCAACAATCCTCACCCATCCACACCCCACACCCACTACAGGTCTCAAAGCAAACCCCTAACAGAAACACAGCCGCACGCTTCCCAACACGCCCGGCACAGGGTGTGCGGTTCCTCCCAGTCCCACACGTGATACTCCTCCCTGTTTGTCATCCAGAAGAACTCCCGAACAGAGCGCTCAAGAAACTGATGTGCCCGGTATGCTGTGTCTTTTGTTCAACTTCCCCGTCCTACTCCCCCCCCCCCTCCTCCCCCTCACACCTCCCCCCACTACCTCCCCCCCTCCACTTCACACCTTCCCTCAACTACCTACCTCCCTCTCCCCATCCTTCCCTAGCAGACCACAGCCCCCGCCCACCCGCCCCGCCCCCGCCCGCCCCGCCCCTGAACTAGTCGGCCCACACGCCCGGCTCCTCTTTCACTCGCCCCGCGTCCTTAGGTAAACGCGGCGGGCGCCCGCCGGCCAGGTCCCCGCAGGCCTTCACCGATCGATAGTATTCGCCCGACAACGGAGGCCAATCAATTAGTGCCGGATTGGCAGTGGGCGGAGGGGATAGGCGGTGGGCGGTGGGAGTTGGCAGTGGGCGGTGAGGGTTGGCAGTGGGCGGTGGGGATTGGCAGTGGGCGGTGGGGATTGGCAGTGGGTGGTGGGGGTTGGCAGTGGGTGGTGGGGATTGGCAGTGGGCGGTGGGGATTGGCAGTGGGCGGTGGGGGTTGGCAGTGGGCGGTGGGGATTGGCAGTGGGCGGTGGGGGTTGGCAGTGGGCGGTGGGGATTGGCAGAGGTGTGGGGTTGGCAGTGGGTGGGGATTGGCATGGGCGTGGGGGTTGCAGTGGGCGGTGGGGTTGGCAGTGGGCGGTGGGGATTGGCAGTGGGCGGTGGGGATTGGCAGTGGGTGGTGGGGATTGGCATTGGGTGGTGGGGATTGGCAGTGGGCAGTGGGGGTTGGCAGTGGGTGGAGGGGATAGGCAGTGGGCGGTGGCGGTTGTCAGTGGGTGGTGTGGACTGACAGTGGGCGGCGGGGATTGGAAGTGGGCTAGTTGGTAGATTAGTGGAGTTTTACGTCCTGGCAACATCTAAGGTCATATCAGGATGGAGACAGAGAGAGAGACAGAGAGAGAGAGACAGAGAGAGAGAGAGAGAGAGAGAGAGAGGGGGTGAGAACCGGGACATAACATACAACGCTTCACGACGCGACGCATGCGTGCGCAACAAGACACCGGTACCAGGAGGTGTCGCGCAGGTGAGGCGAGTGGTGATGGGATTAGGCGCATGCGCAAAGCTACATGTAAACCGGGACAAGCGGGTCACCCCTAGTCGATGCCTCCTGTACCGGTAACTAGTCCCTGGAGGGGGAGGGGTGTGTGTATGGATGTGTGCGTGGTTGTGTGTGGTTGTGTGTGTGGTGGGAGGAGCGGTGTGCGCGTGGGTGGGTGTCCGTGGGTGTGGTGGTGGTGGGGGGGGGGAGTTATATTGTATCATGAAGGGCCTCCCAAGAGAATATTTGCTAGGCAGAAGAAAAAGGAAAGTTTGTTTTATTTAATGACGCCTCTAGAGCACTTGGATTTTTATCATCGGCTATTGGACATAAAACATTTGATCATTCTGACACATTTCTTTAGAGGAAACCCACTACCGCCACATAGGGTACTCTTTCTGATAAGCAGCAAGGGGTCTTTTATATGCACGTTCCCACAGACAGGACAGCACATACCACAGCCTTTGGTGAACCAGTTGGCACCAATAAAGAGCACTATCGGAAAATAGCCCAAACCGCAAATGAGTCCACTGAGCAGGATCGATCGGAAGACCTCCACCTACACAGCTGGACACGACAGAGCTGCGGAAGAAGACGCGAGGCGTTGGAGGCCCCAGGATGGGCGGGCTGAGGGGACCCTTCAGAGATTCACAGGCCCCTTCTTGGCTCTTCAGGCCCGGACCAATGTACCGGCGGAACCCCCGCCCCCATCTCATAGACCTGCACATATGTGTGTTGGGATGCGTGTGTGTGTATGCATGTGTCCGTGTGTGCGGGGGTGGGGGTGGCAGGAGAGGAGGCGTGGTCAGGCAGTTTATCTGTAAAAAGCACGCAGTCGTCTCCGATTCCAATGGCCTGGTCCCAGAGTGTAATGCCCGGCGCACACCTCCCGTTTACGACGTAAAACTGCCCGTTTACGACGTAAAACTGGGTTTTAGTCGTTAGGTGTGCGACCCCCTAGCACACCAGAGCCTCGCGATTCGCGACTTAAAACTCAGTTTTAGGCCTTAAAACTGGAATCGCAAGGGATTCGAAAAACGAATCGGGCCGTTCAAGAAACGGTAGGTGTGAGCGGTCAGTCGTATCGTAAACGGTATATGTGTGATACCCAACGTCCGTTTGCGATCCAAGTCCTCTGTGTCTCTGTGTGTCTCTTTGTGTGTGTGTGTGTGTGTCTTGTGTGTGTCTCTGTATGTGTGTCTGTGTGTGTGTGTCTGTGTGTGTGTCTGTGTGTGTGTGTCTGTGTGTGTGTCTCTGTGTCTGTGTGTGTCTCTGTGTCTGTATGGGTGTCTGTGTGCCTATGTGTGTGTCTGTGTGTGTGTCTGTGTGTCTGTGTGTGTGTCTGTTTGTGTGTCTGTGTGTATGTGTGTGTCTCTGTGTCTCTGTGTGTGTCTCTGTGTATGTATGTGTGTCTCTGTGTATATCTGTGTGTCTGTCTCTATGTCTCTATGTCTCTGTGTGTGTCTCTGTGTATGTATGTGTGTCTCTGTGTCTATGTGTGTGTCTCTGTGTGTGTCTGTGTGTGTGTCTCTGTGTCTGTGTGTGTGTCTCTGTGTATGTATGTGTGTCTCTCTGTGTGTGCCTCTGTGTCTGTGTGTGTGTCTCTGTGTATGTGTGTGTGTCTTTATGTGTTTCTCTGTGTCTGTGTGTGTTTCTCTGTGTCTGTGTGTGTGTCTCTGTGTCTGTTGTGTCTGTTGTGTGTCTGGTGTGTCTCTGTGTATGTGTTTCTCTGTGTCTGTGTGTCTCTGTGTCTGTGTGTTCTGTGTATGTGTGTGTCTCTGTGTGTGTCTCTGTGTGTGTCTCTGTGTCTCTGGTGTGTCTGTGTGTGTCCTGTGTTGTGTGCTGTGTCTGTGGTGTCTCTGTGTGTGTCTCTGTGTCTCTGTGTGTGTCT
Organism: Branchipolynoe longqiensis; assembly: GCA_030323885.1. NCBI lineage: Eukaryota > Metazoa > Annelida > Polychaeta > Phyllodocida > Polynoidae > Branchipolynoe > Branchipolynoe longqiensis. The sequence continues at coordinate 108,034,769 of CM059188.1, read as the reverse complement.
GTGTGTGTCCCCGTGTCTGTGTGTGTCTCTGTGTTTCTGTGAGTCAGACTGAGAGTGAGAGTGAGAGTCAGACTGAGATGAGAGTGAGAGTCAGACTGAGAGTGAGAGTGAGATCAACTGAGAGTATCAGACTGAAGTGAGAGTCAGACTGGAGTGAGAGTCAGACTGAGAGTAGAGTGAGAGTCAACGAGAGTGAGAGTCAACTGAGAGTGAGAGTAAGTAGACTGGAGTGAAGTCAGACTAGAGGAGAAACAACTGAGAGTGAGTCAACTGAGAGTACAGATAAGTGGAGTCAAAGTGAGAGTGAGAGTCAGACTGAGAGTGAGAGCAACTGAGAGTAGGCAACAAAGAAACAGACAGAACAGACAGAGACACACACACAGACACACACACACAGACACACAGAAACACACACAGACACACACAGAGGCACACACACATACACACAGAAACACAGAGACACACACAGAGACACACACACACAGAGACACACACACAGACGCACACACAGACACACAGAAACACAGAGACACACACAAAACGCTAGGAGGCGCTCGGGTAGCTAGGGTAGTTCGTGCTAAAGACACCAGGTGCGTGGATCGCAGTCGCGAAAACGGACGGTATATGTGAGCGCTCCAATCGGGAAACGGGTCGGGTCGGGTCGGGTCGTCAGTTTTAGTGCGCGAATCGTAAACGGTAGGTGGGTGCGGACAAACGGTAGGTGTGTGCCAGCCATTAGACTGGCACTGCTAGGCCGATGTGGTTGGTTGGAGGTTTACGTCCTGGCAACAACTAAGGACATATCAGGACGGATACCGACTTGTGACAGTGCGCAGTCATGGCAACTTTATAGTGCTGCCCCACTTGGAAATCAGACCGCCGGCACCATGACTCGATATTCCACTCAGTCACATTATCATGACACTGTGCTAACCTGTCGCTAGGCCGATGTGGATGCAGTGTATGCGCGTGCGTGCGCGTGTGCGTGTGCGTGTGTGTGAGCGTGTGTGTGCCTGTGCGTGCGTGCGCGCGCGGGTGTGTGTGTGTGTAGCACTAGCAGCCGAGGTGCCGGTGCTGGGGGCATAACCTCATCTTCTACTTAGCTTCATAGAGCGGTTTATGTTGGCAAAAGCTTTCATCTTAAATAGCCATGATACCACCCCCCCCCCCTCACACTCACTCCCTGCGCCACACACCTTCATAACAGGCGGCGCCATCTATCTACACAATGCCCCCACTCGACACCCCAGATGCCCCAGCAGGGCAGGGCAGAGCCTGGCAGGGCCTGGCAGGGCCTGGTAGGGCAGGGCCTGGCAGGGCAGGGCCTGGCAGGGCAGGGCAGGGCAGGGCAGGGCAGGGCCTGGCAGGGCAGGGCAGGGCAGGGCAGGGCAGGGCAGGGCAGGGCAGGGCAGGGCAGGGCAGGGCAGGGCAGGGCAGGGCAGTCTCATCATCTGAGCATTCCTCACTCACCCCCACCCCGACATAATGGCCAACTACATCTCAGCTATATAAGTAAGTACCTGCCCGAGTTCCATTCACACGACCCATACAATGAACAGTCACGTGATCGAGGGGAGGGGCTAGGGGGGGTGGGGGGGCACAGAGCAGTATGTACAGTGACAGTAATATATAACAATCATAATAATTTCCTTCTGCGCCTTTATACTCGCATAACCCTTACACATCACATATATTACATATATTACATGTTACATGTGTTACATCATAATACACATATTACATATATTATTACATAGATGACATGATATATTACATATATGACATATATTACATATATTATATATATTACATATATTATATATATTTTATGTGCTTGGGGTCGCTAAACAAACAAATATTATATATTATATAAGTAATATCATTACTATTATTAGATATTAGATATATTAGATATTATATATATCATATTATATAGATTATATCATTCCCTTCCCCCTCCCCTCCCACATGAAAACTGCTGCACCGTGCCCCATTGCCAGTACCAGCAGCAACTCTCCTAGTCATGCCTTATCGTTTGGACGGGATCCATCGCAAATGCACTGGGTTCTGGGTTTTACGCTATGACGGCAGCAGCCGTTCCACAGCGTATGCGCCATCGGACGGCTCGGGATTGCAGAGCGTACAGTTTGTGATAGGTGAGTGTAGAAACTGATATGGTGCTACGACCTCAGGCCGATGCATAAGCTGTGGAATGGCGCATTTGCAATGGATCCCGTCCAAATGATAACACATAGGCACAAACAGAACGGCTGCTGCAATCATAGCATTAAACCCAGAAACCTGCGTAATTGTGGTGGATCCTGTCAAAAACATTAATGCTCAGGCCCGGCTGAATCATAGAATGTGCATTTTGGTGGGTGGTTACATAGTTTAATGTTTTGACATTTCTGCCATTGTGACGATGTTAATCATATACCGATGTATATGTGATGTTGGATATTCGATGCTACTTGGTCAATTTGATAGATATAAATCAAATTAACCTTTCTACAAAATAATATTTGGTTAAAACCCTAGTGCCACAGGTATATGGTACCAATCTGTTCCCAGAATGTTCCCGCCCCAACAGAAATATCTACCTACAGCCCTGTCAGGTTCCAGGATTAGTAGGTCATCTCACATCACGTGGTCACTGCGAGATGACCATCTGGGTCATAGCCACAGGACTTTTGGCAAGCTTGTAGAAATTATTGTGGGTTCTTTGCTCAAATTGCTTCAAAACTAGTAATTGTTCATCAAAATGACTCCGGATTAATGGTTAGTAGCTCATAACGATCAATTTGATATATTTATCTAAAAAATAAGACAAAAATTCAAACGTATCGGACCATGCAACTTTAACGCGCGTAATGGCATACACGACGCCGGGCCCTGGAATACAAGTGCCCGGCCAGTCGGCTGAATACTGCCGGGAGAGGGCGGCAGGCGGCCCGGTCCCCTCCCCGCCGGCTGGCCGAAAAAAGTCCACACTGCGCATTGTGTTGTTTAACTGTGTGGTACGGTTACTGCCGCGCTTCTCTCTCCCTCTCCACCCGTAGTTCCCGCGCCCGGTTCCGTGCCTTGTTATTGCGTGCCATGGTTGTGTTTGGAGAGGAGAGATTTGTTTCCGACGCCTAGAGCGTGTTGGGTTGTTGTTGTTGTTGTTTTGGGGAGTTTTCAGTCGCATTGGTGCGTTGAAGACTGCAAATCTGTAGCACTGTTTGGGCACCACTGAAAGCGATCCCAGGTGGTCAGGAGTTGGCTTCTGATGGGTAGTGGTCAGAGAAATTGGAGGGGGGGGGGGGCAGGAGGAAGGAAAAAGGCAGCCTCAGAGCCCAACCACAGTCCTCTTGAGAGGGCCAGGGGAGGCTGGGCGGTTGGTGTAGTTTTACACCCCAGTAAGACCCTAGCCATAACAGGACCTGCACTGTGTTGATGATATCTGCGTTCTGGGTAGAAGCGAGCAAGTGCGTTCCAGGATGACTTGGAAATCCTGGAGAGGATGGCCAGAGTGGCCCTATTGTCGCTGAGTTGCCGGTCAGAGTCCTTCATGAAGTCACTGATGGCAGATCTGTCGACGGCGCCGCATGGGCGAGTATCTGGGCCACATTGAAGATCTCAGTGCTGCAGGGACAGCGCTGCAGGTTGGGGACATCAATCCAACAGTAGCCAGTCCTGAAGCGGTTGACGGCGACTTGGGTAGAAACAGAAAGGCCGACTGGATGGGGGATGTTAGTTCTGACCAGGATGTACCAGAGCCAGCTTATTGAATAAGGGTTCCATACTTGTTCCTTCTGTGTGGCGAGTTTGGTGGTGGCTCGAGAAGCGGCAGCGGTCAGTTTGGTGATGGAGGGAGGGATGGCTGTCCCCATGTCTGCTCGGTTGGCACCGGCTAGAGAGCACAGTCAGCCTGGTCATTACCATAGAGTCCTGTATGGGAGGGGCCCTCTCGTCCCCCCCCCCCCCCGCCTCGCACACACACCACGTGCCTCACTACAACCCTCTACAGACTCAACCCCCACTCACCCGCACACGCCGACACCCACTCACCCCTCCACGCACTCACACGGCTCGACAGTCACCATCCCCCTCCACACACTCACCCCCACCCACACAAAGAACCCTCTCTACACCCCACACACCCATACCCTCTATACACACCCACCAACCCCCCTTCACGCACACTCACTCCACACACCCATACCCTCTGTACAGCCACATGCATGCACCCTTCCAAAACTACTCACACACACCCTCACCGACACCCGCATACACACAGATACTCACCCCCCCGCCACCCACACAGACTTTCACACATGGATACACAAACAGATACTGACCCACTCACTCGCACCCACCCACACCCACCCGCACCCACCCACACCCTTCAACAAGAGCGCATCGTGCATCAACTGGCGGGGCATTCTGGGACGCCGGTGCTTGAGCAGCTCTCCACCCACCCGCCACACACAGATAAATATAGGCAGCTCTCCACCCACCTGCCACACACAGATAAATATAGGCAGCTCTCCACCCACCCACCACACACAGATAACTATAGGCAGCTCTCCACCCAACCACCACACACAGATAAATATAGGCAGCTCTCACCCTCCCACCACACACAGATAAATATATAAGCAGCTCTCCACCCACCCACCACACACAGATAAATATAGGCAGCTCTCCACCCACCCACCACACACAGATAAATATAGGCAGCTCTCCACCCACTCACCACACACAGATAAATATATAAGCAGCTCTCCACCCACCCGCCACACCCAGCTAAATATAGGCAGCTCTCCACCCACCCGCCACACACAGATAAATATAGGCAGCTCTCCACCCACCCGCCACACACAGACAAATATAGGCAGCTCTCCACCCACCCGCCACACACAGATAAATATAGGCAGCTCTCCACTCACCCGCCACACACAGATAAATATAGGCAGCTCTCCACCCACCCACCACACACAGATAAATATAGTCACTCTCGCGGACAACAAGCGGAACTGCCACCTTCACTCAAAATATCCCATTACGCATGCGTACGCCGGTGATAAATATTTAGTACTTCGGGGTGACGTAGCCACCTGGCGGCCGATTTGTAGAAGCCCGGCAGATGGAGGGAGGTTGAGATACTTTCGGCTATAACATATTTCCTGTGAAACCAGACAGGATGGCCGAGTGAGTTGAGCGTCCGTCCCCCCGTTTTGTTAGATCATGGCATTCGAACGCATAGGTTTGAACCCTGGTCAAGTTAAACCAATGACGTACAAATTTACACTTGTCGCTTCCTAGCTTGACGTTCGGCATTATTACTATTAGGATAGGGTAAGGACTGGTTAGATCAGTGTCAGGATAAGGCGACTATGGGGGATATCAAGTCATGGTGCTGGTGGCCTGGTCTCTCAGTGGGGCTGCACTATAAAGTCGCCATGAGTGTGCACTGTCACAAGTCGATACCCGTCCTGATATGACCTTAGATGTTGCCAGGACGTAAAACACTGTGAACAGGCAAGGGTGGTGGTGGTGGTGGTGGTGGTGGTGGTGGTGGTGCTGGTGGGGTGGTGGTGGTGGTGGTGCTTGCTGGTGGTGGTGGTGGTGGTGGTGATGGTGCTGGTGGTGGTGGTGGTGGTGGTGGTGGTGGTGGTGGTGGTGGTGCTGGTGGTTGAGGGGTGGATTGTGTGGATGATATTGTTATAGCCCCTTCACGTTCATGAATATCACTGGTGTAGCTCGGGTCACCTGATATATCTGGGTGCCCGGGGTGGCGGTCATGGGTAATGTAGAGCTGGACCTGGATGGGGTCAAGGTCACTCACTACTCGGTCAACGTCTTCCATTCTCACAGGGTGGGACCGAACGTGGTGGCCGAATCGGTAGAGCGCATGCTTCCCTTGCGGAAGGTCGAGAGTTCGAATCTCAGCCGAGTCAAACCAATGACTTGGAAAATTGGTACGTGTTGCTACCTAGCCTGGAGCTCGGCAATAATAGGATAGCACAACGACTGGTTAGCTCAGTGTCAGGATGACGTGGCTGTGTGGGATATCGGGCCATGGTGCTGGTGGCATGCTCGCCTAGTTGGGCAGCACTATAAAGTCACTATGAGTGTGCACTGTCACAAGGCAGTAGCCGTCCTGATATGACCTTAGATGTTGCAAGGAGATAAACCAACAACAAACAAACACAGGATGATGGTCTCTTCCAATAAGGCACCTGGCTGTCCGTACGTTTGAGGTCGTGGGTTCAATCTCCAGCTGATTCAAAGCACAGTACTCACAAAATTGGTACTTGGCTGGCGCTGGGGACCAGAACTGGTTGGCTTGGTGATAAATTGTCTGAATTGGATATCAGGTCACGGTGCTGACGACATGGGATCGCAGCGAGGCAGCACTCTAAAGCTGGTGCTGTGAGAGTGCCTGTCACAAGTCAGTACTAATCCTGATGTGACATTAGTCGTAACATTCAAACAATCACTTGTGTGTGTATATGTATGTGTATGTGTGTGCCACGATCGGAGCTGAGGTTGTCAAGGCTGGAGCAGCAGATGACTAGTCCAGGCTCCAGCAATCGATGACGGCAGAGTGATGGGGAACAGGAGGGATATTCCGAGGTATTATACTCGTATAATTATTATACAGCATATATATACATATATATTCCGTGCACAGAGTTTGTGGAAACAATGAAATGTGTGCTCTATAATCTATTATGGGAATATAAACAAGGACACGGCCACATATCAGAAGCTCTCTTCTATATATTAGTTATTACCTACTATCTGACTGTCATAGGAGTTAGTTCCTGCTTCTGCCACTATGGCGCCACCTGTGAGTGGCTCCTGGCCACCGTGATACCAGCTGTGTCTGGTCACTACCGCCTTCAGACCTGCTCGGACGGTCAGATTTTAAAATATGTGAACATATACACGATGATTTACCCTATATTTATATAAATATATATGCCTAAACGGTGTGTTTATTTATATATATATATATATATATATATATATATATATATACTGCGTGGTGTCTTGCGCTTACCATTGCCATCCCGGTATGAACCTGGCGCAGCGTCTAGAGTCAATCTCAGTGGCTTACCTGGAAGAAGAAAAGAAACAACAATTGAAAACACAATAATGCTATTTCTACGACAGTTTGAGAACAATATGAACCTTATGAACCTAAATCCCACTTGTTTAAATATTTATTTCACGTAGATCTGTGAAAATAGGGCCCATGAAAAGATTGCATAGACTGATGGTTTTTGGTTTCTGTAATATATTAAATTAATTGTTATAATATATCTTTCTTTAGTTTGAAGTAACATTAATTTTAAATGGGTAACTTTTGAGATATTTGAAGTGCAAACACGTCAAATTAATTTTGGCAAGCATGCCAAAACACTAACAATTTTGCAAGTAAGATCATAGGCTTCTGCTGCAACAGGTTCTGTTAAATTGCCTCAGTATTCCCCTCGATGTGGTGACCCATGTTTAAAAAGTGCACCAGTATATATATAAGGTAGATATGTCAAATCAAATGTAAATAATCTTTTTGGTTTTGAAAATTAGATGCTTTATTAGTCTATGCAATTTTAAATTTCTAACCCTGGAGCTTATGGACGCGGAGCAGAACACACACACAGACAGACACGCGCACACAGACACACATAGACACACAGACACACACAGATACAGACAGACACGCACACAGACAGACACGCGCACAGACACACATACACGCACAGATAGACAGACATGCGCACCAGACAGACACACACAGACGCACACACGCACATAGGCATACCCACAAATACACACAGACACACACACAGACAGATACACAGCACAAGCGTTTCCTCTCCTCCAACAAACTCTCCCCAGCTACTACCTCACCACCAACCCTCACCTCAAGGCTAGGAGATTTACTCTGAACCAGACCCACTTTCAACAGGTTCAGCCCCTCTCCCGCCTCCCCCCCCCCTCCCCACACACACACCTACCCACCCCCACACGATCCGTCAACAACAATAAACGGTGCACTTCCCATAATGCATCATACAGTCATGAAGAAGGCGCCAGTCTGGAGTGGTGGGATCACCCCCCCCCCCCGACCACGGCCCTGCCCCCACGCCTCCCCCCACCCCGATACATCAGGGGGGGGGGGGGGGGGGGTGCACCACGGTGCCAGATCCGGGTAGGGCTCTGCCACCAGTGTTTAAAGCTGCATCGTTCGATGAAAACATCAAATTTTCAAAACCAAAACAATCATCTAGATTTAATTTTACATATCTAACTTAGATACTTGTGCTCTTAATCTTATTAAACATTTGTCGCCACACAGAAGGGAATAGTGAGGCAATTGAATAGAACCTGTTACTGCAGTGGGCTGGTGTCACTGCCTGTCAGAGTTTTGGCAAGCTTGCCATAATTAATTTTGCGTGGTTCCACTTCACATACCTCAAAAGTTAGCGATTTAAAATGAAAGTTACTTCAAGCTAAAGTAAGGTACATTATAACGATCAACCTAATATATTTATCTCAGAAAATGACAGAAACTCAAAACCATCGGACTATGCAACTTTAACTGCCTGACTATCCAACATGGCAGACTTAAGCTAGGATTCCTTACATGTGGTATGCGGCATGCGAATGCGAATGCGGCATGTGGCATGCGAATGGGTTGGGTCCTTTCACCCACACCCACACCCACACCCACACATAGTGTCAGGTTTCTCTAACACTGTTTTCTATGGCAAACGCAGCAGCATTCGCATTTGCATGCCGCACCGATGGCTACATGGACCGATTCAGTTGCCGCATTTGCATTCACATTCGCATTCGGACACATGGAATCACCCCCATTGACTTAGATGCTTTTTGATTTTTTGCCGCATTCGCATGCTGCATACCGCGTGTAAGGAATGTAGCCTTTCAATCAATCAATAGTTCCGTCCTCTAGTCGAGGGTTGGATGCAATGGTTCTCCACTTGTCCCGATGTTGTGCTGTTCTGATAGACTGTGAATAATTCAAGCCTGTCCACTGTGAAATATTTGTAAACCATGATGTTCTTGGTCTCCCTCTCCCTCTGCTGCCATTCACCTTCCCTTCCAACAATGTACGGTATATTGAACTCTGACGAATGATGTGGCCAAAATAAATAAGTTTCTTTGTCTGTATAGTGGCAAACAAGCTTTTCTTATTTTTAATTTTTCTGAGAACTTCTTTGTTGGTGATCTTTGTCCATGATATTTTCATCATCCTTCGATAAGTCCACATCTCAAATGCTGCTAAACGTTTGTACATTTTCTTAGAGATTGTCCATGTCTCTGCCCCATACATTAGAGTAGACCACACATAACACTGAAGAATACGCTTCCTTGTTTGTATTAATATCTTACTTGATGTTAACACTCTATACATTTTGGAGAATGTTGTTCGGGCTATTGTTATCCTTCTTTTAATTTCTTCCTCACATCTCCCATCATTTGTAATCTTTTGTCCGAGATATATGAATTCGGATACTTGTTCTATGTTTGTGCCATCTATGGTTATATTGACATTTGGTTTATCTGTCTTTTTACTTATAACCATTGTTTTGGTCTTCCTGGCATTCATCTTCATGTTGAATAGTATTCCAGCTTTATTGATTCTATTCACTATATCTTGTAGGTTTTTCTCACTGTCTGCTAGTATTACACTGTCATCGGCATATCTAAGATTGTTGACGTTCATGCCACCTATTGTCACTCCCTTGCAATCTTCAATGTGTCTGAAAATCATCTCTGTGTACAGGTTAAATAGACATGGTGACAATACACACCCCTGTCGAACTCCTCGTTTAATCATAACTTCATCCGATAGGCCCTGCTCCATTTTTATAAATGCACGTTGTGTCCAGTATAAGTTCACAATTAGTTTAATGTCTTTGCCATTGACACCAATATCTTGTAAACATTTGATTAACAGTTCATGATTGACTCGGTCGAAGGCCTTCTCATAGTCAATAAAGCAGGCATAAACATCCTGGTTCACTTCACAATAACGTTCACAAATCATTCTCATATTGAAAATCCCTTCACGTGTACCTCTTCCAGATATAAACCCACTTTGTACGTTACTGATTTGTTCTTCAATTTTCTGTCTGTTTCTCAGTAAAATTATTTTCAGGATCATCTTCAACATATGACTCATCAGGCTTAGTGTTCTGTACTCTGTAGCCTTTACTGCTCAGATATTACTTTGGCGTTTCACTACTGATGCGTCTACATTGTTAACCCTAATGGACAGATGATTACTAAAAGATAACTTCGCGACAAGAAATTCCATCGGTTACTTTTGGTTTCAGTGGATGCTTGTTTGTAGTTTGTGGCTGGTGGAGGGCTGGCGGGAGGCTGGTGGAGGGCTGGTGTGGGGCTGGTGGAGGGTTGGTGGAGGGGCCTGGGAGGGGGGCTGGCGAGAGTCTGGTGCAGAGGGTTGGCGGGAGGCTGGTGGACATCTGGTGGAGGGCTGGTGCAGGGGCATAGGGAGGGGGCTGGCTAGAGTCTGGTGCAGAGGGCTGGCGGGAGGCTGGTGGAGGTCTGGTGGAGGGCTGGTGTGGGGGCCTGGGGAGGGGGGTGGCGAGAATCTGGTGCAGAGGGCTGGCGGGAGGCTGGTGGAGGTCTGGTGGAGGGCTGGTGTGGGGGCCTGGGGAGTCGGGTGGCGAGAGTCTGATGCAAAGGGCTGGTGGGGGGCTGGCGGAGGCTGGTGGAGGGCTGGGGGGCCTGGGGAGGGCTGGCGAGAGTCCGGTGCAGAAGGCTGGTGAGGGGCTGGCGGTGGCTGGTGGAGGGCTGGTTGGGCGGGCTGGCGATAGGCTAGTGGGAGGGTGCTGGTGAGAGGCTGGTGAGAGGCTGGTGGAGGGGGCTGGTGGAGGGCTGGTGAAGGGCTATGAGAAGGGGACGATGGAGAGGGGATGGGGAAGCCTGTGTTTTATTTGTAGCACTTTTTGATATCCCTTCGGGAGCTTCACTGACATCGGACTGACCCTGGACTGACCCTGGACTGACCTTGGACTGATCTTGGACTGACCTTGGACTGACCTTGGACTGACCCTGGTCTGACCTCCAGGGCGTGCTGTGATCACGTGAGCCCCTGGGGCCAAAACCAACTCATGTGAAAATGGACAACTGAATATTAAAGGCAATCTCCCAAAACAGATGGAAAACGATGAGGGTTGAATTCACGTCTGAAAACTGGGAATTGATGGTAGCATGTTTGCGTCAGTGCATTTCCCAGAAATTCATTTAATAAATATTGGTTGACAAAAATGGGTAGGACCCCCCCCCCCCCATCACCCCGCCCACTAGGACCTAGCTCTTACTAACACAGAATAAGGTTTATGATAGATCGTGGATGTACGCTCGATGGTTCTGTAGTTCTACCCCACTGGGAAGCAACGTTGTTGGCATCATCCCCTGATATGCCTTCTTCTCAATCACAGTATCCTGATACCACACCATTCCCCAGTATGTTACTCAGTCACATATTTAAAGATTTTTGCTATTTCCCCCCACTCAGTCACATTATACTAACACTGCGCCACGTTTAGAATATGTGACTGAATGGCATACTGGGACATGGTGCGGTGTCAGGATAATGTGACTTAGTGGGAATAGGTCAGTGTTTAAAATATCTGACTGACTGGCATACTGGGGCATGGTGCGGTGTCTGGATAATGTGACTGGGTGGGAATAGGTCAGTCTAGTGGCATACTGGGGCATGGTGCGGTGTCAGGATAATGTGACTGAGAAGCAGATATATATGGGGGCATGATGCCAACGTTGCTTCCCAGTGGGGCAGCACCACCAAGCGTACATGCATACTTGTCAAAAATAAGTTGGTACCCGTCCCTGACATGACATAACAAGATGCTAGGACATAAAGCTCAACTGAATCTATCAATTCTGAAAGGTTTAGTAGAAGACAATTATCCCTTATTGTCTGTTACCCACTCGTCATTATTGTCAACCGGGTCTGTCGACCATTACATTTGTACCTGGTTGAGTTTTTAGTGTAGTGTCGTGGGGGTGATGAAAATGGGAAATATTGCGCCTAGAGCGGGACTCGAACCCACATCTCTTTGCATTCCGGGCCAGTGTGCTAACCATTACACCACCTAGGCTCCCTGATATCAACACACTACCCATGCTTACTTGTCTATGTTGTTACTTGCCTGAGAGGTCAGTGCAGCCTACTACACTCGTCCCCCTGGAATTGTAAGTCTTTTAAATGGTCATTTAATGCTTACAATTACATACACACAGGCAATGCACTTACACATACATACACAGGGTAGGTTCAACAACCATACAGCGCATAGCTTGTACAGGATCCTGGTCATGGCACCAGTGTCATGGGGGTGATGAAAATGGGAAATATTCCGCCTAGAGCGGGACTCGAACCCACATCTCTTTGCATTGCGGCCAGTGTGCTAACCATTACACCACCTAGGCTCCCTGATATCAACACACTACCCATGCCTACTTGTCTATGTTGTTACTTGCCTGAGAGGTCAGTGTAGCCTACTAGTACTACACTAGCAAGTGGAGAGGGGGGGGGGGAGTTAAATAAATACAAATTGAGTAGGACTAGGACTATGAAAGGGAATAGCCATTAGGGGGTTCCAATAAATGTGTGTGCGTGTGCAGATAATAATTTAATTATGTTCGGTGGTTAAAGTTGCATAGTCTGATAGCTTTCGTAAGACTAAGAGCTACAGTTTGTTTGTTGTTTTACGTCCTAAGGTCATATCAGGACGGGCACTGACCTGTGACAGTGTGCACTCATGGCGACTTTATAGTGCTGCCCCACTGGGAGAGCAGGCCACCAGCACCATGACGTGACATCCCACTCAATCACAGTATCCTGACACTGAGCCAACCAGTCCTTGCCCTATCCTAATAATGCCGAGCGCCTGGCTAGGAAGCGACAAGTATCAATTTTTAAGTCATTGGTTTGACTCCACCAGGGTTCGAACCCACGATCCCATAAAGCCTCCTGGTGCAGCAGTACTGGTCGCACCATCCGGGTACCAGCGAGGATCAGTGTATGGAAATGCAGCCGACCACACCCCATGAAGTTGTTCGGTTGGTGGAACGTTACATCCTCGCAACATCCAAGGTCATATCAGGACGGCTACCGACTTGTGACAGTGCACACTCATGTTGACTTTATAGTGCTGCCCCTCTGGGAAATCAGGCCCCAGCACCATGACCCGATATCCCACTCAGTCACATTATCCTGACATTGAGCTAACCTGTCCTTGCCTTATCCTAATAATGCCGAGCGCCAAGCCAAGGCAACTAACCACCATCTATATATCAGGTGGCAGAGTGTGGCAGATTGACTGTGGGGACTTGAGGAGGGTGGGCTCCATTCTCTCGCCCACCATCATCACATACACCGTACCCATAATAGCAGCACAGTTTTTGCAGCGACCCACCATCTTAGCCCATAATACTGAACTTATTATGGCCAACCCACTAACACACTAACCTCCTTCATAATTTACTAATATACCCTACCTAAGTACCTGCTGAACTACCTATTTACAATGTAATGTAAACGGACGGAAGACACAGCGCTGAAAATAATGTATGTTCTGATGAATAAACTGTTTTACAAAAACAAACTAAAAAAAAAACTAGGAAGCGACAAGTAAGTCATTAGTTTGACTCGACCGAGAATCGAACTCCTGATCTCCCGCACGGGAGGCCTGCGCTCTACCGATTTGGCCTCCGCGTCTGGTCGTCCCATAAAGACAGTGGTAACTACGCCACTGATTCAGCCAAGCCTTTATCTCGGAGATCGCAAACAGGGACATCAGCCCTTATCACAGTATCAGCTGTGGAAATTGTGGTTCACTACCGAACAAAACGCCAATTTCTCTCCTTTTATGCTCTCTCGGATGTAATTAAATAAACAAACCAATTTGACCTAAATGGTATACCCCACTCCAACACTGTATGGACGGTAGTGTCGGCCCAGGAAGTCGGCTTAGATGTAATCTGTGACCGATTTGTGCCCGATCCGTGCCCGATCTGTGCCTGATCTATGCCGGATCTGTGTCCGTTCTGTGCCCGATCTGTGCCCGATTTGTGCTCGGTCTGTGCCTGATCCGTCCCCGATCTGGGCCCGTTCTGTGCCCGATTCGGGCCCGATTTGTGCCCGATTTGTGCCCGGTCTGTGCCTGATCCATGCCCGATTTGTGCCCGATCTGGGCCCGATTTGTGCCCGGTCTGTGCCTTTAATGTGCCCGATTTGTGCCCGATTTGTGCCTGATCCGTGCCCGATCTGTGCCCGATTTGTGCCCGATCTGTGCCCGTTCTGTTTCCGATTTGGGCCCGATCTGGGCCCGATCTGGACCCGATCCTCAACTCCTCTTTGTTAAAATTCGGTGAGGTGATGTTTTAACCTCCACTTCTTCACACAACTACTCCTTACGATGTGATGCGCGTGTAGATAACACACGTTGAACTGGATATAACATAATCTACAAACACACACACACGCACGCACGCACGCACGCACGCACACAAAATGCCAAAGGGTATCAAATTTGAACGTCCGTGGTTGGGGATTGATCCCAGCTGGGCGCTCTACCCACTCGTCTACCCCGTCCGGCTGGAGGTGGGTAATGTGCAGCAGCTAGTGGAGTAGAGGTGGGGGGGGGGGGGGGAGGTGCTGAGTGAAGTGGTTAGTCTGTGTGTATCAATGGATCATAGCAGGAGGGTCTCACAGTTGCTGGTGGTGTGCATGACACGACAACAAGCACATCATTGTGGCGTGTTCGATGCGGGTGTGCTGGCGTGGGAGTCGGGAAGCTGGTTGGTTGCTTGTTGGAGTTTTACGTCCTAGCAACATCTAAGATCATGTCAGGACGGGTACCTACTTGTGATCGTGCACACTCATGACGACTTTGTAGCAAAGTCTTAAACTGTATTTAACAACCAGTAAACAAAGCAGGATTAATTGACCAATTTGGTCCACTTAAACTGAAATCTCTTTTGGATTCCATAGCACCATGCTCTGATATCCCACTCAGTCACACCGTTAGTATAATAGGGCAGCATTAATTTTTTTTTAGACCTCTACTTTTAAAACAAATTTCCGAATTCGATTATTTCGAGGAAACTGTATAGTTTTGCGTTATCAGAACTGCGTGTCGAAAAGGTTGGCTGGTTGTTGGAATTCCGTTCTATGTGGCGACAAATGTTTGGTAAGTGCACCAGTATCAAAGTTACATATGTAGAATGAATCTAGATCACTGTTTTGGTTTTGAAAAATTGATATTTTCATCAGACTATGCAGCTTTAATACTACAGAAAAATTGCATACTGCCACTTTAATAATTGTGAATTTGAATTTGAAACCCTCGTGCATTTCTTTTTTTTTGTGTGATGAATTTATTTACCCTGCTCATAATGGATAAGTGTGTAGTGGTCTGCACTGACCTCTCAGGCAAGTAACCACATAGACAAGTAGGCGTGGGGAGTGTGTTGATATCAGGGAGCCTAGGTGGTGTAATGGTTAGCACACTGGCCCGGGGTGCGAAGAGATGTGGGTTCGAGTCCTGCTCTAGGCACGGTATTTCCCATTTTCATCACCTCCACGACACTGGTTGCCGTGATCAGGATCCTGTACAAGCTTTGCGCTGTATGGTTGTTGAACCTACCCTGTGTATGTATGTGTTAGTGCATTACCTGTATGTATGTAATTGTAAGCATTACAAGACTTACAATTCCAGGGGGACAAGTGTAGTGGTCTGCACTGACCTCTCAGTCAAGTAACCACATAGACAGGTAGGCATGGGGAGTGTGTTGATATCAGGGAGCCTAGGTGGTGTGATGGTTAGCATCGGGGTGCGAAGAGATGTGGGTTCGAGTCCCGCTCTAGGCACGGTATTTCCCATTTTCATCACCCCCACGACAAGTGTATTAATACTTGTTTTCACCGCTGGGCAG
Source organism: Branchipolynoe longqiensis (assembly GCA_030323885.1). Lineage (NCBI taxonomy): Eukaryota > Metazoa > Annelida > Polychaeta > Phyllodocida > Polynoidae > Branchipolynoe > Branchipolynoe longqiensis. Next base: position 108,018,758 of record CM059188.1, on the reverse strand, counting down.
GACTAGTCCTATTTGATTCAGTCTTGCTGACTGTCTGCATCCATTTGTAGGAAGGTGAATTCTGCGTCATATCACGTTCCCAGTTCAAGTGACAAGTAGACGTGTGAACAGGCACACTGCTCACCCCCCCCCCCATATCTCACACCCACCCTCCACACCCACCCACCCGGCTGTCCTATATGCATGCAGTGACCTAGATCTAGACCGCCGGCCGCCATTGTCCAGTGGCGCCCTCTCGGGTTACTTACCCCTGTCTGAGCTACTACTCACACCACAAATCGAAATCTTCCTCCTCCTCCTCCTCCTCCTCCTCCAAACTCTTCCCACCAGAGGGCCCAACCTCCAACCAGGACTGCCACTGCCACCACCATTACCACCGCCACCACCACCACATGTCCACCACCACATTCTCACCACCACAACCACCTTATCACCACCACCAGCTCTACCACTACAACCTCCACCACCACATCCACCACCCCATCCACCACCACCACCACGACCTGCACCAGTACCTCCATCACCACTACTTCCACCATCTCCACCACGACCACTATCACCACCACCATCACCGCCACCACCACCAGTACATGCCCACCAACACAACTACCTTCTCCCCACCACCACCTCTACCACTACAACCTCCACTACCACATCCACAACCCAATCCACCATGACCTCCTCCACCACTACCTCCATCACCACCACTTGCACCATCTCCACCACGACCACTATCACCACCACCATCACCACCAACACACACCACCACCACCACCACTACATGCCCACTACCACAACCACCTTCTCCCCACCACCACCTCTACCACTATAACCTCCACTACCACATCCACCACCCAATCCACCACGACCTCCTCCACCACTACCTCCATCACCACCACTTCCACCATCTCCACCACGACCACTATCACCACCACCATCACCACCACAACCAACACACACCACCACCATCACACACCACCACCTCCACCACAACCACCACACACTACCACCATCACACCCCACCACCTCCATCACACCCCACCACCTCCATCACACCCCACCACCTCCACCACAACTACCACCTGCACCACAACCATCATACCACCCACCCAATCATATTATGCTAGAAAGGATCAGAGACGCCTGGGTACATATTACTCAGAATTCAACGATTAGCTTCGCGAAAAATAATGACATAAATTGCGTTCGATCTACACACTCTATAATGTAAAGCCTGTACGTTGCTTCCCAGCATGACCCAGATGAACCTCGGCCTTCGGAGTCGGCCCATTCCCAATCAAACCGCCTACACGTGTGGACCATGAAGATGCCTAGAACTATGCACAGTTATTTTCAACGCGGGTTTTTTAATTGCACATTCCCAGGGCCATTTTGATATTCGTGATGGAAATATATCCTGGTGACTTCACATAACATAGCATTAATATCATTCGGCTGAGCTCAAATGCACTCTGCACCCTGCACACCAAGCTAACCCGTGTGTAATAAACTACTTGGTGTTTAGAATGGTTGCAGATTGAGATTCCATTGCTATGCTCAGGTACAAAATTGGGCCCCCATGGACTGCGTTATTAAACAGAATGGGCGTTTTGCTCCGCGCTTTATATCACGAGAAATAGACTGCAATCTGGCAAACTTTAATTTTCAGGTGATTTTTTTCGTTAGTAAAACAGGGCAGAAGGCAGCCTTTGATCACCTGGCGATATAGACGGTACCTCTTAGTCCTACCCCCACACTCACATCTCCCTCGTCCTTCCCCACCTCCTCCTCACAAACCTCCTTCACCACCACCTCCTCCTCCAGCACCTCCACCACTACCTCCTCCTCACCACCACCTCCTACTCATTAGATACATCCTCCCAAACCACCCTCCTCCTCAAACATCCCCCACCACGACCACCCCTTCCCAACTCCCTCCAACACGACCACCTCCTCCACCACCACCATCTCCTACTCTTCACAGATCCTCCTCAAACCCTCCTCCTCCCCCTCCACAACCACCACCTCCTACTCCTCACAGACCTCCTCCCCCTCCTCCTCAAACCTCCTCCACCAACCCCTCCTCCTCCCCTCCCCTCCACAACCACCACCTCCTACTCCTCACAGACCTCCTCCCCCTCCTCCTCACCAACCCTTCCTCCCTAACCTCCTCCTCTTCCTCCACCACCACCACCACCACCTCCTACTCCTCACAGACATCCTCCCCCACCACAACCACAACCACAACCTCCTCCCCTCTCCCCTCAGATCCCCCCTCCTCCAAGGTCCCCACTGCCCGAGGTGACTAAGGGCTGCTGAATTAAGCCCACAGAAACTAGAACACTCTCTCTGATTAGATCTTGACATGGGCAGCTGCACACAAAGTCCAGTGCCTTAAGAACATTGTCCGCCCAGCCCCAGTGATCTGCAAACCTTAAGTGGCAGAGCAGCACCGGGGCGGGAGCAGGTGTGGTGCTGTCAGTGGGCGCCGAGTGTCCATTGACCCATAATCATTAAATTAAAGTCACGGCACCGAGGTAGGCGGCGTCTTGGAACACTGGAAGTATATAGAGCTGCACAGTAAAGGTAGCGAATGGACCCAGACGCAGGCACGTCGAGAACAAATCCTCCGGTGCGACTGACACTGGTCTACATCCGGTAGAGGCGAGGAGGCCAAAGGTGGAGGCACTAGCACAGTGTTGGTCTTACGGAGTATAACAATAATAATTATCATTCCCTTACTTATCTTTATACTCGCATAATTCGTTATACATCACATTATATATTTATATGATGTATAAGAATTATGCGAGTATAAAGGCGTGAAAGTGAATGTTCCCTATATTATCGCCCATATGTTGTTTACTACTTCTGCAGTGTTCACTATGACTGAGTATGACGTGTCAATGTGGGAATCGATCCCATAAACTCTATAAATGAGCCAGGGACTGACAACCTGGCGCCTCTCATTACATGATCGCTACAGGGACAATAGATAAAGCAACGAGTGGTATTGTTGGTGATGGTTATACATGGAATAGTAATAAATATGTGATGTATAACGCATTATGCGAGTATAAAGGTGCGGAAGGGAATTAACTCCTTGTTATTATTATCATCTGCTAATTATTGTTAATATTACACGATATACTGTACTGCCTCCTCCATGTCGTGACTATTTCTATTTCTACTCCATGTGCCCCAGTCTGGCTTTAAGTGGAATAGTATATATATATATATATATATATGTATATATATATATATATATATATATATATAGCCTGGTTATATATGCCCTCCTGGCAACATCTATATATATATATATATATTTATATATATATTTATAGATATAGTCTGGTTATATATGTCCTCCTGGCAACATCTAAGGTCATATCAGGACGGGTACCGACTTGTGACACTGCGCACTCATGGTGCCTTTATAGTGCTGCCCCACTGGAAAATAACCCGATATCCCATTCAGTCACATTATCCTGACAATGAGCTAACCAGTCCATGACATATCCTAGTAATGCCGAGCGCAACGTTGGGAAGCAACAACTTCGGACAAGTATCAATTTTATAAATCAGTGGTTTGAATCGACTGGGAACCAAACTCCTGACCTTCCGCAGGTAAGGGCTGTAGACTACCGATTCGGCCACCGCGCCCGGCATGTAAGTGGCTTAGTTTAGTCTATATTATGCCTTGTTCTGGTTTTGAAGCTTTAATAGCTCCTGGACTGATGATATGCAGACTTGACGAGGATGCTGCTGGGACAGTTGATAGATGAGGCACTCTGCTTGCTGACATCTATGAAGAGCCACTGCAAATAGGGTGGGTGGTGGTTCTTGCAGTTTTACGTCCTGGCAACGTCCACGGTCATATAAGGAAGGGTACCGACTTGTGACAGTGCATACTCATGGCGACTTTATAGTGATGCCGCACTGGGGCTGGGATACCAGACTGCTAGCACCATGACCTGATATCCGACTCAGTCATTCTATCCAGACACTGAGCCAACCAGTCCTTGCATTATCCTAATAATGCCTAGCACCTGGCTAAGAAAGGACATCTATCAATGTTTAAGGCATTGGCTTAACTCGACCAAGGTTCGAGTCCATGGTTTCAAACCCCAAGATCAACTAAAACGGGAGACTGATGCTCAACTCATGTGGGCGTCCCGTCTGGTCCTACAAATAGGATCAATGTCTAGACAGTGCAATTATATCAGACCTATATTTGACAGCTGTCAATATTTGAATGTTTTTGGCTGTTAAATTTGCACACGACTGCGACAATTATCCGACCACACACACGGAGTGGGACGTAGCTCAGGCGGTAGAGTCTCCACCTGTGAAGGTGTGGGTCATGCGATCGATCCTGCTCAGTGGACCCATTTGCAGCTTGGGCTATTTTCCGTTCCAACCAGTGGTCCACAACTGGTTCATCAAAGGCTGAGGTATCTGCTGTCCTCTCTGTGGGAAAGTGCTTATAAAAGACCCCTTGCTGCTTATCGAAAAGAGTAGCCTATGTGGTGGCAGCGGGATGCCTCCAAAGAAATATGTCAGAATGACCATATGCTTGACGTCCAATAGCCGATATGAAAATCAATGTGCTCTAGAGCGCCGTTAAATAAAACAAGTTTTTGACAACACACACACACACACACAGTCACAGTCACATAACACACTCTCTGCATTACTCTTGTGGCGTTAGTCAGATGAAGTGTGTCCTTTTATTTTTAATGTGGCTTAAAGGCTATCTAAGCGATTTCTGCTTAGGCGGCCATTACACGGTACAATGGTATACGAGTCATTGGCCCGTGTGGAAAATAGACAAGTTGCCGATACTAACAATGAAACGGAATGTCAGGTGAACAGGTTTGGTTTGGAGTTTTCCGTCCTGACAACATCTAGGGTCATATCAATAATATACCAGTCGTTTGCCCGTGTGAACAATAAATACACAGGTTGCCGAAACTAGTCGTAAATACCGTGGTGGGACAACGGACAACTTAATAATAATAGCATTAAGTTGTCCTTATTCCCCAAACTGGGCCAACAAAGTTGGGAAGAAGATGTAGTTTGTTTGTTGGAGTTTTACATCCTGGCAACATCTAAGGTCATATCAGGACGGGTACCGACTTGTGACAGTGCACACTCATGGCGACTTTATAGTGCTGCCCCACTGAGAAGCCAGGCCGTCAGCACCATGACCTGATATCCCACTCAGTCACATTATCCTGACACTGAGCGAACCGGCCCTTGCACTATCCTAATAATGCCGAGCGCCAGGCTAGGAAGCCCCAAAACGGGAGACCGAGACGCTCAGCCCATTCGCCACCCCGTCTGGTCAGGGAAGAAGATGAAGGGGAGGGTGGTGGTGGTGGTGGTGGTGGTGGTGGTGGTGGTGGTGGTGGTGGTGTGTGGGGGGGGGGGGGGGGGGGGGGGGGGATTCGGCGGGGCGGGGCGGGGCGGGGCGGGGCGGGGCGGGGCGGTGCGGGGCGGGGCGGGGCGGGGCGGGGCGGGGCGGGGCGGGGCGGGACCGGGAGGGGAGCAGGCGGGGCGGGGTGTGGCGGAGTGAAGCATGGCGGAGAGTAGGCGAGGCGAGGCGAGGCGAGGCGAGGCGAGGCGAGGCGGGGCGAGGCGGGGCGAGGCGAGGCGAGGCGAGGCGAGGCGAGGCGAGGCGGGGGGGCGAGGCGAGGCGAGGCGGGGCGGGGAGGGGCGGGACGGCGGGTATACCGACACTCTTGCACAAGCAGCGCGTTGTAGCGACTTTAAGACCACGTGACCAGCTTGTGGAGATGTACTGACGGGAGCCCCCCACATATAACAACAGGAAGCGCTGCCGGCCGGCGCGACAATGAGTCTGGGACTCACTGCGAGGGGCCTGGTGTGTCAGAACTAGTCCGAAGCTGCCCAGAAGGCTGATCCGGATGGTCGCCGAGTGGCCGCTAGAGGGGGCGGCGACGAGCTGCAGGGATCTGTCCGAACGGTCTTCCACCTCCCACCCCCACCGCCGCCCGTCTATCCTACACCCCCCCCCCCCGGCCCCCGGATCCGAGTCGCCGCTAGAGGGGGCGGCGACGAGCTGCAGGGATCTGTCCGAACGGTCTTCCACCTCCCACCCCCACCGCCGCCCGTCTATCCTACACCCCACCCCCCCGGCCCCCACCCATGTTTCCCACCGGCCCCCCACCGAGCAGTCTGGCCAGTGTGAGGGGAGCATGGTGACGCGGCAGTGATGGCAGGGTGATGGCGGGGTGATGGGGGAGGGAGGAAGGGGGAGGGGACGGGGAAGGGGAGTGGGGTGAGGAGGAGTGCGGGGAGGGGTGCTTGGGGGAGGGCGCCGATCCCTTTTATAGACCGCGCATACATCCGGGGGATCGACGACCCTGCGATGCGACCCTCTGATTGGCTTAGCGTCCCTGGTGGCGAATGGGACTCGGTGGACAGGGGGAGGGGGGGGGGCGTGCAGGGGTGTGGGATTACAGAGCCAAAGGTTAAAGGGTGGACGGTGTGTAGGGGGGGCAGGGGGAGGGGGAGAGGGAGGCAGCTCCCGTGACATATGCCTCACGCTGCGGACATCACTCACCTTCCTTCTATCTCTCTCTCACACTCTCAAACACACACACATACACACACAGAGGCATGGGGCACACCCAGGAGGCGGCGATTATGATGGTAATCAGGCCACGAGGGCCAGCCGCTACAGGATGTCGCGTTAGTTGAGATCTTGTCACTTTTGGATTAGCTATCACGAGAGCTGGACGTCAAAGTGCCGCCCAGAGGAGGAACCACAGGGGGGGGGGGGGGGGGGGGCACACCGGCCACCGGCCACCGCCCTGATGGTTACTAGCGGCCGGACAAGGTGAGTATCCCAGCATGCCCGGCTGGCTATCGGACCTGATTACACGGGTGTGTGACACTTGCTAATCGGAAGACTTTACACAGTAAAGTAGTGTACAGGTCAGCACACCTTACACTATAGCGCTATGCGCTAGCCACCTACGGGCCGGCCGGATCCCTGGTGCCCACGACAGAAGAAGCCAGGGCTAGCTCAGGAAGCTGTCCACCTGCGATCCACGGATCCAGCGCTTAACCCCCCCCCCCCCCACACGCACACACAAGTCCAAGGACGCGAGCCACCAGGGGTGGTGGGTCCAGTGAGGGGAAGTGGGGGGGGGGGGGGAGACCTCCACCCCTTCACCCGCGAGTCCACTCCCACATTCCCACAAACTCCTGACCCCGCCCTGACCTCTGACGGCGGCAGGAGGAAAAGGGGGGTGGGGGGAACTGGGAAGAACACCAGCAGGTGGCGCCGCCGCTGACAGGATAATGAGGGATAATCGTGGGGACGATAATCAGGCCCCTTGACCGCGGAGAGGCCAGGGTGTTAAGTAACGAATTAACCCTAACTGCCTACGGGCACCCGGCACCGGCTAAGGAACACTTGTGCTCTTGACACTGAAGATGGCATACTACATGTCCCAAACACCCTCACCGGTCATCCAACTGGAGCCTACGGCCTCGGAGGAGGAAGGCAACAGGGCCGCCAGCATCCTCATGGAATTCCTGGAGGTAGCTGAGAGGCAGAGAGGCAGCCCATTAGCTGACACAGGCGACATATCACTTCCGCATGAGTTGGACAGAGGGTCGGAGGCTGAAATGGAGGACAGGGAAATGGGAGCAGACATGCCAACACAGGACGAGCATGGAAGCGAGGGAAGCGCCTACATGACGGAGAAAGGGTCCCCGTCGCCCGAAGCAGTGGTGACCTCAGAGGGGTGGGGTAGGAGGCTGGTGCTCGCTTCCACATCTCCCACCTACACGCGTCCCCCGCTAGGCGGTCTGCACCAAGGACTGAGGATGGTGGTAGCCGATCTAACACACACCTTCAGCCCATCACCGGACCCTGCATGCGGGGACCAGTGGCGAGGACCCTGACTACATGCCATCACCAGTGGCCGAGCTGGAGAGGTTGGAGGTCAGAGGTCAGATGGGCCGAACTACAGGCCGAGCTGAGGTCCATAAGGGCGGGGTACTCTATCAACTGGTCCTATTGGAAAACGACAAAAAATGATGACCGCTCGACTGACACAACACCCTGTAGTGGCTGGCCCCTCGTGGCATATTTCTTACCATAATAATCCATATTCTGCTGCATGTTAATAGCAGAATATTATATTGTAAGGTCAAGACCCCTACAACATCCCCCGTGACGCCCACAACCACCTGCCTATCACCCGCCGGACACCAGCAGCAAGCAGCAGGGGTGGGTGGGTTTCACCAACAAGATCAGCCAAGGTTGGGTGAGGTTTTACCAGCAGTTTGCGGGTGTCAGGTTGCAGTTGGTTGATTGGTTGTTGGAGTTTTACGTCCTGGCAACATCTAAGGTCATATCAGGATGGGTACCGACTTGTGACAGTGCACACTCATGGTGGCGTTATAGTGCTGCCCCAATGGGAGACCAGGCCACCAGCACCATTACCTGATATCTCACTCAGTCAGATTATCCTCACACCGAGCCAACCAGTCCTTGCCCTATCCTAAAAATGTCAAGCGCCCGGCTAGTAAGCGACAAGTTACAATTCTTAAGTCATTGGTTTGACTCGACCAGGGTTAGAAGCTGGAGGTTCGAATCCCACGATCTACCAAAACGGGAGACGGATGCTCAACTCATGTGGCCATCCCGTCTGGTTGCAGCGCGTAAACAGAGGAGTTTCACGACGGAATTCACAAAGAGCATGCAGTGTGACATTACAAGACGGGATGGCAGGAGGGGCTGGGCGTCCGCTTTCCGTGAGGAAGGAAGGTCGCCGGATTCGAACTCTCCTCCACTTTACACCATACAGAAAATATAATGATAATACTTGGATAATATTTTAGGCTATTATGTATTAATATACTGTCACTGTCAGTGTCAAGCAGAATACAATCGCCATAGCTGCATAACCAAACATAGGATTCAGGTCATATCCCGACTGAGACCAGACGGGGTGGCCGAATGAGTTGAGCGTCCGTCTTCTGTTCTGGGAGATCGGGGGATCCGAAACCATGAGCTCGTGGGTTCGAACCCTGGTCGAGTCAAACCAATGACTTACAAAATTGATACTTTTCGCTTCCTAGCCTGTCGCTCGGCATTATTAGGATAGGGCAAGGACTGGTTGGCTCAGTGTCAGGATAATGTGACTGAGAGGGATATCAGGTCATGGGTGCTGGCATCCTGGTGTCCCAGTGCAGCAGCACTATAAAAGTTGCAGTGAGTGTGCACTGTCACAAGTCGGTAGCCGTCCTGGTATGACCTTAGATGTTGCTAGGACGTAAAACAACAATAAACAAAACATATCCCGACTATGTCTTTTGAATGCCAAGTCCCACTTTATTGAATGGTTTATGAGAAATACATTATCTCAAGTTGAAAATAATGAATATATTTTTACGATTCACCTAATTTTTTAGGAGGTGGGTAGGGGGATGTAAAGTAGTTATTACTCATTACTGATTGAATGAGGTTCTTTTGGCAGCAGTGAGGCAGGTAATGTTACTGTTTTCTGGTAAATGATATTTCTGCAGCCGATAACAGGTTCAGCATATGTCATGCTGTGGTTTAATTGTGTAGTGCTTTAGAATACTTCCTATTGGCAAGGGCTCTCCATTACGTCTGCAGTATGTATTGACAGTGTACAGACAACAGATGAAAAAGCTGCATGCCTTCATGATGCGATATCTGCGTTCAATCATGAGGCTAACCTGGAAGGACAAAGTGACAAATAAGGAAATACTCGAACGGACGGGGCTGCCCTCTATGGAAGATCTTCTGACCAAAAAGAATCTCCGGTGGACTGGACACCTCATGAGGATGTCATCAGGCAGGCTACCAAAGCAGATCCTCTATTCTCAACTGTCTTCTGGCTACAGAAAGAGAGGGTGCCCTCGTCTCCGGTTCAAGGATACCATCAAGAGAAACCTGAAGCTGAGAGACATTAAGACCGACTCATGGATGCAACTCTCACAGCAGAGAGCTAAATGGAGAGCGGCAGTCGAGTAATGAAAGCAGTCTTTGTCGCATCACGACCGACAGCATGATGAAGTATTATATATACATATATATGCATTTATATGATATATATAATATATATAATATATATCATATATATAATATATATGCCCAACGGCTCGCCGTTGGGGTTTAAATGCGCAACACGGTGGTCGCCGCGCCGGGCGATAGCCCAGGACTAATGACCTTGTCGGCCTCGTTAAGATAGGCGGGGGGGGGAGGAAATCCGACCCCCAGTCCCGGGGTCGGCGCAAGGAAAACGCGCCGAGGGGAGGCGTGGGGGGGGGGGGAGCGAGCCGGGGCACCTCCCGGCTCCCCTAACTGCCCTCACTCTTCTGGCCGCGCGAACCCTGCCACCACGCATCCCGAGCTGCTCAGCAACCGCTCGGATGTGCATGCCTCGTCCCTCCCCCAGCCTGGCTGCTGCCCTGATGGCAGAGGACGAGTTCCAGTTTTTAGACTGGGCCACCCTAGCGGGGCTCAGCAGGAAAACTACCGGCGTTATGGCACAAGAGGACGTGACCACCATCGCCGCACTGCGCGCGGTGGACAAGTCGGATTTCGCGGCCCTCGACATATCGCGCGGCCAGCGCGCCCTCCTCCGGGTAGCGCTCAGCGATTTCGGCAACGAGGACTTCAGGCCTAGCGCCCCCTCAAGCCCGGGGGAGGACAGCCAGCCCACCCCCGGCCAAGCCGACCGAGCAGCAGCCGACATCAGCCAAGAAAAGGCCAAGCAGGAGCGCCACGCCATATTGGAGGTGGGTGTGGCTTTCGACCAACTGTGGTCGTCGACAGCAGCCAGCAAGGTTCTGGGGCGGGCATGGGACGAGACAGTCGAGACGCCCGAGCGCACCCGCCCCTCGGGCGCAGTCGGCTACATACCGCCTCCCCCACCCCCCGCGGACCAGCCGAGCCGGCACGGCGCCGGCCCGGGCCCTCGCCATAGCCTCACCATACGAGCTAAATCCAACAAAGCGCTCCGTATCATAGACTATCTGCCGCGCACGGTGTGCGACAGGATTGCAAAGAAGAGGAAAGAGTATCTGCAGGTGCTGGACCCCCCCACAGGGCAGGTGCACTTCAAAACCGAGGAGGATAGTTGCGCATGTGTTTACCTCACGCAGGGCGAGTGGGGCGCCGCAAACCAGTGCTTATTCGCGCACCTCCTGCAGCTTGGCCAGGTACAAAGGGAGGACGTGGAGTACTACCTCGCATACACCGCGAGCATCCACAACCTGGCGGCAAAATTTGAGTGGCAGTCATTAATCGAGTATGACACTCAGTACCGGGAAGTGCAGGCCGAACATGGCTCTGCCTGGGGCACGGCGGCGACCTACCTGGAGATGCAACTATTGGTCCCCAGGCAGCGCCCCCCCGCCCCCCATGCAAAAAGGGCGCGGAACCCAGGGCACCCCCGGCGCCGGCCACCACTACGCCAGGGGAGGGTGCTCAGACGCAGCAGGTACCGCCGCCACCGACAAAACCATATGCAGGCTGTTCGCCAACACGGGAAAATGCCCATACTCCCCCTGCAAGTATGAGCACGTCAAAAAAGAATGGGGCTGTCTGGGGGGCGCCCTCCTCCCGGACGCCTGGGAGAGGCTGCTCCCCCCTGACACCCCGGACCGCGGTAGAAAAGCAAATATGGCTGGAGATCAGCAACGGCCGCTACGTAATCCGCGACGGCCCTGCGCACATCACGAGGAGGGGGGCGGGGTCCGTTTGATCCACGACGCATCCCGCCCGCACGGCAGCGCCCTTAACGACTACGCGGAAGGCGACGGCTACAGCTGCTCCACCGTGGAGGAGGCCGCTGCCCTCCTCCAACACGGCGGATACATGGGAAAGATAGACCTGGCCAGCGCCTACCGCAGTGTTAAAATCCACCCCGCTGATTATCCCTATGCAGGGTTACAGTGGACTTTTGCAGGGGACAGCTCCCCCACATACCTCCAGGATACCCGACTGATGTTCGGCGCACGGTTGAGCGCTATAACGTTCAACCAGCTCACGCAGGCGGCTGTCGGTATCATGCGCGCACGGGGGTGGGGTGACCATGTGCTGGTCTATTGCGACGATTTTTTCGTCACCCACCCCCACCGCGACGGCTGTCGTCGCCTCATGAGCGAACTCATGGCTCTCCTGCGCGAGCTGTGGTTCGCCATCAATTACAACAAAATTGTCGGGCCAAGCACAGCCATAACCTTCCTAGGCGTGGCCATAGACACGGTCACGTTCACCCTCGGGCTACCGCCCGCAAAACTCAGCGCACTCATAGCTGAGGCCGAATCAGCCGCGCAGCGCCGCAGTCTCACAAAAAAAGAGATCCAGTCGATATGCGGAAAATTAAGCTGGGCCGCCCAGGTAATATACGGGGGGCGCACCCACCTGCGCAGGTTGCTGGATGTAATGGGCGCCCTCGTGCGCCCCTCCCACCGCGCCCGAGTCACCCCCGCCATGCGCGAGGATCTCCGCTGGTGGTGCCTTTTCGCCCGCCAGCACAATGGGCGCACCCCCATCCTGGAGGCCTCCCCCGCCACCCCCATCTCAACCGACGCGTGCCTGGATGGAGCTGGCGGTTACCACAATGGCGACTGGTTCACGGTCGCGTTCAGCGACTGGCCCGGCACAGAGGCCCTATCTATAAACTATAAAGAGGTATTAAGCCTCTTGCCAGCTGCGCACCTCTGGGCGCACACCTGGGCGCACAAACGCGTGTATGTGCACACCGACAACCAGGCAGCGGCGGCCATCATAAACCGGGGCACCGCAAAGGACCCCCTCACCATGGGGTACCTCAGACAAATTTATTACATGTCGGTAACTTACAACTTCAAAATCCGCGCCTTATACTACCCCGGGGTGCGCAATGTGGTAGCCGACGCAGCCAGCCGGCTCATGCTCCCCGGGGGGGCCCGAGCGCCTGCGCGCGGCCCTGGGCCGCACCATCACAGACGGCCGCCGGGCCCCCCCACCGGGACCTCCCTGCGCCCCATTCGGTGCCAACCACTCCCCGCGCTAGCATGGACCTCGCAGCTCTCGACCGAGAGGTGGCGCAATACCAGGAATCTGCGCACGCCCCCAACACCCGCAGGGCATATAGATCGCATAGGGCCGCATACTTGCGTTTTTGCGCGTGGCTGGGTGCCCCCGCGGCCCCCGCCACTTCCACCCTCCTCTGCCGTTATGCCGCCCACCTGGCGCGGCGACTATGCTATGCCTCCGTGCGCCAATACCTCACCATCGTGAGAATAATTCACCAGGAGGGGGGCCTCCCTAACCCGCTCCAGGGCGACCACCCCCTGACCATGACGCTCCGCGGCATACGCCGCGAGCGCGGGAGCGCGGTGCGCCGCAAAGCGCCCATCACACCGGTAATGCTCCGCGCCATACTGCGCAGCATTGACATTACGGAGCCCGCCCACGCGGCCGCCTGGGCAGCAGCATTAGCCATGTTCTATGGGCTCTTAAGGAGGTCAAACCTCATCCCCACCACCGTGGGGTCCTTTGACGCGTCACGGCACCTGCGCCGATCTGACGCGCGCTTTTCGCGCACCGGGGTTGGGCTAACCATCCGTTGGTCCAAAACCAACCAATATTGCGGCCCCGCGCGTGTCATCACCCTGCCGCGCATGCCCGCACACCCCCTCTGCCCCACACAAGCCTTGTTCAACTCATGCGCCCTCACGCCGGTTGCCCCCCGCGGGGCCGCTGCTCTGGCTGGGGAGGACCCCCCTGACCGCCGCCAGTTTCTGGGCGATCATCCGCGGCGCACTCCAGCGAGCGGGGCATGTCACCGCGGACTACGGATCCCACAGCTTCCGGCGCGGCGGATCCTGCGCCCTCTTCAACGCGGGCGCGCCGGAAGCGACCATCCGCGAACTCGGCGGCTGGGTCTCCAACGCCTACACAGCCTACGTCATCGCTGATACCGCGGGAATCGCGCGCACCACCAGCGCCCTGGGCGCGGCTTTGCCTCGCACTTAAAAAACGCCGGGCGCACCATGCCACTACCACTACTGCCTGCTGGGACTTGGGACACTGGGCGCGTGAGGGGGGGGGGAGGGCACGCCGCCCGCCACACAGCGGGCCGGCTGCGGCCGCTCCCCGCAGGTACCGGGTTCAACACCCAGCATATTGACTTAGTCATTGGCAAATGAACTTACACATCATTACATATTATTATTACTTTATCTTAGCGCCCCTTACGCCCATTGGGGCAGTGCGCGCACATGTGCGCATCAGGTTGATTTGTTACTTCATTAACATTGTGCATTTGTTTATGTAATACTTTTAACCTTAGTGACTTTAATAAAAAGTCTTTTACTCCCCCCGTGTGTTCGCGTCATTTAAATGCCCAACGGCTCGCCGTTGGGGTTTAAATGCGCAACACGGAGGTCGCCGCGCCGGGCGATAGCCCAGGACTAATGACCTTGTCGGCCTCGTTAAGATAAGCTGGGGGGGAGGAAACCCGACCCCCATTGCCGGGGTCGGCGCAGGGAAAACGCGCCGCGGGGGAAACGGCGAAAGGAAAACGCGCCCCCCCACCCCACCCGCGGGAGGCGGGGGGGAGGGGGGGAGGGGAGCGAGCCGGGGCACCTCCCGGCTCCCCTAACTGCCCTCACTCTTCTGGCCGTGCGCGCCTTGCCACCACGCATCCCGAGCTGCTCAGCAACCGCTCGGATGTGCATGCCTCGTCCCTCCCCCAGCCTGGCTGCTGCCCTGATGGCAGAGGACGAGCTTTGACCTCTCCCACCCACCCTTTGAACAAGAGGGGGGGGGACACTGGGCGCGCGAGGGGGGGGGAGGGCACGCCACCCGCCACACAGCGGGACGGCTGCGGCCGCTCCCCGCAGGTACCGGGTTCAACACCCAGCATATTGACTTAGTCATTGGCAAATGAACTTACACATCATTACATATTATTATTACTTTATCTTAGCGCCCCTTACGCCCATTGGGGCAGCGCGCACGCATGTGCGCAACAGGTTGATTTGTTACGTCATTAACATTGTGCATTTGTTTATGTAATACTTTTAACCTTAGTGACTTTAATAAAAAGTCTTTTACTCCCCCCGTGTGTTCGCTATTTAATATATATATATTATATATATTATATATATTATATAATTTTTATTATATATTATATATAATATATATATAATATATATATAATATATATATTAATATATATATATAATATTATTATAATATTTATATATAATATATATATTATAATATATATATTATATATATATTTTATTATATATAATATATGTATTATATATATTATATATATATGATATATATTATATATATGATATATATATGATATATATCATATATATGATATATGTATGATATATATTAAATATATTATATATTTATATATAGATTAGTTAGACGAATCTTACCTGGGTATAGATGATGGATAACTATTGTTTTACGAGGTAGAAGCCTCGGGTTAGACGTGGGCGAGGGGAGAAGGAAAGACATCCGGGTCTCAGCAATCTTTACCTACTAATTCAGGATAAAAATGATTCTAAAAAACAACCTAAGGTCAAGTGACCTCATGCTAAAGTGAGTGATTGACTAGACGTGGCAGGGCGTGGTGGGTGGGCCCTCGCCCACGTCTAACCGAGGCTTCTACCTCGGTAAAACAATAGTTATCCATCATCTATACCCAGGTAAGATTCGTCTAACTAATCTATTTTACCTCGGTATGCCGCCTCTGGCTAGCCGTAGGCTAGGGAGACCTTTACGTAAAATAATTTTTATCCTGATATTCTTGTTTTGTTATTATTCTTTAGTGATTATGTCTTATGTATGCAACAATGGAAAAGCGATTTGTATGGCAAAAAAGGGGAAAAACCAATGTTTTTCTTACCTCTCTCTTTCAGTTGGTGAGTAGCCTGTGCGCTATAGGCTGAGGCTTCTCTAGTCGTTTGTGGTAATGTCTAGCAAACGAAGTAGCGGTTTTCCATCCCGCGTGAGCTAGGATCCGTTTAACGGAGATGCCTAGCAATCTTGCCTTGGACACCATTGCACCACGTGTAGAGTGCGATGAGTACCTGTCTGTATTTACTCCCGCCAGTTTTAACACATTCATTGTCCATCGGGCGAGGGTATCCCTGGAAATGGCCTTGTGTGGCTTAATAAAGCTGACCAATAGCTGTCTTGAGTTTCTTATTAATCTTGTCTTGGATATATAATTTCGTATCGCAGATACGACACATAACTTGCGATCCTGAGTGAAACTGGACACCCCTATCGTAGAAAGGGGGTCACCTAATCGGTTTGATTTTAATAAAGTTGATAAATCAAACGTGGCCTCTTTACTGTCAATTTCTAGACCATTCAGCGACAGGGCAACTATAGTTTGGCCTCTGTGTCCAGTGACCAGGAGAAGCAAAACTGCGACTTTGAAACCTAAAAGTTTAACGTCCAGAAACTTATTTTCTGGCCATTTCTTGAAGAGGTTGAACACTAGAGAAACATCCCAAAACCTATTATATTTGGGTTTAGGCGGATTCCTCTGATAAATTGATCGTATGATCCAACAAATAACATGGTGTTTACCCATTGTTTGTCCATTAACCCGCGGTAGGATTATCGACAGAGCACATCTGGCAGCGTTAATAGCGCCATATCCTAGGCCTTCGTCCTCTAGGTAACGTAGGAAGAGTCCTACCTGGGATACTGTGGGAGTCATTGGCTTGACTTTCTTAAGCAGGCAATAAATACCCCATTTCTTTAAATACGTAGTATACATTTTCACCGTTCCTTTTCTCCACGCATCATCAACCAAACGCTGTTGTGTAATTTTGTCTAAGCCAAACTGTTCTAAATATTTATTTAAAAAAGGAATGCCACTAACGGAGTTGTCGACACGTTTCCGTGGCGTTCTAGTGGTCCCTGATGTTTGAGGTTTCCTCGGAATCTTGGGAAGCGAAGGCTGCTTTTGGCTGTGGCTAGTAACGTCGGTAGCCACGGTTGCGTGTGCCACTCGGGGACGATGAGTATGGCGTGTGTCCCCTCCATTTGAATCTTTCTGGCGACTTTGCTAATGATAGTAAAGGGGGGGAAAATGTAAAAGAAATGATGTCGCCACTTTAGGGAGAAGGCATCAATGTGCCAAGCATTGGGTTCCGGGTGCCACGAAACATATTTTGGAATTTTAAAGTTATTACGCGAAGCGAACAAATCGATCTGAGGTGAACCCCATGTGTGACAAATGTGTTTGAAAATGGATGGATTAAGTGACCACTCTAAGTGATCATGGAACTGGCGACTCATCTTGTCAGCTAGACAATTTTGTGTGCCTGGAATGTGATTAACAGTTAACCAGACATCAAAGGTTTGAGCCCAGTTCCAAATGAGAAGTGCCATTGCATTACATTTAATCGATTTTGTACCTCCCATATTTCTGACATAAGCCATAGCTGTGGTGTTATCCGTGAGGATACGTACATTATTTTTGGGTATTTTTACTAGACTGGTTAATCCCAAGTAAATGGCCCTTAGTTCTAGAACGTTAATATGATCGGGGAGTTCCGATTCTAGCCATCTTCCTCCCGTTGCTACATCATTTTGATGTGCTCCCCACCCTTGGAGAGACGCGTCAGTGGTAACGGTAGTGTCAGGCTCTCCCATTCTAATGGGATTGGGGGAATGGTCAAAGTGGTTTAGCCACCAATCAATGTCGGCTAGGCCGTTCTCCGAAATAAACATGGTCTTTTCAAAGTTTCCCTTTGCGCGGGCCAGCGCCAAATTTTTATCAATTTCGAGGGATTTTATGTGTGCCGCTCCGTATAGAATAGCTGGACTATACGAAACCATGACCCCGATAAGGACCGCGACCTGTCTAATCTTTGGCCTAGAAGTGTCTAACAGCTGTATCGCTGTGCGGTAAAGCTTATCTTTCTTTTGGCGTGTAAGCGAAACGGTCATAGCCGTGGTGTTCAGAATGAACCCGAGACACTTAAGCTCCTGAGTAGGAGAAAAAACCGATTTCTTGTTATGTATGAAGAAACCCAATTTGGTGAAAATGTTGCATAAATCTTTAACAGCGAGTTCACATTGCGTGAAAGATTGGCCCATAATAAAAGAATCATCTATGTATGGAAACATACAATGCCCCAATTTTGCCATGTGTGCAAAAATTGGTTTCAACAACTTAGTAAACAGACGCGGTGCGCAGGCCAAACCATTAGGTAAACATGTAAATTCAAAAAGTTGGCCATTCCAGAGAAAACGTAGGTATTTCCGATCTGTCTGGTGAATAGGAACGGTGTAGTACGCATCCCTTAAATCAACACTCGCTAGCCAACACCCTGGGGTAATTAAATCACGAGCTGTTTCTAAAGAAAACATTTTGAAATGTTTGTATTCAATGATTTCATTCAACTGAGTTAAATCTAAAATCATTCGGATTGAACCATCAGGTTTAGGAGTAGAGAAGATATTGGAAATATATTCCCCTTCAGTATGTTCAACTCTGTTGACAATGCCCTTAGACTCAAACAGTAGAACCTGCTGATCTAGCTGAGATTTTTCTAGTGAATTAAACTGATACGGAAAAGGCGCTCTCTTTTGTATAGGCAATTGTGTGAAAGGGATGTGAATGCCTTTAACAATATTCAGGACCTCTGGATTAGTGGTTAACTGTTGCCATTGATGTAAACAATTAGAAACATTCCCTGCTTGAAAAAGGCTTACTTCAGTTTGAGTTTCCTCCGTGACCATTGTAGGGTCAGGAGGCTGCACTGTTTGTGTGGAAATCTCTACTTGTTCCCTTGTTTCGGGAACTGGGGCTTGGGAACGAAATCCCTCTTGTAGCCGCGGTTGTCGTTCCAGTTTGAGGCCGGCCTGTCGCCTCGGCCCCTTCCTCGCTGGTTGAACTGGAAGGACGGTCCGCCCCTGAACGGCCTTCCTCCTCTGCGGAATCGAAAATCCGTCCTAGACTTTCTGAACCCTGCTGGGTTTTGGAAGCGACGACTCTTTGCTTCAGTGTTTTTAGCACTCTTGTAGTCGACCTCTACCTGTTTGTACAGGTAAGCTAGCTGACCCCCAAACATCTTGGATTTATCTAGGGGTTTGCTCTTGATAGGGGTAGGTCCGGAATACACGGTGTATTCCTTACCATCATGGTCCGTTACCTTGTTCGAGCGGGCAACCTCTTTTCCGGCATCTGTGGTGACCGATTTGAAAACGTTTTCAAATCTTCGATGGGTCATGTAGTTACTAGCGGCTGCTAACAAAGCTATGCCCCGGTCCATAACCCGCGCCAAAGACGAGAACTTGTTCTCTGTCTGCATCCTGTTAGCCACAGGGATAACAGACGTCAAGGCACCCAAAACTGCCTTATGGATAAGGCAGAGGGAAGTTTCATAACGACGGCGTTCGTCGGAAAGATGAATGCCGGAATCCATCTCTTTGAAAACCGAAGCAGGAATGCCCTTAACTCCTGAAATCTGCTCAGTCAACTTGTTGATGACTTCGATCGGTTTAAACGTAGTGAAATGGCTATTCACCGTTTTGCGCATCATGGTAGTGGTGCGCACTTTCTGAGCTTTCTTTTTGACAATTTTCTTGCCAGCTTTAACGCCTATTTTGGCGTAGACACCCGCTCGTTCCGTGTCGGAATCCGACTCGGTGGAAGAAGAGTCGGACGACGAGTCTGAAGAAGAGTCCTTCTTCTTCTTCTTCTTTTTCTTTTTGGACTTTTTGGAGCGCTTAGACTTCGCTTTCTTTGTGAACTCGTCACCAGAACTGCTCACTGGGCGGCGTTTCTTGCCGCGCGCTTTCGGTTTCGGAACCTCAGGTGCCGAAAGCGTGTCCTCTTCGTCCTCAGAAAAGTCTTCCCAATCCTCATCAGGGATTTGGGAAGGATCTGGAAAGTTCTGCGCCTGGAAAAGGCGCATCTTCTCCTCCATCATCTCCGCCATTTTCGCCTCCCACCCCACTGGTTGAGGGGCGTGATCACTGTCTTGATCCGAGGCATGAGCCCCAGGATGTGGGGACGGCGGAGCCGTAGCCGGTGGAGACGAATCGTAATCCGTAGGGGGGACACCCACCGCTGCAGCGGGCGGCTTATTCCGGCGAGTGGCCATCGGGAACTGTAACGAAACCAAAGCGTTACTAACCCGGAATCATCTCAACTACACAAGTGTAAGCCAGTAAACTGGGTTGAGGAACATGGTACAGAGAACGTGTTTTGCAACGTGTCAGTACAGGCGTGAAGCTAAATTTGCCGTAGGTGTGTGGTAACGAAACCAACCAAACGGAGGGCATCGATCGTGAGATCGGCCCCTCTCTCTGTTCCGTACACTTCTCCCACCTGTGGCTACAGCGCCAACAAGTTGGAGAAAATATTACGAAACTCGGAGGTTCGCCTTAAACCGGTCAGGGGTGTTTATAAAAAACACCCAGAAGCATCCCCAACATCATCCTCTATTAGGATCCGGGAGACTTTTCTTAGGAAATGAGCAACTCGGGTTGCCATTTCTCCCTGTCTGAAAAACAGGTGTCGATAGAACTCAGTATCGGTTTCGTTTGTGCCAGCGGCACGCAATGTTCTATCCGTAAGTTAAAAAACGTACAAAGTCCAAACAGGACTGAAGAAAGTTCTGAACTTTCATAAAAAGATGCTATAGAGCATGATAAACAAAGTTATCGAAGAAAACAGTACTTACTTTTGGATAAAAGCAGTAGTAGTAGATAAATCCTGTGGAGCAACTCACAAACGTCCTCCCGTTGTGAGTTACTTATGCTAATTGCTGGACCCGGATGTGCTTCCTTCTCCCTAGCCTACGGCTAGCCAGAGGCGGCATACCGAGGTAAAATATATATATATGTGTGTGTGTTGTGTGCAGTACTGAGCATCATCAGACTGCTTTTAGTTTGGAGTCTGAGGAAAGAATCTCCTAGCGAGAGAGAACAGAACTGGCTATCTAAACAAACATAATATATACCTGGCAAGAGAAACACTCCTTTGTTAGCTTGGACAGGGCCTGTCAATATACGCCACATGCAAGCCGTAGCCATGTAGACACACAGCCGGAGATGGGCGCTTCCAAGCCGTGCTCATGCCTGATGCTGAGTGTTATTATTGTCGGCCTCAGTGCCATCGTTAGGCCGGCAACTGTCTGGTACAGCCCCCCGTGGATTAGCATTGTCGCCCCCATATCGCCTAAGTCCTTCTCCCAGCCTCCGCCGGTATAGAACAAGGGGGTAAAAAGCACTGTGCTACGCCGCCCGCCGCCCGCCGCCCGCCGCCCGCCGCCCGCCCCCCGCCGCCCCCGCCCCGCCGGCCCGCCGCCGCCGCCCGCCGCCGCCGCCCGCAGCCCGCCGCCGCGCCGCGCCCGCCGCCCGCCGCCCGCCGCCCGCCGCCCGCCGGGGATTTCAATCGGCCTCGTCTGTCTGTGTGGGTTGTATTAGCGGTGCTGTGGTGTCTGAGACTCCGCTGGGAGAGTGGAGATTGAAGAGCGCTGTTTGAAACTGCCGCTATCCGATGCGATTGTGTGTGTTTATAGGGGGGGGGGGGGGGGGGGCTTTCTGTGTTACGGTTAAGAATCCGATCTGTGAAGGTAGACATTCCCCATCTGATCCCAATAGCTAAAAAAAACAGCCCCCCCCCCTTCTCCTCCAACATATGAAGAGTTCAGGCGCAAATCTACAAATGTAGTTTAAATCAAAGATTTTTACCTGAAGATAATGTTAATTCTCACTAATGTCACCTTTCTTATGATCACATGGTTGTGGAGAAATGAACAAAAAAGTAAAAATTTATACAAAAAAAAAAGAAGAATCGTTGAAGGTTTGATTCCAATGTTTATCTAAATTTTTGGATTGGCGTTTACAGGTTTTTGAGCCTGAACTCTTCATATATATGCATGTATTAAAACTATTATACATACAAAAGCCCACGCGCTGCAACAGGGTTATTCAATGATATGTAACTACGGTTCCATGTCTAAACATATAACAAAGAACCTATAACATATCAAATATAGTGTAGTGGTCTGCACTGACCTCTCAGGCAAGGAGCCGCATAGACAGGTAGGCGTGGGTAGTGTGTTGATATCAGGGAGCCTAGGTGGTGTAATGGTTAGCACAGTGGCCCGGAATACAAAGAGATGTGGGTTCAAGTCCCACTCTAGGTACAATATTTCCCATTTTCATCACCCCCATGACACTGGTTGCCGTGACCATGATCCTGTACAAGCTACGCGCTGTATAGTTGTTGAACCTACCCTGTGTATGTATGTAAGTGCATTGCCTGTATGTATGTAATTGTAAGTATTAAAAGACTTACAATTCAAGGGGGACGAGTGTAGTGGTCTGCACTGACCTCTCAGGCAAGGAGCCGCATAGACAGGTAGGCATGGGTAGTGTGTTGATATCAGGGAGCCTAGGTGGTGTAAAGGTTAGCACACTGGCCCAGAATGCAAAGAGATGTGGGTTCAAGTCCCACTCTAGGCACAATATTTCCCATTTTCATCACCCCCATGACACTGGTGCCGTGATCATGATCCTGTACAAGCTTTGCACTGTATGGTTGTTGAACCTACCCTGTGTATGTATGTGTTAGTGCATTGCCTGTATGTATGTAATTGTAAGCATTAAAATACTTACAATTCCAGGGGGACGAGTGTAGTGGTCTGCATTGACCTCTCAGGCAAGTAACCACATAGACAGGTAGGCGTGGGTAGTGTGGTGATATCAGGGAGCCTAGGTGATGTAATGGTTAGCACACTGGTGCAGAATGCAAAGAGATGTGGGTTCGAGTCCTACTCTCGGCACAATATTTCCCATTTTCATCACCCCCATGACAATACTATGGGTGATGTATAAGCAATATGCGAGTATAAAGGCATGGAAGGGAATGTTATTGTTATCCAACCCTAACTATGGGCATACCGCCCTGTCATTCGCGCCTGAGAATATGGTATATAACATTATATACACATAAGATATATATCTGATATATGGCATTGCACATAATGTTATACATGACTCTACAACATTATATAATATAAGATATATATAACCTATGATATATAATTGTGTGACAGTGCGCGCTCATGGTGACTGGGAGATCGGGTTGCTGGCACCATGACGCAATTTCCCACTCAGTCACATTATCCTGATCCTAAGCTAACCAGTTGTTGCCTTACCCTAATAATGCAGAATGCAGAGCGCCAGCCTAGGTAGCGACAGGTATTAATTTTGTAAGTCACTGGTTTGAATTGGCCAGGAATCGAACTCCTGACTTTTCGCACGGGAAGCTGCGCTCTACCAATTCGGCCACCGAGTCCCATCCCCAATCACAGCATGGCAAATTCACATGTTATATGTACCGTTGTTTAATGGTTGTCCTGACCACTTTTTGTGAAAATTAAGATGGCTGTGAAGCAATTCTTCTGCTCTGGTCGCACCACCCACCCAAATAAGGAGGGTGCAGTTTGGAAAGGGTGTGCAGTTGTTTGGAAGGGAAGTGTGCTTGTTTGGAAGGGTGCCATAGCCTTTCTACACCTCCACACAGCCAGGGTCTACAGTTCCCACCCATTCTTAAACCCCTACCGGCGGTTTATAAGCTCAACAGTGTCCTTGAAACAGTTCCACACAAAACCAGTCCCAAATCTATTTATTTGTAGAAACTCCCAATTTAAAAACAATCTTCCGCAGTAACTGCACAGAGTATTACAAAGAATTAATTAAAATATATGAGCATAAATACGAGTACTTTACGTTAGCACACAGCGGGTGGTTGTTGGAGTTTTACGTCCTGGCAACATCTAAGGTCATATCAGGACAGGTACTGACTTGTGACAGTGTTCACTCATGGCGACGTTATAGTGTTGCCCCACTGGGAGACCAGGCCACCAGCACCATGACCTGATATCCCACTCAGTCACATTATCCTGCCACTGAGCCAACGAGTCCCTGCCCTCTCCTAATAATGCCGGGCACCTGGCCAGGAAGCGACAAGTATAAATTTTGACGTCATTGGGTTGTCACTATTTTGGCACATACTGCCGGTGACGTGTTGGTGACGGGGGCCCCATGTCCTTCCTGATGGCAGCCTGTGGGATTGGCCGTGACATGGCAGGTCCGACTGTCACTGCTGGCACCTATGGGGGCTTCGCGTGATGAGGACCCATTGTGGACGCTGGCTACAGAACCCTGCTGCGCACCCTCCCACCGGCCAACGCCGCCGCGCATGCGCACAACTCACACGGCAGCCTCTCAAACGCTGCGTTCTGGGCGCGCGCCGTATATACAAGATCACCGTTCCGACTGCGCATGCGCTGAAAACGGCGTTGGCAGCAAAGCAAAGGGAGACGGCCATTGAGTTTGCCGATACGCATAGGGTGAAACATCAATATTATTCCAAATTAATCAAAATACATAACAATTTGACACAGACATGGATGGATGGATGCAATATAATAATATAATGAATGTGTTTAAGATACAACTCTCCATAATTAATCATTTTGAGCTAAGAAACATACAATTTCAGTCACTTTACAGGCTGATGTTTACATCACCATTGTTGATTAGACATAAGTTTTCTGTAATTCTTGTTCTAAATATTAAAATGTCAAATGTGTCAACAAAAACTTATAGAAATTCAGAACCCAAACCTTATAAATTTAATATAATCTGTTTGTTGAATATATTTTCTATATGAGTTCCAAACGGCTTGTATCTAAGTGGTGTATTTTTAGAGATATTTCACTTTTTCAATATGAAGATTGCTCACGGCCATTGACAGTGCATTGATTCATTGAGTTTGCCAAAACGCGTAGTTCAAAACGTCAATTTTATTCAAAATAAATAGAAATCCAGTACCCTAACCGTATCAATTAATATAATCTTTTTGGTAAACATGTTTTCTATGTGTATTCCAATCAATTTGTTTCTAGGTGTTGTGGTTTTAGAGATATTTAACTTTTTCTGCATGAAGATTGCTCACTGCCATTGACAATGCATTGATTTTACCGGTACGCGCAGTGCAAAACGTCAGTTTTATTCAAAATTAATAGAAATCCAGAACCCTAACCTCATTAATTTAATATAATCTTTTTGTTAAACATGTTTTCTATGTGTATTCCAATCAGCTTGTTTCTAGGTGGTGTGGCTTTAGAGATATTTCACCTTTTCTCTATGAAGATTCCTCATAGCCATTGAATTTGCAGTGTGACCGGATGTTGTCCTGCAGCCAAGCAGCGCACGCACTGACCTAAATGCATGTCCTGACGTCATATGAAATTGGTCAATACACACAGTGAGGGGGCCAGTATACCATTCGGGGGTTTTACCTCCTAGCTACAGCGGTGCGGTTGATTAGTTGTTGGAGTTTTGCGTCCTGGCAACATCTAAGGTCATATAAGGACTGTGTCTGATCGTGAACGCAGTGAGTGGCCAGTAAGCGATTAGGGGTTTTTACCTCCTAGCTACATCAGCACAGGTACCGTCGCCCTGGGACGGCTCAATTCATAGTGGCGTCATATCCCACTCAGTCATAGTACCCTGACGCTGAGCCGAGCAGGTCTTGCCTCATGTTATTGCTCCAAACACTACAGCAATATTGTTTGTTGTTGGTACATTAATTGTTTAAGCAGGGGAAATTTCAGTCGCAGATGACTGGTCTTCCTCATTCCACTGCTCCTTGCCCTATCCTAGTAATGCCGAGCGTCTGGCTAGGAAGCGACAAGTATCAATTTTTAAGTCATTGGTTTGACTCGACCAGGATTCGAACCCACGACCCCATGATCTACCAGCACGGGAGACGGACGCTCTAACTCATTCGGCCATCTCGTCTGGTTTATTGCTAGTTGGTCAGTTGGTTGTTGGAGGTTTACATCCTGGCAACATCAAAGGTCGTACCAGGTCGGGTACGGACTTGTGACAGTGTACACTCATGGTGACTTTATAGTGCTGCCCCACTGGGAGACCAGGCCACCAGCACTATGACCTCATGTCCCACTCAGTCACATTATCATGTCACAGAGCCAACCAGTCCTTGTCCTATCCTAATAATGCCGAGCGCCAGGCTAGGTAGCAACAAGCCTACTTAGTATCAATTTTATAAGTCATTGGTTTGACTCACTTTGGATTCGAACTCCCGACCTTCCGCACGGGAGGCATGCGCTCTACCGGAGCCAGTATCATGGTAACAGCAGCAATGATGCATACGTCTTGGTGGAACAATGCACGGTTAGACCAAAATAGATCAAACAGAGCAAATAGCTTATAGTCACTTATACAGACAATAGACTAGTTCGTCATTCCAGCCGCGCAGTGCATTGTGGGATGCGTGGAAGAAAAACAAACCCACGCGAAGCACATGGTGCATGCTAATACACTGGGTGCAGCTATGAAATGTGCTAGTTTCAACTCATCTCAGCTCTTGTTCGAAACATAGAATACCAACTTTAAAAAAAAGATATATAATAAATTAAGATGTTTATCCAGCATTGCATTTACATCAATCTAATCAGCACATCTCATGCCATCTGCATTTAGATCTAGACAAATCTGGTCAATCAGACTAGTGTTAGAGCTATAGTCAGTCAGTTTTACTTATTTTATTCATGTTTTTATTTATATCCTATGGTTAATGACATATGTAGAGCTAGAAAATGAGTATGGTTAATCAGACATTGTCTATATATTTCTCTGAGACAAGTGTCTGTTGACACATTTAGCATTTTAATATTTAGAACAAGAATTAATAATGGCGATCTGGATATCAGCCTTAAACTGACCAATTGTTTTTTGTGGAATTGTATGTTTCTTAACTCAAAATGCTTAACTATGGCTAGTTTTGTCTTAAATATATTCATTATATCATAATATTGCATTGTGCATCCATGTTTATGCCAAATTGTTATATATTTTTAATAATTTTGAATAAATCGAAGTTTTGCCCTTCGCGTATCGGCAAACTCAATGGCCGGGCACATTCGTTTTGTTCCAAGACCGTTTTCAGCGCATGCGCAGTCAGAATGACGGTCTAGTCTATTATCGTGGATACGTAGGACATGTGATAAATGGAAGGAGGAGAGAAGGACCACAACTCTAGTTCACTGCTCATTCTATACGTCCGACCATTGCCAGATGAGGACGAGATTACCAACTTGTTATTGCTCACAAAAACTATTTACAGCATTTCATCCAACAGGCGAATTTAAACTTGCATAGTCCGATGCAAAGTAGCAAATTTTCAAAACCAAAACAATTATCTAGATTTGATTTGACATATCTAACTTAGATACTGATGCACTTATTATGCATTTGTTTCTGCATAGAAGGCAGTACTGAGTCCATTTAACAGAACCTGTTACTGCAGAAGTCTATGGTGTCAGAGTTTTGGCAAGCTTACCAAAATTAATTTTCCATGTTTGCACTAAAATATCTCAAAAGTTTACCATTTAAAATAAAAGTAACTTTGAATTAAGGTAAAGTAGATACTAGTGATCGATCTAATATATTTATCTCAGAAAAAATACAGAAATTCAAAACCATCAGACTATGCAACTTTAATAATTAAAAAAAAAGACCAGTGCCTAGGCGCTGTCAAAATATGAACAAAATACAACCTGAGTTTGAACACTGGCCGAATCAAACCAATGACATATAAATTTATATTTAATACCCCAGGGTTTGAACTGTGGCCGAGTCAAACCAATGACTTAAAAATTCATATGTAGCGACTGACCCTATCGTTCGGCCATTACTAGGATAGGGCAAGTAGCGGTGGAATGAGGAAGACCATTTGTCCATGATTGAAATACCCCCTGTTTATTCAACTGATGTACCAACTAAATATTTAAAATATAAGAAATAATTGATAAATATATTACCCTTTTCTTCAAACTGATTTGCATACTCATTGAATATTACATATAAGATCGAATTAGTGTAATCAACGTTTCGAAATAATCTTTCCTCAATAAAAAAAAAGTTGGAATTTCATCTAGTGTTTTGATATTAATTTGCATACTCGTTGAATATTACATATATATCGAATTCGTCAAATCACCGTTTCGAAATCATTTTTCCTTAAATTAAAAAGTTGGAATTTCCTCTTGTGTTTTGATATATATTAATTATTTACTGAACGAGTATTTAACGAACTAGGCGACGATTTGTCGGTAAATCGGTACTCGAGCAAATCGAGGAGCGGAGGGCGGCGGGGAGGGCGGCGGGGAGGGCGGTGGGGAGGGCCCGTGATGGGGGCCTCGGCCTTAGGTCAACGGGGCCCGACCCAAACCCATATTCGAAATATTTGCACGTCGTGAGAAACTGGGTTCTCGGTGTCCAACTGTCACCATCACCGTTAAGGGGCTGTCACATTAGGGTTTTTTGCGGGAGCGTATGGCGGCGTAAGCGCGTTACGTCATATACGTCGGCATACGCCGTATACGCTACTCATACGCTACGCATACGCTACTCATACGCTACTCATACGCCGCCAGATGCCACCAGATGCCGGCGTATGTGAAGCGTATGAGGCATACGCCGCCATACGCTTTCATAAATCCGTCCGTCCAATTTTTTTTGTGCATGCTCAAAAAAACTCGACCTATGAGGGCGTATGGCCCATACTGTCAAAAAATGTCACAGCACGCTCCCATACGCTCCCATACGCTCCTCATACGCTCCTCGTATGCTCCTCGTAAGTTCCACATACGCTCAAAACCACCCGAAAGGTCACCAAATTTCATCATAGGCCGGCACGTGCAGGACCTACCTAGGTTTTCAATACGCTCCCGCCATACGCCGTAATGTGACAGGGCCTTTACATCGCCACCACTGCCAGCAGTCCGGGGAGTTGGTTGGTTGTTGGAGCTTTACGTCCTGGCAACATGTAGGGTCAAATCAGGACGGGTACCTGGTTTGTGCCAGTGCGCACTCATGGTGAATTTATAGTTCTGCCCCACTGGGAGACCAGGCCGCCAGTACCTAGATGAAGGATTCACCCTGTACTCGCAGTACAGGGGTGAATACCAGCCTTATATAAAAGCTGTCGAAAAAGCGGGGAAATGAAATGAGCGCCTAAATCCACAATCTAAGAAGCAACATTTATTCTTTGTATATGTCTTCATATTTCCCCGCTACCTTTGAGTTGAAAACTATAATAAAACATAGTTTTAATAAGATTTAAAAGTGAAATCGACGTCGTTCTATGGCCGCCACCTTGTCTTTTTGCATTCTCTCCCATTTCACCAACTCTGTGCCGATATAAGTACCCGTTTGATACTGGAGGCAGGCATTCTACTTCCTGTTCCATACTGAAGCTATTTTCGCCCGTATTTACACTACGTTGTCGTTCACCCATGTACTACAAAGTACAGGGTGAATCTTTTATCTAGCCAGTACCAAGACCCGATATCACCCACAGTCACATTATCCTGACACTGTGTTAACCAGTCCTTGCCCTATCCTATTATTAATGCCGAGCGCTAGGCTAAGTAGTGACAAGTATCAATTATATAAGTACATGTAATTGGTTTGACTGGGCTGGGATTTGAACTCCCGATTAGGCCACCGCGTGTGGTGTGGCCGGGGGAGTGACGGGGGAGTTGGCGATTAACTCACGACTTTGTTGTTGTTTTACGTACTAACAACATATATGGTCATATCAGGGCATGTACCGGACTTGTGATAGTGCGCAGTCATGGTGACTTTATAGTGCTGCCCCCACTGGGCTGCCGGTACCATGACCTGATATCCCACACAGTCGCATAATCCTGACACTGAGCTAACCATTTCGTTGTCCTATCCTAGTAATCCCGAGCGTTAGGTTAATTAGCGATTAGAATCAATCTTGTAAGTCATTGCTATCACTTGACTGC
Organism: Branchipolynoe longqiensis; assembly: GCA_030323885.1. Lineage (NCBI taxonomy): Eukaryota > Metazoa > Annelida > Polychaeta > Phyllodocida > Polynoidae > Branchipolynoe > Branchipolynoe longqiensis. The sequence goes on along the minus strand of CM059188.1, from coordinate 107,988,830 downwards.
TAGAACTGTGTACACCCAGACTGGGTGCTGAATGAGTTGAGCGTCCGTCTCCCGTTTTGGTAGATCGTTGGATTCGAAGCCATGGGTGCAAACCGCGGTCGACTCCAACCAATGACTTCAAAATTGATACCTGTCACTTCCTATCCAGGCACTTGGTATTATTATATTAGGATAGGGCAAGGACTGGTCGGTTCAGTGTCAGGATAATGTGACTGAGTGGGATATCAGGTCATGCTGCTGGCGACCTGGTCTCCCAGTGGAGGAAGCACTATAAAGTCACCATGAGTGTGCACCATACCAAGTCGGTACCCATCCTGATATGACATTAGATGTTGCCAGGATGTAAATCTCCAACAACGAATCAACCTTCATTTATATATCAAGGAATTGTACCACTGTACGACCGGAAGACCAGTACTCTGGCGCTGACAGTGACAACAGATATTATTCACTGAATAAAATACATTTAGTAAAAAAAAAAGTAAATTGTACAGTGGTTGGAAGAAACTTTGGTGACAGTTGGTGGGGTGTTTGTTACCTTATACTTACAGTAAAGTGTGTTTGTTTGTTGTTTTACGTCCTAGCAACATCTAAGGTCATATCAGGGTGGTACCGACTTGTGAAAGTATGCACTCATAGCGACTTTATAGTGCTGCCCCACTGGAAGAGCAGGCCACCAGCACCATGACCTTGATATCCCACTCAGTCACATTATCCTGACACTGAGCCAACCAGTCCTTGCCCTATCCTAATAATGACGAGCGCCTGGCTAAGAAGTGACAAGTATCAATTTTAAGTCATCGGTTTGACTCGACCAGGGTTCGAAGACACGATCCCATGGTCTACCAACACGGGAGACGGACGCTCTAACTCATTCGGCCATCCCGTCTGGTTACTTATAGTAAATGGTGGCCTCACAGGCTCGGGTGGGAGGCGGTGACACCTCCGTAACGGGCAGTGTTAAGTGTGTCAGTAGGGCAACTGTCACGGGCTCCAGTACGACAAACTATTTGCCCACAATGCCTCAACACCGCGGTAGACACCACAACCCGCACTTATACATACAAGACTGACAGTTTCAAATTCAACCCGACGCTGTGGCCGATTCGGTAGAGCGCTAGATAAAAGATTCACCCTGTATTTGTAGTACACGGGTGAACGACAAAGTAGTCTAAATACTGGCGAAAATAGCCTAAGTATGGAACAGGAAGTAGAATACCTGGTTCCAATATCAAATGGCTACTTATAATGGCACAGATTTGGTGAAATGGGAGAGAATGCAAAAAGACAAGATGGTGGCAATAGAAAGCCGTCGATTTCACTTTTAAATTCTATTAAACTAGATGTTTTATTATATTTTTCAACTCAAAGGTAATGGGGAAATATGCGGTAAATAGACATAAAAAGAACAATTGTTGCTTCTTAGATTGTGGATTTAGGCTCTCCTTTCATTTCCCCGGTTTCGACAGCTTTTATGTAGGGCTGGTATTCACGCCTGTACTGCGAGTACAGGGTGAATCCTTTATCTAGTAGAGCGCATGCTTTCCGTGTGGAAGTTCGGGACTTCGAATCCCAGCCGAGTCAAACCAATGGAGGCATTCGACTGGGCCTCTCTATGCGAATATCAAAATATTTCCTTACAAATTCCTATTCGACTGGGACCGGAAGTGGGTTACTACACGTATGATTCGGATGTGTGTTGTGGCTCCATCCGATCCATCCGTAAATCTTGCGGATAGAAAGGGCCCAGTCGAATGCCTCCAATGTCTTACAGAAGTGATACTTGTCGCTGGACACTGTGGCCTAATCGGCAGAGCACAGGTTTCCCGTGTGGAAAGTCAGGAGTTTGAATCCCAGCCGAGTCAAACCAATGACTTATAGAATTGATACTTGCTGCTACCTAGCCTGGCACTTGGCATTCATAAGATAGGGCAAAGACTGGTTAGCTCAGTGTCAGGATAATGTGACTGTGTGGATATCGGATCATGGTGCTGGTGGCCTGGTCTCCCAGTGGGGTGGCACTATAAAGTTGCCATGAGTGTGCACTGATACAAGTCGGTCCATATCCTGATATAACATTACATGTTGCTAGGACGTAAAGCAACAATAAACAAACGGTAGTAATGTCTATAATGTCTGTGATAAGAGTACATTACGCGAGTACATATGAGTGTTGTCAAAATCCAGTTCGATCTAATCACAACGGCTTAAGGCCCTGTCACACTATGCTGTATTGTGTCAGCGTATGTGTCATATACTGTCATACAGCAGAATTTACAACATGCTCAAAAATACTACTTATGCCAAACTTACCGATAACTTATCTCAGCGTACACAAGTGGGCTATTAACGAATACTACTTATGCCAAACGTACCCATAACTTTTTTCAGTGTACACCAGCATACACCAGCGTGTTGGTGCAAAATCACACACATTGTCATACGCTGACACAATTCGGCATAGTGTGACAGGGGCTTTAGATTGGGTATATATGATTATATGTGGGCGTGGGCTTTAGTATATTATGGTAGTGGCAAAATGTCAACTCTCAGAGGTGGCCATATCCAGAGGGAATGTAACAAGCTAAGGCTGCCACCGATAGCCAGACAAGGCAACACATCCCTATGGCAAATATATGTATATATAATATACATGTGTAGAGTTGGTTGATTGTTGGAATTTTATGTCCTCGCAACATCTAAGGTCATATCATGGCGGGTACCGACTTGTGACAGTGTGCATTCATGGCGACTTTATTGTGCTGCCCCATTTGGAAGACCAGGCCGCCAGCAGCATAACCAAATATCTCACTCTGTCACATTATCCTGACACTGAGTTAACCAGTCCTTGCGCCAAGCTAGGAGTAGGAAGTGACAAGTATCAATTTTGTAAGTCATCGTTTTCACTTGACCGGGAACCAAACTCCCAACCTCCCACATGGGAGGCCGGCACTCGACCGATTCGGCTACCATGTCCCATATATATGTAGAGAGAGAGAAAGAGAGAAAGAGATAGTGCATGCAGTATATACATATACATACATAGAGAGAGGAGATATACCTATATATAGAGTCAATATGTCCGTAATTATGTACATATATCCATGTGTTATATAAGCTATAATATGAGTAATAATAACAGTAGTAACAGGTTTTTCCGCTATTGCGCAGGCGCTAATGTTACCATTGGCGCCACCTGGCTACATCTCGACTCACTGCTCTTCGTCCGGTCTGTCAGGTTGTGGCCGGCGGAAAATACACATAAAAAATACCTGTATTCATAAACACGCACCGTTACTCACAACACAGACTGACTAGACTGAAACCACAATATACCCAACACACACTGTCTATATTATATAACTTATACAGGTGCACATACTCAAATACTATAATATATACACGCTCTAAAATTTTACAATACACCCAAACAGACATTAACCCACACAAAAAAGCGTCACAAACTAGACCAAACGGGATGGCCGAATGAGTTGAACGTCTGTCTCCTATTCTGGTAGATCGTGGGATCGAAGCGGGATTGAAGCCTCTTCAAGTCAAACCAAGGTCTTAAAAATTGATACTTGTCGCTTCCTAGTCAGGCACTCGGCATTATTAGGATAGGGCAACAAGCAATGGAATGAGGAAGACCAATCGTCCATGATTGAAATTTCCCCTGGCAGTGTGGGCGTGGTGCACTTGTTGCATGCTGCGTGCCGCCCGTTAAGCGGCACCCAACACACACACACACACACACACACATAAGCTGCTTACGGCTGACTGCACACTGGATCTGCGCTTACCATGCCCACCAGACACCGAGCAGCTCAGACACAAATACTATGTGATGCTGGACATTGAACAGAAATAACCTTCAAACCAGCATCGAAAACCCCCATTGTCAACAAATATCCATGTGTATCCATGAATAGCTGAATGTATTCATATATATTCTTGTATATCCGTACATATCATTACATACCATTATATATAGCATTCCATATACCATTCCATATACCATTCCATATACCATTACATATACCACTACATATACCGTTATAATTATATACCACTACATATACCATTATATGTACCATTATATATACCATTATACATGTATATACAATTATAATATATAGACCATTATATATAACTCTATATACCATTATATACCATTATGGATACTATTATACATACCATTACATAACCATTATATATAGGATTAAATATAGGATTATATATAGGATTATATATACCATGATAATTTGATATATACCATTATAACACCATCATACATACCAGTATACATACCATTAAATACCATTATATTTACCACTACGTATACCATTATATATTTTATGGTATTCTCTGTGGCAGAGTGGTTTGAGTGTCTGACTTTTTTCTAGGTCAGACTCCTAATCTGAATGTCAGTGGTTCGATTCCCGATGCCCCCCACCTCTGCCAATTTGGATTTCCACCACTGTGTATAACTTACAGCGTCATCAAAGTCCAGTTGCTCTCATACCATGTCTATGTGGTGTGGGAGGTTAAAAATCCCTTGGGTCGGTAAAAGTGTAGGCTCGGGCTTTCTATCGACAAACTGTCTAATGGTGAAAACAAGTCTATTCAGACTTATCCATGATAGGCCGTATAAATCTTCAAGGGGATACCACTGTATATACACATATATTTACACATACACGCATACATAATCAAATATTGTGTTACAATATTGCCATATGGATTCTTCTGTGCTCAGGGCAGATTGTGTACGCTCACATCTATTCGTGCAGAAAAAGTGAGTGGTGGAATTAAAGGAGATGGAATCGGAGACTGGTGATTGTCGAATAACGGAACCAGTCGGTATGTCCGAATGAGTTAGAGCGTCCGTCTCCCGTATTGGTAGATCGTGGGGGTCGTGGGTTCGAACCCTGGTCGAGTCAAACCAATTACTTAAAAATTGATACTTGTCACTTCCTAGCCTGGCGCTCGGCATTATTAGGATAGGACAAGGACTTGTTGGCTCAGTGTCAGGGTAATATGACTGAGTGGGATGTCAGGTCATGGTGCTGGCGACCTGGTCTTCCAGTGGGGCTGCACTATAAAGTCACCATGAGTGTGCACTGTGACAAGTCGGTACCCATCCTGATATGACCTTAGATGTTGCTAGGACGTAAAACAACAACAAACAAACACAAATTGAATAACGTCGCGTAGAGTGCGGTCTGTGGTAGGTGGCGGTGGGTGGCGGTGGGTGGCGGGGGGTGGTGGTGGGTGGCGGTGGGTGGCGGTGAGGCGTACAGTGTGTGGTGCTGAGTGTTGAGTGGCGTATTGTGTGTGGTGAGCGGTACGTCAGTGATGGGGATCTAGCTACATCGCAGAACAGGCAAACAGGCACTCCCCCGGTGCATATCCACAGCTCACGTCAATAACCCCCCCCCCCCCGACCTCCCACCCCCACCACCCCCATCCTACAGCAATTCCCAGTCCAGTAGCCCACTGTACTAACAAATCGCCACCGCGAGTTATATATCCACGTTCATCTTTTAAGGTTAAAGTTGCATAGTCCGATGGTTTTGAGTTTCTTTCATTTTCTGAGACAAACATATTAGGTTGTTCATTATAATCTACCTTATTTTAGTTTGAAGTAACCTTTATTTTAAATCGCAAACTTTTGAGATATTTGAAATGGAAACATGCTAAATTAATTTTGGCAAGCTTGCCAAAACTCTATCACCATAGGCTTCTGCAGTAACAGGTTATATTAATTGACTCAGTAGTCCCTTCTATGTGCTGGTAAATGTTTAATTAATAAATCAGTATCTAAGGTAGATATGTAGAATCAAATATAGATAATTGTTTGGTTTTGAAAATTTGATGTTTTCATCGGACTATGCAGCTTTAAACAACAACAAAAGTAACCTTCTTTGTTGGAGTTTTACGTCCCAGCAATATCTAAGGTCATATCAGGACGGGCAACTAACCTTATTAATCAAACAAGAGTTGACCAGACGTGGTGACCGTATCGATAGAGCACAGACTTCCCGTGCGGAAGGTCGGGAGCTCCAATTCCGGCCGAGTCAAGCGAAAATTGATACTTGTCACTACCTAGCCGGGCGCTCGGCATTAACAGGATAGGGCAATGACTGATTAGATCAGTATCAGGATAATGTGACTGTGTGGGATATCAGGTCATGCTGCCGGCAGCCTGTTCTCCCAGTGGGGCAGCACTATAAAGTCACCATGAGTACGCACTGTCACAAGTCGGTACCCATCCTGATATTACCTTTGATGTTGCCAGTACATGAAACTCCAAAAACCATCAGAGGTGGACGCATACGATCAACTCCATGAAAACAACACCACCAGACATTCAATTCGCTATTTTTTGTGGGGTCGGATCCTAATAAACGCCATACTGGAGCCACTTCTGGTTGCTAGAATAGCTCTATACATTTCGATTTTGCAGCATCGTTATCCAGTATCATAAATACCCTCGAACGTTTTATATTAGTCAGTGATTATACATAAAGGGAAGTTGTTTGTATGTTTGTGTGGACAATATTAACCATAATCATGTCTGCGGTTTCAAGATACAAGTCTTCTAGCTTCAAGTGGGACGAAAAAACCAGGTGAGTGGACAGAGGGCAGTGGGCAGTGGAGTATGGACAGATGCCAGTGGTCCGTGGACCATGGACAGTGGACAGCGGACAGAGGATGGTGGACCATGGGCAGTGGAAAAGGGACAGAGGATAGAGAACAGTCGACAATGGACAGAGGACAGTCGACCATGGTCAGAGGACAAAGGTCAGGGCAGTGGACATAGCAGTGGACAGAACAGGGGACAGTGGCCAGAGGATAGTGGGCCGTGGGTAGTGGACAGAGCACAGTGGACCAGGTATAGTAGACACCTATAGTCACAGAGGATAGTGGCCCGTGGACAGTGGACAGAGGACTGTGGACAGTGCACAGTGGACACAGGACAGAGGACTGTGGACAGTGGACAGTGGACAGAGGACCGTGGATAGTGGACAGATGGTCATGGACAGTGGACTGTGGACAGAGGACCGTGGATAGAGGACCGTGGACAGAGGACTGTGGACAGTGGACAGAGGACTGGACAGTGGACAGAGGACTGTGGACAGTGGACAGAGGACTGTGGACAGTGGACAGAGGACTGTGGATAGTGGACAGAGGACCGTGGGCAGAGGACTGTGGACAGTGGACATAGGACTGTGGCACCCTTACCGGGCGGTGTACATTGGTAGTGTGGAGTGAGATGGCGTGTTCTCGTGAGGTCAGGCTGACGGGAGGTCACATTAGCCACATCGAGGCTCGCCTGTAGAGGGCGCGTCGACTGGGGTCATGGGTGCACACTGCGCAGTGACATACGCACTCATATGTACCTCACCATTCACCGTCCAGCACGCGCTAAATGGCTACTTCACCTCGACAGGATAGCAACTCCAACCCGCCACTACCGTATTAACTCCACCCTACCACTACCGTAGTAACTGCACCTTACCACTACCGTAGTAATTGCACCTTACCACTACCATAGTAATTGCACCTTACCACTACCATAGTAACTGCACCTTACCACTACCATAGTAACTGCACCTTATTACTACCGCAGTAACTCCACCTTACCACTACCATAGTAACAGCACCTTACAGCTACCACAGTAACTCCACCTTACCACTACCGTGGTAACAGCACCTTACCACTACCACAGTAACTCCACCTTACAACTACCATAGTAACTGCACCTTCCTACTACCATAGTAACTGCACCTTACTACTACCATAGTAACTGCCCCTTCCTACTACCACACTAACTCCACCTTACCACTACCATAGTGACTGCACCTTACTACTACCACAGTAACTCCACCTTATAACTACCATAGTAACTGCACCTTACTACTACCTTAGTAACTGCACCTTACTACGACCACAGTAACTGCACCTTACTACTACCACAGTAACTGCACCTTACTACTACCACAGTAACTGCACCTCACTACTACCACAGTAACTGAACCTTACCAGTACCATAGTAACTGCACCTTACTACTACCACATTAACTCCAACGTACCATTACCGTATTAACTAAACCTTACCACTTCTATATTAACTGCACCTCACCACTACCGTAGTAACTGCATCATACCACTACTGTATTAACTAAACCTTACCACTACCGTATTAACTGCACCTTACTACTGCCTCAGTAACTGCATCTCACCACTACCACAGTAACTCCACCTTACCACTACCGTAGTAACTACACCTTACTACTACCACAGTAACTCCACCGTACCACTACCGTATTAACTGCACCTTACCACTACCGTATTAACTGCACCTTACTACTGCCACAGTAACTGCACCTCACCACTACCACAGTGATGATTGGTTTGCTCAGTGTATGGGTAATAGGGGGATATTGGGTCATGGTGCCAACCAACCTTCCGTGTATGCCGACTGGTGCGCAGTGTGGATAGGGGACCAGGTTGGGTTGTAAACAGCGCGTGGTTCCTAAATAAACGTGTAACCCCAGCCAGCTACGGGCATTCACCTCGGTGCAGCACCTAAATTAGGTGTCAAATCACTCGATCCCATTCGCGAGGCTGGTCGTGTTTACAAAGTAGTGGAGTAGTGAGCAGGAGTATATTGACAGATTACGGGGCAGAAAGAAACCAAACCTTAAAAAAACAACAACAAAGAAATGGTTGGGAAAGAGCCAGATTAACTCAACTGCCTGAACAAACAAAAGTTGTAGCAGTTGGCCAACACGGTTGTGGCAGTTGAGGGTTAATATATGGAAGGCAACATATACCTCAGTCACACTAGGCTTGCGACCACTTTTCGACCTCTTGCAACAACACAAACACTGGGTGGTCGTAGCCGGTTGCAACTGGTCGTAAAAAGGTCTTCACTGGTTGACAACCATTTTGCGATCATTTTGGTCGCAAGGAGGTTTGGTTGTGATCAGTCACCTACCTCCCCCTCCCCAAACCTACTTTTTTTTGCTTTTGGTCGCAAGAAGGTTACCAACAGTATTTTATTGTTCTTGGTCGCATGAGGTCACAAAGGCGTCGCAAGCCTAGTGTGACTGGGGTATTAGTGACTGTCCTAACCGTCACTTGCATAGTCAGATGGCTTTGAGTTTCTGTAATAATGCCGAGCGACAAGTACAACACGGGAGACGGACGCTCTAACTCTTTCGGCCATCCCGTCTGGTTCGGGTGAGAGTGAGAGTGAGAGTGAGAGAGAAAGAGAGAGAAAGACAGAGAAAGAGAGAGACAGAGAAAGAGAGAGAAAGAGAGAGAGAAAGAGAGAGAAAAAGAGAGAAAAGAGAGAAAGAGAAAGAAAGAGAACAAGCGAGAAAGAGAGAGAAAGATAGAGAAAGAGAGAGAATTAGAGAGAAAGAGAGAGAAAGAGAGAGAAAGAGAGAAAGAGAAAGAGAGAGAGAGAGAGAGAGAGAGAGAGAGGGTGGTGGTGGTGTGAGGTGCAGTGTCACATACATTGATTTTCATCCTTTGATAATTATTGGCACATTCCTAGGAGTACTGCTGCACGACTCACCAGCATTCCCACCGGTCCCCTAGCCACCATCACAACGTTTTCCGGGCACACGCTCCGTCTTTTCTCCGGCAAAAGCACCAACTGACGGTCGTTTAAATTCTGGTTGCCATGGAAACTACGGTAGATGGTGATGGTGAGGGTGAGATTGACACTGACACTGACAGGTAGCGGTGTTATTGGGTAGGTTTAAAACTTTGTTCCATTATTCCTTGTTAAAGTGCCTGTCACACCTCGCCGGATTGAGCAACGGACAGAATTTTCTAGTCCAGTGGTGTTCGGGTGTGATAAGTATCAAAATGTATTAAAATGTTGCGATATCGGGTCAAAGGCCGCTGAACGAACGAACATTAAATGGACATGAAACGTACATGAACGGATAGCCAATAGATGATAAGGGGACTAAACAAACTCAAACCGGACAACCGTTTATCAACGGATATCAATGGATATGCAATGGATATGCAATGGATATGCAATGGATATGCAATGGACACAAACCGGACTTTGCCAGATATCAACGGACTTTGTTCGGTTTCTTTCCGTTTCCCCAATCCAGAGATGTGTGACAGAGCCTTTACATTCATTCATGGTGTTCATTGCATTCTTTTAAAATTTTTAACTTGAACTTATTATCGTTTTACTAATGTACTGAGTGAGCCCAGATTGAATGCAACATACACAGGTAGACGCGGGTAGGGGGATTGCACCAGGGAGCCTAGGTAGACTAATGGTTAGGATGCTATTTATCTCCTGACTTTGCCTGAATTTGGTTCCAGCCTCATTCTTAGCATGAACCTGTTAACTCTCCTAATCCGATAACATTTTCAAAATCAAAACAATTATCTAGATTTGATTCTACATATCTAACTTAGACACTGATGCACTTATTAAGCATTTGTTGCCACATAGAAGGGAACACTGAGTCAAGTCAATAGAACCTGTGACTGCAGAAGCCTACGGAGTCAACTGTTTTGGCATGCTTGACAAAATTAATTTAACATGTGTGCACTTCAAATATCTCAAAAGTTAGCTGTTTCAAATAAAAGTTACTTTAAACCAAAGTAAGGTAGATTATATCAATCAATTTAATATATTTATCTCAGAAAAATGACAGAAACTCAAAACTCAAAACCATCGGACTATGCAACTTTAATTGTGGTTCCTTACCTGATAAGGTTCTTTTCTGCACCATCTTTAAATTTTAAGATGCAATCATCTTTCCCGCCTTAACTGACTTACCGTTACCAAGGCAACTGAAATTCCATTGCACCACCCCGAAGGGGGAGTTGGGACTCACCTGAAGAAAAACAAAAAAGGTCAATGAACTACACATATTGACATATAAGAACAATTCAGTCACTTCATGAGTGGCGGCAACATGCGAAAACAATAGTGGACATATAGAACAATTCAGTCACTTCATAAGTAGCAACATCCAAAAAGAACAACATGGCATTCATACATATAGAACAATTCAGTCACTTCATTAGTAGCAACATGCAAAAAGAACAACATGGCGTTCATAGTGGACATACAGAACAATTCAGTCACTTCATGAGTAGCAACATCCAAAAAGAACAACATGGCGTTCATAGTGGACATATAGAAAAATTCAGTCACTTCATGAGTAGCAACATGCAAAAAGAACAACATGGCGTTCATAGTGGACATATAGAAAAATTCAGTCACTTCATTAGTAGCAACATGCAAAAAGAACAACATGGCGTTCATAGTGGACATATAGAAAAATTCAGTCACTTCATTAGTAGTGGCCAATTGGAAGTCGTCATGAGTGTGCAGAAGTCACAAGTCTGTACCATACCTGGCCTCAGATATTAGAACGTAAAACCCCAAATGTCTCACTCACTAAACGTCAATAACCTAAATGAATAACATTTAAAACAACACTATAAATTTCCGAAGCGGTTGCAATCAACTATGTCACGTCGGAGCTTAAACATACAAGATATCACATCTTTGACCATCGTTGTTCCAACAGGGCCAACAGGGGGCAGCACTCCAGACTGGGATATTTATGGGGGGCCTCATCCACCAGCAGCTAACCACCACCCCTCACTGTAGGTTATATTATTAGCACTTGGATATGACAGGTCACTTCTAGCTGTTGCAAATAAACCGGTGACGCGACCCCTGGATTTTAAGAGATTTTACAGCATGTCATCCTTTTGTCATTAGGAGGAATAGTGGCACAGCATAGTAACATAATCATTATACATGTGTTTGTTTGTGTTTGTTGTTATTTTACATCCTAGCAACATCTAAGGTCATATCAGGATGGGTAGCGACTTGTGACAGTGCGCACTCATGGTGACTTTATAGTGCTGTCCCACTGGGAAACCAGGCCGCCAGCACCATGACCTGGTATCCCACTCAGTCACATTATCCTCACACTGAGCACACCAGTCCTTGCCCTGTCCTAATAAGGCCGAACGCCTGGCTAGGAAGCAACAAGTATCAATTTGTAAGTCATTGGTTTGACTCAACCAGGGTTCGAACCCATGACCCCACGATCTACCAGCACGGGAGACGGATGCTCTAACTCATTCAGCCATCCCGTCTGGTCCATTATACACATGTATAATGATTATGTTACTATGCTGTGCCACTATTCCTCCTAATGACAAAAGGATGGCATTCTGTAAAATCTCTTAAAATCCAGGGGTCATCACCGGTTTATTTGCAACAGCTAGAAGTGACCTGTCGTATCCAAGTGCTAATAATATAACCTACAGTGAGGAAGCTTCATGGTTAATAACTACAAATCCTACTGTTTACGGTTACATGGTTGTTGGAGTTTCACATCCTGGCAACATTCAAAGGTCATATCAGGATGGGTAACGACTTGTGATAGTGTGCACTCATGGTGACTTTATAGTGCTGCCCCACTTGGAAATCAGGCCACCAGCACCATGACCCGATATCCCACTCAGTCACATTATCCTGACATTGAGCTAAACCAGTCCTTGCCCTATCCTATTTAATGCCGAGCACCAGGCTAGGGAGTGACAAGTATGACTTTTATAAGTCATTGGATTGAGTTTAACTCGACCGGGAACCGAACTCCCGATCTCTCGCACGCGGGGCCCGCGCTCTACGGATTCGGCCACCGCGCCCGGTGTAGTGTTTAGAAGCGCTATCTACTTGTCACGATGGCATAATCAATCAGGTGGCCACATTTAGACGAGTAATCGCCAGCATTGTACACATACACATGTATCTACTTGAGCACCGTCATTACGTCATTAAGTCATTAATGGGCCACACTTCCGGCCGACACTCCACACATATAATTAGCTACAAAGTTCAGGGGAGGAGCGTATTGTAGTGCCCCCTATATCTTATGATCTACTTAGCTGTCAAATTCAGAAGAGGTGCGCATCCCAGTGCTCCCTATATCTTATTCTTAGATACATATATAGTTACCTAACAAGTTCAGGAGAGGAGCGTATCGCAGTGCCCTGTATATCTTATAGTTTGCTGTCAAATTCAGAAAAGGTGCGCATTGCAGTGCTCCCTATGTCTTATATGCTGTATAAGCCATTATACGAGTATAATAAGCCGGATGATTCATCTACTCCGCAGCCACTAAGTCATCGGCTGGTCACCTACTCATTAGGTCATCTACTAGTGCCTCATGACCTGAGCACGTGGCACCACCTGCTCGACAACGCCTTAGCGGTTGTTGCTTTCACCAGACGGGATGGCCGAATGAGTTAGAGCGTCCGTCTCCCGTGCTGGTAGATCGTGGGGTCGTGGGTTCGAGTCCCGGTCGAGTCAAACCAATGACTTTAAAATTGATACTTGTCACTTCCTAGCCAGGCACTCGGCATTATTAGGATAGCGCAAGGACTGGTGTGCTCAGTGTCAGGATAATGTGACTGAGTGGGATACCAGGTCATGGTGCCGGCGGCCTGGTTTCCCAGTGGGACAGCACTATAAAGTTGCCATGAGTGCGCACTGTCACAAGTCGGTACCCGTCCTGATATGACCTTAGATGTTGCTAGGACATAAAACAACAACAAACAAACAAACAACTTTCACCCTCTGTACCACTGAAATTTTCCGGTTCCCGGTCAAATTCAGAAGAGGGGTGAATCGCAGTGCTCCCTATATCTTATATTCATATATAGGTAGCTGTCAAATTCAGAAGAGGTGCGCATCGCAGTGCTCCCTATATCTTATATGTATATATATAGTCAGCTAACAAATTCAGAAGAGCTGTGCATCACAGTTTTTTTTTTTATGAGGCTGTATTATACGTCCATAGCATATAAGCCGGTACAGGCTTGTTTCAATGCTGGCCAGTAGTGTTGGTGTTTCTTACACACAGTAGCTGCTGATAAGGTATTTGATTGCCTGATTTCAGTAGCAGATAGATATTGGTTGGTTGTTAGTAGCTATGTTAATTTTTTTGGATTTTCTTGGCATATATGTGCTTTATTTTTTCTACTCTTATTTCTAGACTAGCCTACTCCTATTTACATATCATAGGCTTGTACGCAGCTGTGAGGTGTGTTATCTGGGTGCTTTTGGTATGGTTACCTTCCATTGGGCGTCTCGCTGGTGGGCCGTGACATGTATCACCTGCCCCTTTGCGGTGCAGCTTAGTTGGGGGTTCCTAGCCTTATTTTGCACAGATATTTTTTGTATGTTTTTAGGTCGGGAATTTGTCGTTCCTTTACTGTTTGGGCATTCCACACCTTGGCAGCCATTTCTAGCGTGCTTCTCTCGTGAGCTTTTATTTGGCTTCTGGTCTGCTTTAGTAGTGGCGCATTATTTGCTCTAGTTGCCCTTTGTGGTTTTGTTAGGAGTTTATTGTCTTGACTATAGCTGTATGCTAATGTTTTCAGATGAATTATTCTCCTATTTTCTAGCAATTTTACTTTGGTTCTTTTGTGTATGTCATAGGTGGGGTGCAGCTTGTCTACTCTGAGGCAGATTTTCAGGGCTCTGTTCTGTAGTGTTTGCAGTTTTTTTAGAAGTTCTTTCTTTGCACCCATGTAGTTTACATCTCCATAGTCAAAATAGGGTAGCACCATGCCCTTGAAGATTTTTATTGACATTTCTTGTGTCATGTAGTCTCTTAGCTTTGCAAATAGCCACAGTTTGTGGTTTACCTTTTGGACAATTTTGTTTATACATAGGTTGTAGTTTAGTTGGCTGTCCAACTCAAGGCCTAGGTATTTGTAATGGTCTACATTTTCTAGTGTTTGGCTTCCTAGCTTACAGTGTAGTTTTCTTTCTGGCATTTGTTTATGCGAGAAGAGAACTGTTTTTGACTTGCTTGTGTTGATGGTTATTTTGTTGGACTCACACCACTCATCCAGTTTTAGTAGGAGCTTGTTTAGTTTAGTTATTACCTCCTCTTCTGTGGTGCCGTTTGCATATATGACTGTGTCATCTGCATATAGTTGGAGGCATTCGGTTTGTAACCATTTTTCAAGATCGTTTATGTAGATTATAAAGAGCAGTGGCCCTAGCACTGACCCTTGGGGTACACCACATGTGACAGGTTGGTTGTCTGATAGTGTATTGTTTATTTTTGTTCTCTGTTGCCTGTCTTTCAGGTAGCATTTTATCCAGTCCATAGTGTTGGATTTTATGCCCATGGATTCTAGTTTTTCCAATAGTATGTTATGGTCTACTGTATCGAATGCTTTGCTGAAGTCAATGAAGGCTGCTCCAACTAATTGTTTTTGGTTCATTGACGCCAATATGTCATTTGTTAGGTTAGCTATTGTTTTAGATGTGGAGTGCAGTTTCCTGAAACCTCCTTGTCTTTCGTTTAGTATATTGTTTTTTTCCAGGTGTTCATTTATGTGTCTATGTAGCACTTTTTCAATGAGCTTGCCTGGGGTTTGAAGAATCGATATTGGCCTGTAGTTTCCCATGTTTTGTTTGTCTCCACTTTTGTGGATAGGGGTAATGGTTGCCATTTTCCAGGCTGAGATAAAATGCCCCTGTTCAAAGGAGATGTTGAATAGGTCGACTATAGTGGCTGGGATGGCTTGGAGTGCCTCTTTCAGCATTTTGGTTGGTATTTCGTCTATTCCACTTGGTTTATTTGTGTCTATGTCATTTATTAGTTTTTTTACTTCTATTATATCTGTTTTGCAGGTGGGGATTTCATTCTGCACAGTTCCTGATCTATTTTCCCACCTTTTTTTAAATTTTCCTGACAGCGTTTGTCCTATTGTGGCAAAGTGCGTGTTCAGTTTGTTTGCTGCATCTTTGTCTGAGAGTATTGTCCCTTCGTTATCTTGGAAGGTTGTGTGCTCTTCTTTGTTATTTTTGGGGAATAATAGGTCTACATTCTTCCAGAATCTGTTTGTATTGCTTCCCCAGTCTCTGTCCTGCTTTATTATGTATTTCTTTTTTGCTGTTCTCACAGCTTTGAGAGAGTGGTTTCTGGCAATATGGTAGGCCAGTTTGTCTTCTATAGTTTCTGTGAGCTTTGCTTTATTACCCAGTTTACTTTTGGCTATGATGAGCGTTAGCAGGTCATTGTCTACCCAGGGGTCCTGGTTTTTTTGTATTTTTATTTTCTTAATGGGGCACATCTCGTCAGCTGATTTTCTTATTTCTGCGATGATGTTGCCCCAATAGATATTAACATCATCTCTGTTTTGTGTGATGTTGTTTATGTTTTGGTGCAGATGATTTTTTAATGCATCTTCTGAGTAGTTTTTAGGGACCTGCCCATCTTATACTCATAGTGATTTGTGCTTTTTAGTTTTTTCCTTGTTACATATATTAGCTCATGATCACTTATACCCCAGCTCCTGGTGCCCCATTTAGTGGCGTGGTTTGAGTTGGTTAGTATTAGGTCAATTGTGGTGCTATTTTTACTGAGCCTTGTTTTTTCAGTGATGAGCTGTTGTAGGCCTAAGATTTTGATTGTGGTTTGCAGCATTAGTTTGTTTTTATCATTGCTGTTGTAATTTACATTAAAGTCTCCTAGTAAAACCCCAAACCCTACTCCCTATATCTTATATGCACATGACTAATAGGGCTCTGAGTGATTGTGTTGCATTAGCCCGACGCGCACTTTCATAATCAATATAAGTGGCACTGCCCTGCGGACCTTCTCTGTGCCTAAGTTGTGTCTCCATTCAGTAACTGCAATGCGCGGTGATGTGCCGGTAATAATGGAGCGGTAATCGCCGTGACCCTTACAGGGCCAATATCCTACTTCACTAACAAAGTGCCGTCCCGTGGATGCCCAACATATCTCCAACAACCAAATCAGACTTTTACTTAGATAAAAGATTCAACCCGTACTTACAGTACAGGGGTGAACGACAACGTAGTCTAAATACGGCCGAAAATAGTTTTAGTATGGAACGGGAAGTAGAATGCCTGGCACCAGTGTCAAATGGTTACTTATATCAACACAGAGTTGGTGAAATGGGAGAGAATGCAAAAAGACAAGATGGCGGCCAGAAAACGCCTTCGATTTCACTTTTAAATTGCATTAAAGTATATGTTTTATTATATTTTTCAACTCAAAAGTAGTGGGTAAATATGAAGACGTACATAAGGAATATATTGTGCTTCTTAAATTTCGAATTTACCAGCTCAGTTAATTAACCCAGCATGTCCAAGTGCTTCACCAGCTTTTCTAATGGGTTGGTTTTCACCCCTGTACTGGAAGTAAGGGGGTGAATCGTTTATCTAACTTTTACTATGAGAAAATTAGATCGAAACTGAGCTCCGATAGTGACGTCACTAAAGAAGCCGGAACGATCAACAATATATGGTTGGTTGGTTGTTGGAAGTTTATGTCCAGGCAAAATCTAAGGTCATATCAGAATGGGTACCGACTTGTCAGAGGGTACTCTCAATCTCATGGTGACTTTATAGTGCTGCCCGACTGGGAAATCAAGCTGCCAGCACCATGACCTGAAATTTCACTCAGTCACATTATCCTGACACTAATCTGACCAGTCCTTGCCCTATTCTATTAATGCTGAGCACCAAGTTAGGAAGCGACAAGTATAAAATTTTATGTCATTGGTTTGACTCGACCAGGGTTGGAATTCCTCGATCTACCAAAACCGGAGACGGACGCTCAACTCATTCGGCTATCCCGTCTGGGCGACAATATAATAAGTTCACATTTTTCGAAAATGGCCGTCGACCTGCTACGGCAAAGCCTGCCGACTTTACCGGCCACATAACCGCCAAAGGCCCTGCTCACCGACATCAACTATCAGCCAAAAATAAATAGGAGGGTGAATTGCGCGCACCTATCGGCAGGCCTTGACGGGGAAAGCTAATAACCAATTACCACCATTAGGGCCGAGCATTCTCTACTCCGTGTGTGGGGGTTATGCCTGCGCTCGGGCGGGCGGGGGGGGGGGGGGCGAGATGACCTACATTACGAAGTGTCTAGGCAATGTTTATAGACCCCTTTCAATGTTTATAAACATCGTGTATGCGCGGGGGGCTTGGCTGCAGAACGAAGGCACACTGCCATTGAGTTTGCCAGTACGCACAGTGCAAAACGTCTGTTGTATTCAGAATTAATAGATATACAAAGCCCTGACCATATAAATTTAATATAATCTGTTTGTTAAATATGTTTTCTGTATGCGTTCCAAGCGGTTTCTTTCTAGGTGGTGGAGTTTTAGAGATATTTCACTTTTTCTGTATGAAGATTGCTCACG